>CM062805.1:596318335-596636049 GCA_031772625.1 Pinus tabuliformis | reverse complement strand
ACATGAATCATTTGAAAAGGTCTTAAATTTTTGTGAATTGAATTTTAATGCAACTCTCTTGATCTCAAAATACTATAAAGAAACCATTGAAAGTGGACCAAAACGTTAAAATTAAACCTAGAGTTTTAACGGAGTATACTACTAGTTGCAGTGTTACATATTAAACGTAAAATTTTAACGAAGTATACCACTAGTAGCAGTGTTACATGATCTGGCGCAGTTCAGGGTTCACTGTATCTGTCAGAAACTGCCGTCCAGTGAAACGTATTGTTTGCTTCTTTTCTGTTGTGACTGATTTAGTCGATGGGAAACGGAAGGTTCCTCCCTTCTCCCAGCATTTGAAGTTGTCGTTTACGAATTTTTTATTTGCAAGTTGTTACGTGATGGTAAAGGAAGTTGACAATGCTTTACTTTACACTGGATGTTTCTTGTCGTAGCAATTATATATTCGGTTTATTCGTCATTTTTATACATTAAACTGAAGATTATCGAGGGAAAGAGTTTGCTTTCTCGTCGGATTCAAGAAGTTCAGATGAATAATCTTATATCCTCTAATATCATGCCTGTTTTCACATAAGTCAGCCTCATCTGTATTTCTCAAAATTGTAAAGGAAAAGACATCTGAGACATTGAATCTTTCTGAATAAAAAATTAAGAGAATCAGCTTTTTATCAAGTAGCATCATTGATGTTTCCCCATAACTCAACTTGTATCTCTTAAAACGTGGAAGAAGAAAAATGTTTGACATATGACATTCCTGGTGGATTATAATGACAAAGAAGAATAAATTATTTAATAAAATAAAGTTACTCTATCGTTATATCATGAGATTAGATGGTAGTGGTTTTCCCACTTGCATAATTTCAAAGTTTTCCACATTCATATTGTCAAACATTTGTATATATTTTTATGTTTAATATTTACTCAGAATGAATTATTTCATATGATTTATTTATTTCATTGCTATATCATGAGATGTTAGTGGTTCTTCCACTTGTGCATTTTCCAAAGTTTTCCACTTGCACATGCTCAAACATTTATATATAATTTTGTGTTCAATATTTACTCACATAAAGTATAAATGCATGAATTTCGACCATAAGTCCTAGGAATTAGAGCATTGAAAAAGATTGAGATTAGAGTCTTAAAAGATTATATATGTCATAGTAAATAGTAAGAATTAAACATTGTAAATTTTTAATTCAGATTAAAAGTCATGATTATTATAATAATTAATGAGTTTATTTTTTAATGTGATATTATCTTAATATAATTTGAATTAAATAAAAAAATTAGTAATAAGATAAATTAATTAATTGAATTAAATATAGAATAAATTAATAATAAGATAAATTAATTATTGTAATGAATTTATTTTTACCTTATTTATTTAATGCGATAATATTTTATTATAAGATAATATTTTATTTCTTATTTTTATTTTTAAATTTGTTATAATTTTTTATTTCAAGGTTAATGTTTGGTTGTTTTTTTTTTATATATTAATTAGTGGAATTATGAATTTTAACAATTTTTTAAATTAAAATTTTGAGGGATTTAAAAAAGAAAGAGTGAACATATCCATCTATCAACTTTTTATATCAAATAATATTCTCTTTAAAGTCTATTAGTTAGCATCCCTAGTCATCTCCCATCAAAGTAAGGTCTAATACTTAGCATCCCTAGTAATCTCTCCTCAATGAATAAGGTCCAAGAGAAATGTTGTGAAATTTCTACATCATTTTACTAGCTCACCACCACACACACACCCCAAAGTTTTAAAGTTTTTGCACCAAGTTCCCTCTTTGCATACTCACATTCTAGTATTTTATGTGCTGGTCTATAATCAAGAATGTTAATTGTCTCATATGTTAATTATGAAAAAGATTATTTTTTTAAGGGATGGTAGGAACACGGAGTCCTTGCTAATCTCATAGGAGAAAGGAAGCTATTTTATGCTTGGGGCTTAGGAACATATCTAACAACCAACCCGAAGCTTATTGTGTACTATAGTGGCTAATGTTAGTGGTGGAAAAACATATAAAATGGCTATTTTCCTTGGGAGATTCCAACATAATCGTTAGCTCAATGATTTTGAAAGGTGCATCCCATCATAGACTTTCCTCAACCCCAACTAATGTGCATTCTGACGCTTAGAAACTTCAATACATTATCTTCTTTCATGTTCTATAAAGTCATAATCACCTAGTTGATTCGTTAGCCAATAAATATGTAAAACTAAAAATGGGGGTGATTTAGGAAAATTGTGTTCAAATTACCAAAGTGATTCCATGATTCTCTTATGTTAATTTAACGATAAGTACCTCATTCGTGTCATACCGTGTGTCTCTCATGTGTAATCTTATCCATCAAGATACAATAATAAACTCAATGATACCCAGAACACCCTCACACATTTCCAAGGTGGCAGGTATAGGAAGTATTAAGGCCATGGTTTTAATTCATTCTTAGATATGTGGCATAATGTCTAGTCTATTTTCATCCAAATATGAGGATGATAGACAAATCTATATATGCTCAATGTTTTATCTCTTCTTGATTTTTGTTTCCTCTCTATTTGTGTTAGATGTTCTTCACTAGATTCTTGTCAATGCATAGAATTTGGGTTTTTTTATACCTAATTTTTTATATATATGGCTATCCTTGTCCCAATGTTTATTGTTTGAGGATAAAGTTTTGGGTTTAAATCCATGGCTCTTGTATCCTAGTTCTCGATTTATTTGTATGATTGCTCCCTCCAGCACTCAAACATTACTTATGGGAAGGATTTTGGTTTTATCTCTTCTTGATGTATGTTTACTTTGAAATTTCTCTTATCTATGGCAATCATCTCATTTTCTAGCTTCAAATTCTAGGAAAAATATTAATCTTCAAGTTTCTATGAAATGATGTTAAATGGTTTTGCATCTTACTTGTTTTGCAAGTCATGATCTAGAGGCCCATCTATGTATGGACAAAGATAATTCCATTATAAGATTATTCATCCTTCTTTCATATTATATTGAATTAATTTGGAGGTCTATAAAACTTTTGTATTTATCCTTATAATCTCATTTGAACATTATGGATCATGAAGATTTACTTTAGCTAAGGAAAATCTTAAATTATCGTGACGACATGGTATAAGGAAACAAAGTCTCCATATTGTGTTCCATATACAAATCAATAAATATGATCAAATCGTTTAAATTATTTTTTAATTTTCGTTCTGGAGACAAATCCTACTTCGAAATTTTGATAGACAAATTTCTCAATGTGTAAATCTTGGTTAGTTGTACATTGATGTATTTTCTCTTTTTTTTTTATAACTTAAAAAATATTTTGATACACATTTATATTAGTTACAATATTATATATAATAAGATAATATAATTTGATTTTAATATATTTATAGTTATTTTTATCACTATAAAATAGTATTAAATTTTGCATATAATTTGCATAAATGACATTTTAATTTACTCTTTTATGCTTAAATATATTCATTTTAAATCCAATCGTATTAAGCATTGAGAGGGATAAAAATTTTGAATTGCATATTTTTAGATATATGAGTCAATATCAACTCAATATCAACTCAAAATGACATATGTGTATATTTACATTGATTTTTTTCTTAACTTTTATCTTTCTCTCACACACATGCACACTTCCATGGAATATTTTATTGGAGAAGTCCCCAAATACTTATGTGCATTTTAGAAATAGTACTTGATGTAATCTTTTCAATATTGAATACTAGCTTCGTAGGGATATCAAAATCAAGTATCTAATAAAGAAAATCATACTAATGAGATATGTCAAATTACAATCATTTATTTTGTACATACAATTACAAGTATGGATAACTTGGTGGAGCAAACCCTCCCAATGTTTCCTTGCATTGTGTGAATGGTGTATATGATACTTGTTATTGGCTAACAACATATATGCATAAGTCTAGACAACCTAGGTAGATTCATCCTTCTACTTCCTTGATCATTATGAATTTTTTTTTTTGCTAAAGCAAGAGACGGTCCTTCTATTCACTAAGGAAAAAATTACAGAAATTACACAGGATACAACAAACTCCCACAAAGGGAGAGTGAAAACACAGAGGTTCAGACTCCCACAAAGGGAGAGTGAAAAAACTCCAAGTTTCGACAAAACCTCCAAAACACAAACAGGAACCAAGTTGGGACTACCCTGGAACCAAAAGCGGGCAAGTGGAAACAAAGTCTGCTCCCCAAAACCCACCGAAGATCTGACTCCTAGCGATCTAGCAGTAAAAAAAGAACCCGCGCAGAGGCCAATCCCACAGTAAAACCCCAAGTAGCACGATCAACGCTGACCATTGATCTGATACTTCAGATCCAATGCTGGTGTCCATATCACATGGCTTAAAAGCCCATAGAATAACTCGCGATGAATTATCGTTTACTTTTTCCAACCTCCGCCACGTGTTGCCTCTTCAGTGGAATCACTAGATTTTGGAAACAACTGACTTTGGTTTAGATAGCGCCTGATGTGGGTGGTAAAACACTGGTGGTTTTGTCTTGTTGGGCCCACTAACATGCACACCAAAAGGTGGTCGTAGATCTTCCTTCTCCAAATTTGATGGCCACAAAACAAATCGGACCTCACAACCGCTCATGTAATACCCAGTAAAGAAGGCGGTAAACCCTGTTCTCCCCCTTCCATGTGTCGTAAGCTGAATGGCATAGATTTTCATCTGAGAAAACTGCAGAGGGAGCCGGAGCAGGTGGTATATCTCAAGCAGTTTTTGACCTGGGTAATATCTTCCTTTGACCTCCTCCACCTTGTACGAGGAAAGCCAAGCTAGAAGGATGGCCTCCTCCATGGAATGTCACCTGGAATCCATTCTCCTATGAGCAGATAACTACTGTCTCGATTTTTGCCTTTGTTTCTAGAAGCACCCTTGGAGAACCAAGAATGCAAATCCTCTGAAACACTGTCTGAAGTGAACTTATTCATCGTTGACATGAGATAAGATTTCGCACCTTGAATTTTCCTGAAACTGTTATCTGTCACTGAGGGCCCGGGATGAACATTCCTTCTTCATCTTGTCATCTGTTACCTCCTCCCACCAGTAGCACAAGTCGATATGTTTGTTTTGAACCCCCTCATTGGCAAGCCAGTCTGCAACTTTGTTGGCTTCCCTACGGACATGCACCAGCCTAAGAGTTCGTAACACCCTTAGGTGTGATTGGATTCTTTGGTAGACTTGCAGAAGCCACCAGTGGCTTGAGATTTTCTCAGGTGCAGCGCCAGCATTAACCCTCTTCACCGAATTTATGACTAATTCCGAGTCAGCCTCAATGATGACATTGTGAATGTTGTGCTTGAGCAATATTTCCAAGCATAGTTCCATCACCATGAGCTCAGCCATATTGTTGGTTGCTTTTCCTAGATAACTATGGAAGATGACCAGAATGTTTCCTTCCTCATCCCTCAAGACCCCTCCATAACCTGCTTCACCCGGATTTCCTTTAGAGGCCCCATCAATGTTAAATTTTAAAAAACCATGAGAAGGGGGATGCCAGGAAGCTTTTCCAGCAGAGGTATTCTTGTTGATTTGCATAGAACACTGAGGGAGATGGACCTTAAGCTCTAACTTTTCCAGGATTCTGGCCTCTCTTTGTCCTATGAATTTTCCAATATCAGCACCTCCCAGGATATGCACAGACTCTTTGAGTTGTTTAAGGTTGATCATTATGACTTGATCATGGTAAATCAAATCCTTTAAATTAGCCTTTCGAGCAATTAAACCCATGACAACAACTTATATATATATATATATATATATATATATATATATATATATATTATATTCTTTAACATTACATTTAATGGTTAATATGATATATGATTTTTTTTCTTTAACATTACACTATAATGGTTGATATGATTTATAGCTTCAACTTTAGGCATATATATCATACATTTATTTCATATTAGATTTTATTCATATTAGGTTGTAAAATGTACCTCACTTCTTTCCTTATCATAACTCATATACAAAACTATATCATTCTTTTTCTAAATGAGAATGTTGAATAATTATATTTTTTTACCATTTTTATTATATTTGATTTCTCCCTATGAATTCTTCCCTACATTCTTAGAAGATATAGTAAAATAGTGGATGTAGAATAATTTCACTCACTTAGAAGGATTTGAATTAGGAAATTCTTAGCATAGAGCTATCTAAATCCCCAACAACATTAGTGATAACATATTCAATCCCTTAAGCTTAAATATTTGGAGTATCTTGTTTCATGCTAAAACACTTAAGTAAGAGTGATATTGCTTATACTTTGCCAACCAATAAAAAACACATTATGAGTAAGAATTAAAGCTAAATAAAAGCTATAGCAACTTTTAAAATTTTGGAAATATTATTCGGCCCTTAAATCTTAAGCAATAGTAAAATTACTTATACCTTACCAATCTTAATTAATTTATAATAAAAAAATACATATAAAAAATAATTAAATCTAAATAAAAATGATAACAACTTTTCTACATAACCATCCAAATTAAATCACATAATTTTAAACTATTATAAAATTTCAAAATCAAACTTAAATAAATAAAAATAAAAATATAACCTAAACTTCAATATTCATATTTTCCTTAAATCATTTTTAATCAATTTTAAAGTTAATTATTACTAATTTAAAGCTAATTAAAAATCAATCCTGAAAAACTAAAGTACTGATTTAGAAAATTATTTATAATAAAAGTGCAACAACTCAATTTCTTTCCCATAATTCTCTTGGAAACCAATGGTATACCATTAGAGGTAACAAGTATCGTTGAAGTTGACGGTTTATTTCGTGATACATGATAGTGCATGCTGTATCATTACCACCGTTGAAGTTGACGGTTTATTTCCTTGCTCCTTTCTTAAAAAATAGTTCTTTCTACTGTTCGTTGAGTTAATCTCGTTGATGGGTGCAGTTTAAGCCAACTTGGTTGACCATCTGCAATTAAGATTTCCAGGTCGTTTGACCAATAGACGTGAAGGTACATTTACACGCGTAAAGCAAGGTGAAAATACTTTATTTCTCGAAAGAATTCCTTATCGTCCGAGGGTCCTGATTTGCCACCCATACTTACTTTGAAGGGAGGCACTCATTAATGTAACGATTCATTGAATCGAAACTTCAACGAACTCTTATTGAACATTATAAGAAATTGATATAAATAATTTTATATCATGCAACATCATGGCATGTCCAAATAATTTTTATTAAAATGTGAAAGAAAAAGGTTTGTTATTAAACATTGAATCTCGTCCAAAAAAAATAGAAAATAAAACGTTCCAATTGTTAAATTGAAAGTAATGGATTATTTGATGAAACGAAGTTAGAATATCCTTGATGTTTCAACTTTTAACTAATATTCATATAATTTTCTTTCTAATAAATATTCCTAAGGAAGATTACATAATTCATACCAAGAAGGGGCATAAAGATATGCCATGTTTCTTATTGGGAGTATACTCATTGGGAACACATATTACGATAAATTTGTTTAAAGTGATATAAGATATTACTAGTAGATTTATAAATTTTAGATTTAGTTTATAACTTAATAAGAAGACGAACTCGAACTAATTGTAAATATTTAAATGTTTATTCACTATAAGTGATATAAGATAAGAGATGTTGTATATAAATATTTAAAGTTGATTCATATAAGAGATTTAGTATAAATATTTAAATGTTGATTCAATATAAGAGATGTTGTAGTGATTATAAATGACTATAAAAATTTAATGCGATTCAAAATAGAAAAAATGTTATAAAATAAAACATTTAAAAAAAAATAATAATAAAACATTAAAAATAGTAAAAAAATTAATTTAATTTATTATATTGTAATTTTATTTTTATTAATAAAATTACAAATAATTTTTTTGGAAAAAATCATAATATACATATCTCATTAAAATAAATTATAATGGTAGTAACATATAATTAAAAATAAATCATATTATAATCATAAACACAAATATTATTTATAGATTGAATTTTTTTTATCATATAAATCAAAATAATAATTCATATTAATAAATATTATATTTCAAAATTTTATATTTAAATTTAACTAATAAACCTATAAAAATCTATTTATCTCAACAATATTATGCATATTACATTAAAAAATAATTATAAAAATTATAAAATAAGTAGTTATATGTATTATTATAGTTTTAATAAAATTCAAAATAAGAATATATGTGTGAGAGAATAAATATAAATATTATCCATCTTAATCCAGTATCTACTCAAAGTAAAGAGGAATCAAATATCTTAAGGTGCAAATCTTTACTTATGTTTTGTAGCAACAAAAAAGAAGTTTGTATTTTGAGATATTTGACCCCTCTCGACCTTTGGTAGAACCAGAATTAAGATGGTTCCATGTTACTATCCATTTACAATCAATTGAACTTCTTTTAATTTTTATTCTTTTACAATCAATTGAACTTCCATTAATTTTTATTCTTTTACAATGATGGTTCCTACCCACTTTATTTTTTTTTTTTTATTCTATTTTTTATTATTATTAAAATAATTAAAAAAAATAATAAGAAAAAATTAATTAACTACCGTAGTTAAAATTAGATTTTATTATAATCCCTCCCTATGTAAAAATGACAAAGAATATATTCTCCTTATTAGTCATTGCCATCTCGCAATAGCGTGGGACTATAGTAATTGAAAAGATGTAGTTAATATTAGTTGAGTTGTTTGCTAGCGCCTCTTCATCGAGTATAATCAAAGCTTTTAAGTCAATAGTGATTTACCATCTTATTTGGCCTCTTCCCGAAGTAGAGAGGTTGAAAGCATATATTATCTTGGCTTTGTGTGGTTCATTTTTCAACATTGTCAATTAATGCTAGCATTAATCTAGCCACATTAATCTAGTCGTATGAAATACTACCTCTCGGATATTGTCTATGCGGGAATTGTTGTGATTGATGGGCTTTCCCTGGGCATTTATTAGTCTTTGAAGTTGCCAGCAGCAATGTCTTTGAAGTTGCCCCGTATTACTGCTATGTCTACTTTGTGTCTACTCAGCACTGCATGTTGTTGTGATGTTTATGGAACAGAATTTGAACTGGTGTTGGCACTGCTGCATGTCGCTATGGTGTCTACGGATGCAAGGACCAACGAGAGTGCCCCATGTAAGCACAGGATGACGAGAACCAGGCTCATCATAGTAACCCATAGTGCTTACACTGTTGTGGACCACAGGAACACGAACCATTACACAGAGACTAACCCACAACAGAAAAGACAGGATTAGTTCCGGTCCGAGGTTCAGATCCAATTCCAGGCATGAATTAAGTGCCTTTTGAAGTTTACTACCACGCTAGCGAGGAAAGGCTTCCTAAACACTAGTAGTTCCAATTCAATATAGTAGCTAATCCATTTGGGGATTCAGAACATATACATTCAAAGTTATACGTGGGCTACCCGGTTCCAGTGCTTAAGGTAGCAGTATGAAAGGTTGCAGTATGTAAGCTACTCCGTTTGCTACCTTTGTTCCTTCTGCTACTCCGTATAAGCATCTCTACTTGTTTTCCATGAAGCTATGCTCTGCTACTGATGGTGGAGGATATGGTGCTATTTTTTTTTTGCTGCGAAGCCTAGAATAAGAAATGAGTGAACAGAACAGGTGGAACATAAAACAAAAGTAATACCAAGAGCTTTATAAGCAGCTCAAACCAAGTGGGTCGAGTGCAACCGGAATGTTGGAATTCCTATCTCATAATCAAAGATTCCCACCTCCTGCTCTGGCAACTCTGACTATTTGATTGTACTGGTTTGTGCATAGTCTTAGCTGGGTTGGTTCGTGTTTCTCCGGTAGACAACTAAGACCAAGAACAATTCCTATTGTATGCTAACAATACTTTCCACAAGAACCATTCCTCTATCCATGCAATAAATCAATATGCATATACAAACCCTTCTGTCCTTGCTTGCTACCTGTCTAGACAAACCTTTAAATCCCTCCCTCGGTAGCATGCTTGCATCCTTGGATCATGGCTATACCCTCCTTCTATCTGCAGCAACCCTCGCTAGATCCTGGATCCTCGTTGTCTTCACAAGCCCTTGAATAAAGAAACAAATCCATTCTTCTATCTTCACAAACCCTTCCTTCCGCGAAATCCTTCTGTCTGGACTAAGCAATAAATCCATCTGTCCTTCCATCCTTGTAGTAAAATGATAAGGAAGCTTTCGAACACGTTAAGAAAGTTGTGATGTATTTTATAAAGGTAGATGTACATGTGAAACACATGCACGCTCCACCTCAAGTCTTCCGCGGGTGGAGCTGGAAGGGGGCCAGCCAGACTCTCCATGCATATAAAGGTGCTTGTGATTACACCATCTGAGCGAGAGTATGAGCATTATTATTTTGATAAATTCATCTATCTCTATCACTATTTCCATACTTATGAATCTTTGATCATTGTACACCCCCTTGCTTGCGTTTGTTGGTTTGCTGAACCCAACCCCCACTTTTGTCGTTTCGGGAGTCCGGTCAATCCCACTTGGCGTTTAGGGCTGGTCGATGAAACAAACCTTGGCTTGCTGATTGCTGGATGGTGAGCTTGCTGGATGGTGGTCAGCTGGCGAGCTATCTCGCTTGCTTGCTAGATTAACACATCCGCTTGTTGCTTGCTGGGAGAATACACCTCACTAGTCCAGAACTAAGGCTGGTTGAACCCATCAGCTGGTTGTTGAATCCTTGGCTGGGAAAGAACCCACAACTACTTGCGTTGATGCTAGACGGAGCCGGTGAGCCAAGAAGGCAGGACCGTAAGCTCTTTATCTCTAGCTTTCCCTTGTATTGAACAGAAACCATTCTACTGGGGAGGCACAAGCCACACGCCCCACATGCCTTTTATGTCCATAGATTATATCCATAGTGGAGTCAGACTTCAGGAAGCAGGCATGGTCTAGTGCTTACTCATCAAGGATACCTCAAATGGAATGTTTCTCTATGCTTGTAGAACGGAGGAAGCATCTACTTTCAGTTGAGCGAGTCACTTCTTGCTGGGATAATACAGGATAGAGTATTACTTACATGATTCTTGCTTGCGTAGGGGGCTTACGCTACTAGTGGGACAATATATGTTGAAACTGATAGTGCTTCTTGCTTGCTAGCAATTTTGATGTTGCACAGGGGGCTTATGCTGCGGGTGAGACATATATGTCATTAGAGTTTTTGTTGTATGTGAAGGTTTTATCGAGGGTTTGCTACTTGCCATCTAGCTCTTCCTCCCTTGAACTAAATTTCAAATCTAGATCTTTAGATTATGGTGGCCCTAGTCTGATAGCTTTCTTCAAGCCCTATGCAGGGACTAGCTGCCTTGCAGCTCCTCTCGTTAAACATTGCAATCCGTATTTTGAAATAAGCACTCATAACTATTTTCTCAAAACGGATTTTTAACTCAACCCGTTAAAATTTTTATGTTGACATGCATAAGGAAACGTATGGTTTACTTGGTATGAAAATATAAAAAATGGTCGAGGAAGGTTTTATTAAGGAGTTTCTGATTAAGTGATCTCAAATAGACTTCGATTATTAAGCAATCAAAATAATATATTCAAAGCCAACGTTGAAACAAACTACGTGTAAGAAACTTTAAATAGTTTCCACTAAGTATATAAGTTCTCGAAATGAGTACCGTGAGGGATTTAATGATTCCAAGATAATTAGAAAAGGCCAGGAGAGGGACACGTGGTAGAAGACTCGAAGAGAACGATTTAATAAGTCGATAAATTTAAGTATTTTGATAAATTTATTTATTTTTTATTTTTTATCTAATAATATAAAGTTTTGATATTTATTTTTATTATTTTAAATGGTCTATTTTTTTAATTTAAAAATTATTAATTATTTATTTAATAATATAAAGTTTTAATATTTATTTTTAATATTTTAAATGGATTAATTTATTTAATTTAAAAATTTAATTTAAATTTTTTATTTATTAATAAAATTTATAACAAAAAAAATTGTATTAAATTTAAAAGTGAATTTAATAAACAAATATAATTTGTCCATATATTAATTTTTTATGTTAAATAATGTCTCTTTGAGATCTCCATTGGACTTTTTTTCCATTCATGGATAACATCGAATGCCAATTCTATCAAAATTCTAAATAGTTTCACAATCTAAACACTATACACATTAAGCTTTAACTATATTCGACTCTACATGCTATATTTCTACATGCTATATTTCAAAATTTTATGTGCATGTCTATAACCAAGAATGTTAATCAAGAATGTTAATTGTCTCCCATGATAACAATGAAAAATCATTTTTTTGTAAGGGGTCGTACGAGTAGTAGGAGGATCCTCATTAATCTCACATTAAAAGTGAAATGTTTTATGCTTGGGGCATATGAACACTATTTGAGAATGAAGTAGAAACCTACTCCTCGCTATAAGGATAAACATTAGGGATGGAAAAACACATCCAGTGCTTATTTGTAATGATATATTCCAATCTAATTGTTAGACCAATGATCAAGAAAGGTCCATCTTATCTTAGTTCTTTAGCCCAACTAGAGTACATTACGAGGATTCAAAATTTCAAGAAATTATCTTTCTTCATGTTCTCTAAAGTTACAATCAACAAGTTGATCTTTCTTCATGATCTCTAAAGTTACAATCAACAAGTTGATTCAATGGCCAGTAAGGGTATATAACTAAATATCGGGCGATTTTTTTTAATTTTCAAACTACCTAGGCTATTCCATAACCCTTCCATGTTAATCTAATAAAAAATACCTTATTCATATTAAACAAAGTGTCCCTCATGTGAAAGTTCATCCATGAAGATAGATCAATAAAATTGATGACCTAACACCCCCTCATACTTGTCTAAGTAGCAAGGAGATTAGGTATTGAAGCCATGTTTTTAATTCATTTTTAGATAGGTGTTGTTGACACCTAATCATTGAGATTGGTGAATATATGTACTAGCACAGCCGTATTTACCAAGGTCAATATGGTTGATATAAGCCGATAGGCCAACTGATTATTAATAACTATATAAATATTAACAACCACACACACACATATATATATATTAATATTATATAATATATAATATTATATAAATATAATAATAACAATTATTTGTATTATAATAATAATAATAATAATAATAGTAATAATATAATATAATAATAATAAATAATTATATAATAATAATATTATATTATTTTTATATTATTTAACAATAATATAAAATAATAATAATAATAAAAATATATAATATATTATTATTATTATTTTATTATTATTATTATTATTATTATTATAACTCATAATAATAATCATGATTCAATAATAGTAATTATGATAAGTGAATTATTATGTGTAATTTTTTAAAGACCATTCAACTATTGAATTATGTTAAAAAATAAATTATAATAAATGATAATTAAATTATAATCTTATGAAATAATTATTAGATTTATTTACGAAGATATATTATATTTATAAAATATATTAATATATATATAACAATAATTATTCTTAAATTACCATTATAATTATATAATAAAAAATTAAAATTATTAAGCATATTATATATATATATTATTTATAATTAATTTCATCATCGAGATATTAAAACTATTAATTATGCAAAGTTTATTAATGAATGGTATTTTTATTATATTTATGATATATATATATAATCCATTTGTTCATTAATATTATATAACTAACTCATTTATTACATATTAATACTATCTATTTTGGTTATATTAATATGTCTCCAAGGTGATTATGAAATACAACTTATTTATTAATCAACAATAAGGATTGAACTAATATTATTACTTGGTACCGAATATGGAATCCCATGGAAGATGAATTCAAGTCAGTGAGTATATAATATTAAAAACCATAAGGAATATCTAAGGCTTTCGATTGATATTTCATTAGATACAATGAGATTAATAAGATTTGATTATTGTTCATGATTCATGGTTAAGAATTATAAAATCCTTATCCTTAATTAAGTATATCTGGATACGGGTTGAACCATGGGTATATGAAGATTGAATATACATCCAATTGTGGATTGATCCATAGATAGGATAATTTAATAGACTATATGGGAAACTTCCAATGCGATTAAAGAAACCATTTATGATAATTAATAAATATATAAATAATAACAATGATATTCTTATATATTTATATATTTATGATTATTATATTTATATTATTACAATAATATAAACTCATAGTAATATTAATAATATTAAATATTAATAATTCATAATTAGTAATATTAATTATTCATAATAATAATAATAATAATAATAATAATTTTTATTATGAGTTTTATTAATTCAACTATGTCTATTTTAGTATTTTTAATATTTATCTTAGCATTTGTATACATTGGGTTTATAATATTAGTCTTTTTTTGTTTATCATGACCCAAGGATTAATACTAAAAACCCAATGGATTATGAACTAAAGGGAATAATATTAAACATAAAGGACTAATATTATAAACCCAAGGAATTAGTGAACCCAGTGGATAAATATTAAAAACCTAAGGAATCAAGAAGTGCAAGGGATTGATATTACAAGTACAAGAGATTAATAAAGATGACCATGATTGACCATGGTTGACCATGTTTGCCTATGATTGACAATGGTTTACCATGATTGATATTATAAACCTAAGGGAATAATAAACCCAAGGGATTGATATTATAAACCCAAAAAGCAATAATAAAACGAAGGGATTAATACTAAAACCCCAAGGGATTATGAACCGAAGGGAATAATATTAAACCCATGGGACTAATATTATAAACCCAAGGAACTAATAAACCCAATGGTTTAATATTATAAACCCAAGGAATTAGTGAACCCAATGGATAAATATTAAAAACCTAAGGGATCAAGAAGCACAAGGGATTGATATTACAAATACAAGAGATTAATAAAGATGACCATGATTGATATTATAAACCCAAGTTAATAATAAACCCATGGTTGACCATGTTTGGCTATGATTGACAATGGTTTACCATGATTGATATTATAAACCTAAGGGAATAATAAACCCAAGGGATTGATATTATAAACCCAAATGAATAATAAACCCAAGGGATTAATACTAAAACCCGAGGGATTATGGACCCAAGGGAATAATATTAAACCCAAGGGACTAATATTATAAACCCAACATTCATAAACCCAAATATAAATATTATAAAGACTAAAATAAACATGATTTATTTTCATGGTGAGACAATCCTTGTCACAATGTGACATTCAACCACGGTTGACCATGATTGATATTATAAACCTAAGGGAATAATAAACCCAATGGATTGATATTAAAACCCAAATGAATAATAAACCCAAGGGAGTAATACTAAAACCCCAAGGGACTATGAACCCAAGGGAATAATATTAAACCCAAGGGACTAATATTATAGACCCAACATTCGTAAACCCAAATGTAAATATTACAAAGACCAAAATAAACATGATTTATTTTCATGGTGAGACAATATTTGTCAAAATGGGACATCCAACCATTGGACTAATATGGTAAACCCAAATATAAATATTACAAACACTAAAATAAACATGGTTTATTTTCATGGTGAGACAATCTTTGTCAAAATGCGACATTCAACCATTGGACTAATATTATAAACCCAACATTGGTATACCCAAATATAAATACTACAAACACTAAATTAAACATGATTTATTTTGATGGTGAGACAATCCTTGTCACAATGTGACATTCAACCATGGTTGACCATGATTGATAATATAAACCTAAGGGAATAATAAACCCAAGGGATTGATATTATAAACCCAAATGAATAATAAACCCAAGGGATTGATATTATAAACCCAAATGAATAATAAACCCAAGGGATTAATACTAAAACCCCAAGGGATTATGAACCCAAGGAAATAATATTAAACCCATGGGACTAATATTATAAACCCAACATTGTTAAACCCAAATATAAACACTACAAACACTAAATAAACATGGTTTATTTTGATGGTGAGACAATCGTTGTCACAATCCCTTATTGATAATATAAACCTAAGGGAATAATAAACCCAAGGGATTGATATTATAAACCCAAATGAATAATAAACTCAATGGATTAATACTAAAACCCCAAGGGATTGTGAACCCAAGGGAATAATATTAAACCCAAGGGACTAATATTATAAACCTGAGGGAATAATAACCCAAGCGATTGATATTATAAAACGAAAGGAATAATAAAACTAAGGGATCAATACTAAAACCCCAACGGATTATGAACCCAAGGAAATAATATTAAACCCATTGGACTAATATTATAAACCCAACATTGGTATACCCAAATATAAATACTAGAAACACTAAATTAAACCTGATTTATTTTGATGGTGAGACAATCCTTGTCACAATGCGACATTCAACCATGGTTGACCATGATTGATAATATAAAGCTAAGGGAATAATAAACCCAAGGGATTGATATTATAAACCCAAAATAATAATAAACCCAAGGGATTATGAACCCAAGGGAATAATATTAAACCCAAGGGAATAATATTTTATTTATTTTTTATATCTAGCTGAATCGGCAATGGCGATGGTATCATACTCATGTTACATGAGGTCAAATCCCACCGGTTGCCACTATAACAGCTAGGAGGAACCGTCCAGCCCACAAGGAACGACCCCTCAGGGTAAGACAAGGCTTGAACCTGTGACCTACATAGTAGCACGAATGAATTAGCAGACTGTTCACTAACTAGGAGACCAAACCCCTGTGGGCCCAAGGGAATAATATTAAACCCAAGGGACTAATATTATAAACCCAACATTCGTAAACCCAATTATAAATATTGCAAAGACTAAAATAAACATGATTTATTTTCATGGTGAGACAATCCTTGTCACAATGTGACATTCAAACATGGTTGACTATGGTTGGCTATGATTGAGGGATTAATATTGAACCCTAAGATTAATATTATAAACCATATGCTTAATATTAAATTGTAGGAATATAAACTGTATTAAAAATATTAGAAACACTAGGAACAATATTATAAACCCAATGGATTACTAAGCCCAATGGATTAATATTAAAAACCCAAGGGATTAAAAACTGAAGGGAATAACATTAGACCGTGGGACTGATATTATGAACCTTAGGATTATTATGAACCCTAATTTAATATTATGAACATTAGGATTAATATTATAAACCCAAGATATTATTACCATAAATCCAAGAAATTAATATACATAAAGTATTAATATTATAAACTAAATGGATTATAAAGTGAGGGGAATAATTTTAAACCCAAGGGATTAATATTTTAAATGTAAGAGATTAATAAACTCAAAATATCAATATTAAAAATCCAAGTGATCGATAAACCCAAGGGATTGATATTAAACCCTATGATTAATATTATAAGCCCTAGTATCACAAATTATAAAGCCAATATTTAGTATTACAAACTAAATATTAAAAAGTCCTAATATTATAAACCTTGGCTATGATTGAATATGGTTGGCAATGATTGATTTTCATATTGAGACAATCGTTGTTAATTAAATGTCATTAATATCAATAATTAACATTAAAATTAATATTTATAAATATTAACATTATTAAAAGTAATATTCATATACATATTAATTAATATTAATAATAATGAATATTGAAATTAATATTAACTATTCATATTAAAATTAAATTTAATATCAAATTTTATTAATATTATCGTTAATATCAAAAGTTGTTAATATTATCTATAGTTGTAATGTTTTTTTTGCTAAAGCAAGAGTCGGTCCTTCTATTATCTTGTCACGAAAAATATATTACATAAATTATAACACACCCAAAGAGGAAGCAGCCTAAAAAAGAAAGCAAATCTTCCGGCATAGGGAAGAAAGGCAACAACACGAGAAACAGACCTAGGGCCCAAGAAAAACCAAACTCATGGCCTCCACCGCCCCGAACGAAAACATGAGAACCTGAAAAAACAATAAGCAAACCCAAAGAGGGGAATATAGACTTTATCAAGAAGATTTCCGATCCACTGGGGTTCACCCGGACCCACTAACCTGCTCATCAAATGTAAGCCATTGATCTACAGCTCCAAGATCCAACGGCTAAGGGTAATATCAGGTGGAGAAGAAGCAAGAGGAATACCCGCCTGATGTGGGCGATATTCTCTCTCCACCAAGAGCCACGTGTTGAACGTTGAGTGGTATCACATCCATTTCTGGAAAACCATTTTGGGTTTCGAGGGCATCTGATAACTCAAAAAACGCTTTGAAACCTGATAACGCAAAACCATTCATTGGACCCAAAGAGGGGAATAGAGACTTTATCAAAAGGATTTCGGGTCTGTTGGGGTTCACCTAGACCCACTAACCTGCTCATCAAACCTATGTCGTTGATCTGCAGCTCCATGATCCAATGGCTAAGGGAAATATCGAGTGGTGAAGAAGCAAGAGGAATACCCGCTCGATGTGGGCGGTACTCTCTCTCCTCCAAGAACCACGTGTTGAACGTTGAGTGGCATCGCATACATTTTTTGGAAACCATTTCGGGTTTTGAGGACACCCGATAACCCAGAAACCACTTTGACACTCGATAACCCAAAACCATGGAAACTCTGCACCTGCCGCCCTCCATTCGTCTGAGCCACCTATTAGGACAGATTGTCATAATTTTCCTAGCTGCCCGCTCACCAACCGAGCTCCCAGCTGCCCCTCTGAGAAGGCAAACTATGGTGTTCCTCTGTGAGACCCGAGTATGCCCAACCTCAGGTTGTCTTTCTATCAAACCTCTGTCGTCCATTGATGAATGGTTAGCTGTTAGGTTCCCTGTCTGTGCTGATACTACTCCTGTCAGTGATGGCCAGAGTGTAACAACCCTCACACAGTTGACCTGTGGGTACCGACTCCCATAAACAGTAGCTATTGTCTCATGTGCATCTCACCCCTTCATTGGCTAGCTAGTCTGCTACTCTCTTGGCATCTTTGCACACATGAACAAAACTCAGAGTTATTAGAATTCTTAGGTGTGATTGAATTCGGTAATAGACCTGCAAAAGTCTCTAGTGTCTCGATACTTTGTCAGGTGCAGTACCCGTTCTTAGCCTCTTGACTGAATTAATACTTATTTTCGAGTCAGCCTCGATGATAGTATTATGTAAATTGTACTTCATCAAAATCTCCAAGCATTGCTCCATAGCCATGAGTTTAGCCATATTGTTGGTGGCCTTCCCCAGGTGACTGTGAAAGATGACTTTTATGTTGCCCTCTTCATCCCTTATGACTCCTCCATAACCAGTGTCCCCAGGGTTACCTTTTGAGGCTCCATCTATGTTGAATTTTAAAAAGCCATGAGGAGGGGGTTGCCAGAAAGCCTTTCCTTCTGAAATATGCTTTGTTGTCTTATTTAAGCCCTGAGGGATGTGAGACTGTAGTCCCAATAGCTCCAGAATGTGAGCATCCCGATGACCTGGGGGCTTTCTAGGAGATTGCTTCCAAAGGGCATTGACCATTTCTTTGAGCTGTTTTAGGATTTGTGCTGTGATGCTTTGAGCTGGGCCAGATTTGCCTTTGAAGATCTTGTTGTTACGTTCTTTCCAGACATTCTAGATCAAGAATCTTAGAATCAGAGCCCAGGTTGTATTTACCATCTCATTGTCCGAGAAGTCCTTTCTCCAGTTCTTCAATGTAACAATGATGTCATTTTCGTTCCTAAGGTTGAGGTGAAGGAGAAGAGGTTGAGAAGATGATTCATAGTTTCCTCCTGCAGGCCACATAATTGACATCTTGATGGACCAGCAAAACCTCTCTTTCTGAGTTTTTCCCAATTTAGAATCTTTTCATGTTGAACCAGCGACCTGAACAGTTTGATCTTCGTCTAGTGTGGGTTGTTCCATAGGTATTTCCACGTCTTGTCAGGGCTTGGGAAGTTAAGTCCCGTGGCTATTCTTTTAGCTTCTTTTAGGTTGAAGACACCCTCATTATTTCTACCCCATCTTAGTAGATCATTCGAAGTTGAAGTCAAAATTTGTCTCTTTTCTAGAATGGCTTCTAGAGATTTAGCTTGGGTCTTCAACGAGATCTCCTCACTATAGTCTGGTAACTTCCAGATTATCCATTTACCAGTGTCCCTCGATTGATCCCAATAGTCACTTACTTTTTTCAGTCCTCTGTTGATGGTGTCAATTTGGATGATATCTAGTTCCTCTCTACCAAGGTTATTTTCCTGCTACCAGTTGTCCTCCCAAAACCAAGCAAGATTTCCATTTCTGATCTCCTAGAAACTATTATTCTAAACTAATGCTCTATTCTCCCGGGTCTTGTTCCAAATATGTGAACCCCTAATGTGTCCTGTCAATCTTATGTGGTCTATTTCCTACCAATCCATTGCATACTTTTGTTTCTAGAGTTTAGCCCAGGGGTTTCTTATTTCCTTTAGCCATGTCGACCAAAGTTTTGCCCCCAAAGCTTTGCTTAGAATATCTAGGTCATGAAGAACCAAACCACCATGGGATTTTGGTTTGCAGAGCTTGTCGCAAGCTACCAGAGCCCATTTATTTTTCTCTTCCCGTTTTCCCCGTAGAAAATCCCTTTGAATATTTCTAATTTGTTGTAAGACTCATTTTGGTGCCAGAAGGGATGAAAACATGTGGATTGGGATGGTTTGAAGTACTTCCTTAGTGAGGACTAGCTTCCCTGCTAAATTCAAGGATCTTCTTGTCCACTTGTTGACTTTGTCCTTCAATTTATTCGTTAGAGACTCCCAGATGTTCTTACTCAATGGTTTGTCAGTGAGGGGTGTTCCCAGATATTTGAGGGAAGAATATCTCTTTGAAAGCCTAGAATTCTAGAGAGATTTCTTTGAATTGAAATAGTAATATTGAAAAAGAAGACCTTTGATTTTGTGAGGCTTACCACAGTACCAGCAGATATTGCGAACTCATACAAGATTTGTTTGAAAGCTTTGGCTTCCTTAGTACCAACAGACATTGGCCCTGCAACATAGTGTCATCCACAAATTGTTGATGGGTCAAAGTTCTCCCATTCTAAGTGAGTCTAAGTCCCTATATTCTTCCTTCCTCCTTTGCAGAAGTCATCGCTCTGCCCAATCCTTCCAACATGAAAACGAAGAGGAAGGGGGAGAGAGGATCACCTTGTCTGAGGCCTCTCAATGGCCCAAAGGTTATGGATGGAGAGCCATTAAGAAGAATTGAACAACTCGCAGTGGTAACCAGTGCCATGACCCATCTTATCTAGTTGTGGTCAAAGCCATATGCTTTAAGAACTTCCCTGATGTAAGACCAACTTAGTTTATCATAAGATTTCACTATGTCCAGTTATATTATCATACCTGCTTGTTTATTGGTCTTGAGTGAATGCACCACTTCATGAGCTTGAATGATATTGTTTAGAATTTGTCTACCTTCCACATATATAGTCTGCTCCTCTCACACAAGTGTTGGAAGAAGGGGTTTGAGTCTATTAGCAATTACTTTGGAAATGATTCTGTACACCACATTGCATAAAGCTATGGGTCTGAAACTATCTAGAGTAATGGCATTTTCCTGTTTGGGGATTAAGGCAATGAAGGAATCATTCAACACTCTTAGAAATATTTTAGAGTTTCTCGAGTCCTCCACCACAGCCAGAATCTCATGTTTGACTATTTCCCAGCATGTTTTGAAGAAGTATATATTGAAACCATCTGGGCCTGGAGCTTTCCCATTGTGCATCTGTTTGACTACTCTATTGACCTTTCCCTCCATCACTGGCCTATTGAGATTATGATTGTCTTCTCTGATTACTAGTTTTGGAATATGCTGAGTAAATATTTTAGTAAATTGAGATCTGTCTGCCATGGTCTCCTCTGCAATACTTTGAAAATGTTGAACCAGTACAGCTTCCATTTCCTTATGAGTATCTTACTCTATTCCTTGAGGATCTATAAGTTTTGTGATCCTGTTATTAGCCCTCTATTCCATGGTGGACTTGTGAAAGAATCTTGTGTTTCTCTCACCTTCCCCGATCCATTGCACTCTGGATTTCTAGCTCCTGAATATTTCCTCCTGCTGGCATCTGTTATCCCATTCTTGTTGAACTGAGTCTGCTTGCATTTTCCTTTCCTCTGTGAAGCCTTCTGTGATGAGAATTTGTTTAATTTACTGTAATTTCTTTTCCACTTCTCCTTTGGGTTTGAAGATGTTCCAAACTCATTTTTATTCCATTCTTTGAGCTTTCCCTTGATGTGTTTGAGTCTATGATGCAGTAGGAACATTTTTGTGCCTTGGGTGGGTATTTCTTCAATCCACCAATTTCCAATGTTGGTGAGGAAATCAAGGTCAGTGAGCTAGACATTTTCAAACTTGAAGGGTCTGTTCCTCGGGGTTCCAATAAAGGAAGCTTCTATTTGGATGAGCCAGTGGTACGAGCCTCTAAAGGGAGGATGAAAGTTGTTATGATACGACCGGTCAAAAGGAGATCCTCCGAGATTATGAATCTGTCTAATCTTGAGGCTACATGGGAAGTTCCCCCTCTTTTGTTGTTCCAGGTGAAAATGCCATTTACTGTATCCATATCCACCTGTCTCATATTGGTAAGGAAGGCCTGGAAGGCTATTTAGTCTCTCCCAAGTGTTCTAGTTCCCTCTTTTTTCTCTGTGAGAGATTTGATCATATTGAAGTCTCCCCCCCAGTATCTAGGGCATTGCTGGATGTCCTTCTCTCATTTCCTCTAGAGAGGTGAGGAGCCTGAGTTTATCATCCAATATTTGAGGACCATAGATATTAGTGATCATGTAACAATCCTTGTCTCCCACGGGTTGGATGACCAAAGAAAGGTGGTTTCTAGATGCCTCAGCATCCAGGATTCCAAATTTCTGAGGATTCCATAGAGTGAGAATTCCTCCAGATGAATTAGCTGCTTTGACTTCTAGAGACTCATACTTAATTAGCCATTTGCTATGCTTTTCTCTAATCTTATATACTGAGCATTTTGTTTCCTATATGAACACCATATTTGGTTTTTCTTCTTTTATTCTGTTACTAAGATTTATTTGTTTTCTTTTACTCCCTAGTCCTCTAATGTTCCAAGTTGTAAGCTTCATAATGATGGGTTTGTAAAGGAGTAAGTGGTGAGATATTTCATCTTACTTGAATTAATCTTGAGTTTTCCACACTCTATTAGCAATTCATTTTGTCTCTTCCTTCCTATTTTCTTGCCTGGGTTTTTGGTGGAGTGTCCTGTTATTATCCTTTCGACTCCTATAGGGTTGTGTGAGACCTATTGAGGAATAGTTGTTGTACTCTGTCAAACTCCTCTTGTGATAGAGAGTCAATTCCTTTGTTGCTTCCTTGGTCTATAAACTTTTCTAGTTCAAGGTTCTCCCTCACAAGGATATCCTGTAGGTCTTGGTCCTCCGTACCACCTTCGCTTGGGGTCATCTCATGGTCCCTTACAAGTTCCATAATGCTTGGTGGTTCCACCTTTTGTTCATTGTGTTCCTGTATGATTTCCATGCTGTCCTCTTTTTCCTTCTCTTTTTGATAGTCCTCTAGTTTCTTGTGCATTCCATTGTCTTCTCCTTCTTCTAAAATTTCAAAACTGCTGTAACCTTGTAACATTCTTTCACTAGGTTTCTTTTGGGACTTTTTCCCCCTCCTTTCCCTTTTCCTCCCACTTTGGTGGAACCTTCAGGGTCTTTTCCTTTGTTGGTTTTCGGGTATTCCTCCCTTTTGTTAAGTGGGCAGTCTCTGAAGAGGTGCCCATGTTCATGACATTTACGACATGTAAATGGGATGTGTTCATAGTCAACTACCTGTACCCATTCCTCGTCATATACTTCTAGGATGACTTCATCTGGAAGTTCTCCTGATAATTCCATGTCTACACATACGTGAGCAAAGGAGGTGTATCTCCCTCACAGAGTCACCTCTCATATCTTTATAAAATGCCCTAGTTTGTTACCTATAGATTTTAAAGATTTTGGCATCCAATAATCTAAAGGTAAGGTGTATAATCTAATCCATACCAGGACCGATGTGAACATTTCTCGCTCCGGAACAAATTTCATCACCCAAGGTCGCATTTAAAGGCCCGCGACAACATAGAAGTAGGGTCCTCCTCTGAAAACTCTGTCTTTGTCCTCTAGGTTAATGAAAACCACTCTGAAGAAACCCTTGGAGCCAAGATGTAGATTTATTGTTACCTTCGGTTTCTAGTTGTTTCTTATACATATGTTCAGCACTTTCTCTGTGGGCCATATGCCCATGAACTTACAGATGATCGCATAAGTCGCCATGTGTTCTCTATGCACCTGTAGTGCAGGATCATTTAAAGCCACCCAAGGTTTAATGTTAGCCTTTGGCTTGCAAGGTCCCGTCATAGACCTTTTCTCAGTTCTCTGACTACTATCACTATGATTTGTTTCCTTCCTAGCTTCCTTGTGGGTCCCTTCCATTTCATGGAAATTGCTGCTGCCCAACTTGTGAGTGCCCATTGTCTTTGTCTCTGTCTCTAATGGTTTCCAGGAATTGTTCAAACTCACCTCTTTACTTCTTTTCGAAACCATGTTACTATAGGAGGGAGTGGAGCTCCCTCCTCCAAGACCCTCCTTTGTTACCAGCTCGTTCCTATCGCCCTCTGTTCAAAACCCTAATGCTTCAAAGCTCAAGTTCTACCATCTATAGTTGTAATGTTAATATTATTAATAATATTAATATTATTAATATTAATAATTAAAACTAAAATCATAATTTAATTAAAATTCCTATTAATAATTAACATTTTTATTAGTGTGATTTAAACGTTATTAATTTTATATATTTAAATTAATTATCTTATATTTATTTATTATATTAATATTATTAATTTTGTAATTGTAAACAATAATTTTATAAAAGTATTATTATTTTTTATATTATGATTAAAAGTATTATTATTTTCTTATATTATGAATAAGTTTTTATTGTTATTATTGATTGTTGACTCAAATTTTTGAAGTTAATGTCAATATTGATCAATATAAATTAAACTTAATCTTAAAAATTTAATATAACCAATATTATAAGTTCTAATATTGAAAACATGCAATATTGAAAACATTAAATAATCTAATATTAAATTCTAATAATACAAACCTAAAAATTAAAACATAATAATCTAAACTTAATATAATGTCAAAACATATTAATACCTAATATAACATAAAAAAATATTAATATTAAAATAATAATATTTTAATAAAATTAGATTTAATTTTGTTATTAAATGTAGATATTTATATTGATATCATTATGAATATAATTAACTATAATATTAATAAATTGCAGGTTTTTTATCCAATTTAACGAAATAATTCAATTTTCTCAAAACAAAAAATTGTATGTTTTAAGAATATCTTAAGTAAAGATATTAATAATATAAATCTAAAATTACTCATTTTCTTATACTCATTTTCTTATGGCCCCTCTCAAATTTAATGTTTTCTTTAAGCTACATTTCATGCCACCATTATCTTGGTTTCCCTGTTTATGAAAACAAAAGATTATATATTTTTAAGATTTAGTAAATTAAAACAAAAAAATAATATTTTTCAATTATTATTACATTATTATATTATTAATCAGTTGAATATAAATAAACCGACATTAAGGGGTAATTATGAAGTGTGGTTGTTTAAATAAGTTTTGAAACATAATTTTACATGTTCAAGTTACAAATTATTTTAAAACGATTAGTTTTTACCATTTTAAATATTATTATGTATTTGCATTGTTATTTTTTTAATATTTTTTAATTTTACAATTAAGTTTATATATTTGTAAATTTTCAAGAATGAATATATTAAAACATAATAATATAAATTTAAAATGATTCATTTAATTATCTAGACTGTAGATCAAGTTTATATATGTAATATCCCTATCGTAATCAACCCTGCATAAAAGTAATTTTAAATTACGAATCAGTTAATCAACCCTATGTAAAAGTAATTTTTATATTACGAATCAGTTACAACTAGTTCTTGATGTTGGTAAAATGGATTGGGGATGATAACACAAGGGGAAAACGACAATCTGAGTGGGCTGCTGGGGGTTTTTAGTTCTAGATATTATGCACAACTTCGAGGAGGAAGGAAAACAAGATACGAGGGAGGAGGGCATTCAATGAATCCTTAACGTATGATTCGGGGATTGAGGAAATGGTACCAGCCATGGCCATGGAAAATGGTGCATGATGATGGGAGCACAGGTTCCAGGCCAGGGAGAGCATCGTTGCTCTTCGAAGTGTTGGATGAATCCCTCGGGCTCTATGAAATTTGTGTGGACAGACTCTCGAAGCTCCCTGTGGAAGGAATTCTTGAACGGGGCTACTTTCTCATGAGTTTTGGTGCCCCTGGTTTTGAGGTTCCCTCCAAATTTTGTGAGGCAGCTGAGCAGCAAGGCTCGTTGAAACTGTAGCAACATCGATATGCGCAGGTGGTGGCGGCTTCTGTCACAAATATTCCATTGTCTTCGGCCCCTGCGAACATCGGGAAGCCCTTCGTTCTCAATTGAATTAATAGTGTATGGACCAATGGCGCTCTGCTAGAGAAGGATTTTATTACCCCGATGGAACCCTCGTCATCCATTCCGTGGTCTTAGGTGGGATGTTGGGTAGAGTTTTAATCTGGAAGTCATTTTAGTCGTGACTGTATTACCTCAAGAAGCACTTGATCCACAATACATTGCCCAAGATTTGTAGTCTTGCATCACATCGGAGTGTTTGCAGTGCAAGGATCAAATTTGTCCCACACTATTATTGAAAGGAAGTTCTTTCTCCGTGTTGAAGGTGATGGAGGCAAGGAGGCTGCCATGCATAAGATAAGTAACTTGCCACTTTCTTGAAGTAAAATATAGGAATATATGTTTTCTTGGTAGAGAAAGTATTTGAATGCATGCAGTAAAAGATTTAATATTTTATATGTTTTCTTGGTAAAGAAAGAATTTTAGTGCATGCAGTAAAAGAATGATTATTTTATATGTTTTCTTGCTAAGAAAATATGTTAGTGCATGCAGTAAAAGAATGATTATTTTATATGTTTTCTTGGTAAGAAAATATGTTCATGCATGCAGTAAAAGAATGATTATTTTATATGTTTTCTTGGTAAGAAAATATGTTCATGCATGCAGTAAAAGAATGATTATTTTATATGTTTTCTTGGTAAGAAAATATGTTAATGCATGAGTAAAAGAATGATTATTTTATATGTTTTCTTGGTAAAGAAAATATGTTAGTGCATGCACTAAAAGATTGAATATTTAATATGTTTTCTTGGTGAAAGGATATATGCTAATTGCATTGTGATTCTAGCTAATTTCTAAGTTTCCTGTGAAATAATTATGCATTACATGCATGATAGAATTAGCTAATGATGCGATTCTAAGATCATAGATATTCATTTCTATAGTTTTCTTTTTAGAAAAGTGTGCATACTTCATGTATGAAAATGATGCCTTTTATGAGAAGATCTCTTGAAACAAAAATAGAGTTTCCTATTTTTGAAAGACATATGAATAGTGTTCATATCATATCAAGAATCCATACTTGTTTCATGAAAAGATTATGTGCATTGAAGTAAAAGTAATTGTGTTAGGAAAAACATATGTTGCATGCACATAAGTGTAGCTATTGTGACTGTGGAAGTATGATCTTGTGTGTACGTAGAGAAAGTGATTATGTTAACTTTCTTGAAAACAATAATCTCTGGAAAAGTTTGTCTTGTTAGATAAGTTGTGTTGATTTGTTGATTTTTGGTGCAAAAAGGGTAAGTTAACCTTGTTATTTTATCTTGATAAAGATGGATATCTAATTAATTTCTTGAAAGGGAAGCATGAGAAACCCTCATAGAGGAAGATAGAGAAATGAGGTTATAATGACTTCCTTAAAGAAAGAAGTATGTGGTTTGTTGTATGAAATGATGGTAGTATTCTAGTGAAGGGAATAAGTGTTGCATACATTAAAGAAGGGCTATTATGATAAGCTATGGTATGCACAAAAAATAGTCATTGTGATATAGAGTTATGTTCTTTGTATGTTAGAGAAACTATGTTGAGTTATCGAAAAACTACTGTGAAAGAACACTTGTGCATAAGAATAGGAACAACAGTTTATTACATGTAAGAAGATATAATCACTGTGTTATACATTTTAGTAGAACTAATGGGTTAGATCTCTTAAAGAGAATTATGCATTAGTATGAATGAGCATTGTGGAAGTAAAACAAGTATTTACTTGAATATGTGTACTAGCTAATTAGTATGTCATGCTTGCTCATGCACATGAGTAGATGTTAAAATAATCACTTTTAGAGGTTGATTAGTGATTGATTAATATTGTATCTAATATTGTTGCCAAAGCTTGTTGACGACAAAATTGACAGGAAACGTTGGATATCTAATTAATTTCTTTAAAGGGAAGCATGAGAAACCCTCATAGAAGAAGATAGAGAAATGAGGTTATAATGACTTCCTTAAAGAAAGAAGTATGTGGTTTGTTGCATGAAATGATGGTAGTATTCTAGTTAAGGGAATAAGTGTCGCATACATTAAAGAAGGGCTATTATGATAAGCTATGGTATGCACAAAAAATAGTCATTGTGATATAGAGTTATGTTCCTTGTACGTTAGAGAAACTATGTTGAGTTATCGAAAAACTACTGTGAAAAGAACGCTTGTGCATAAGCATAGGAACAACAGTTTATTACATGTAAGAAGATATAACGATTGTGTTATACATTTTAGTAGAACTAATGGGTTAGATCTCTTAAAGAGAATTATGCATTAGCATGAATGAACATTGTGGAAGTAAAACAAGTATTTACTTGAATATGTGTACTAGCTAATTAGTATGTTATGCTTGCTCATGCACATGAGTAGATGTTAAAAGAATCACTTTTAGAGGTTGATTAGTGATTGATTAATATTATATCTAATCTTGTTGCCAAAGCTTGTTGACGACAACATTGACAGGAAACGATGGCAGTTGGTGCCAAAGAAAAGTGATGTTTAAGATTGTGGTAGGAAAAAGGATTAATGGTCCATGTAGCTAAGTACGAGTTGTGGGAATTGTACATTGCTAGAACAATCATGCCACAGGGAATGTTGCATGTGGCGGTATGTAAGTAAAAGATTACATGGAAATTGTATTAGCTTTTAGCTAGTTATGTGACAACTTAATGATAATTCATTGTAATAATTTTATAACAATGGTTAAGGGATGGAATCCCTTATAAGACATTGAGTGAGGGGTGAAATCCCTCATGAGAATCTAATAATAAGATTAAACGTTTGCTGGTTTTCACCTTACGGGTTTTCCAGGGTATATCGGTGTTCAATGGTGTGTTTGCCTTTTTGTGTCAGTTTGATGATGTTGAATCCTTGATGATGATGATTCTTTATTTGATGTGATAGTCATAATGTCCAAAGTATGTGATTAATTAATATTGTTAAGGAAATCATGAAATGGATGCAAGGGTTCATGAGACAGTTTATGTTATTACACTACCACAGTGGTGGTTAATGGCTATGCAACTTACTGTCTTTTGTTGCAATTTACTTGATGTAATAATGAACATTATATGTAATGGTTAATGAGGAATTGTGGAGTTGTGAATTGGATAATTACTTGTGGGTAATTTGTATAAAAAAATTCTAACTTCCTATTTTTACATGTAAGGTTACCGGGGTATGTGACAATGGTATCAGAGCTAAAGGTTGTAGCACTGGTGCCTTTGGGAATTGGTAAGCGGAAAGGGAATTCAGGTACGCCATCAGTGAGCATTAACTCAGGTATGAGTTTAACCATTCACATATTGATTTACATAGTACACTACTTTTGGCATGATAAGTGTGATTTGTGTTTAAACTGCTTTGAGTAGTAAGTAATAAAGTTGCTGCATAACTATGTTCATGACATTGGATTCCTAATGAGGATAAAAGACAATAAAACTTTTGTCGCACTTAAGAACAATATTGAACACTCATTGAGGAAAGTGACAAACAACTACCAACTTTTGATTTGCAAATATGGCAATAACAATGATGCATTTATTGAACAAGATTGAAGTTACAATGAATGAAATTTAATGAGTCAATGCATGAATATAAATTATGGGGAACATCCTTGAATAGGATGACAAGTTGTTTTAAAAGAACATTAGAAGAACCCCTTAGGTATTGAAAATATGCAATGAGTCAATTAGTGAGACTTGATGGTAGAACTAATTTTTGAAGAATTTTTGCCATGGTTCCATTAAGATGATTAGTAGTTGTGATTAGTTAGTGTTGTATGACTAACTAATAGCACTTATCTGCATGAATTGAATTTGATTTAAGCTTATCACAATTCACAAACAAGTGATTGTGGTAGTTACTTCCTGTATTGGTCTGTTGATGGCAATACATTGTGGGAAATTGGAAATGTTTAGATTGTTACCTCAACTATCGTTTGCATTTACATGGTGATAAATATTTGCATATACTTTTATACACGATATTTGGATGATAGTATTGTGCCGCAAACTAAAAAGATTTGGGAAGTGAATACTTGCTAAAGGATGCATATGTATAACTAATGTTGCTAATGGGATTGAGTAGTGGTAGCTTAATGGCAACAAGAAAAAATCTTCACGTAAAATGTTGGAATGAGAATGGCAATCATAAATGAGAAAGAATAAGGTTATATAATATGCATGATTGTGTTATTTGAAAATCAGAATGCATACAACATGTATGTCAATTGTGTTTCCTATCAATCTAGGTGTTGTGGACCCATGTTGAGGGTTAAGTGTAAATGCATGGTATACATGCGTGTTTGTTTAGTTAAGATAATGATTATATGGTTCATTATGTAAATTACTTTTGGAAAGAGTGATAAAAGAGAAATTTAAGATGCCAGATAGTTGAAAATAATTGTGAATGGCTAGAATGCCTTGGGTTGATGGCAGTTACCCGCCCGGAGGGGTTGATGGTACTTATCTGCTCAGATTTCCTCTCCCTAGAGATAAATGATCTCAGTAAGGGAAAAGAGTTTATGTGGTCATTAGAATTCTTGAGCTGGTTGGCCAATGGAATTCCATGATAGACCTGGTAAGGTCTCTATCAAAGAAACTGCCTGGATATGAAAATGACTCGATATGGTTGTGGAAACTAGTTCCTATGGGTTGGGAATTATTTACCCTATTATGTTTCTCATAGCTAAAGAAATTAACTAGTCAGTTATATGTTATGTTAAAATTCTATATATAGTTGTGTAAAAGATGTCATGCACATTTAACAGGAAATGAGCTTAGTGCTCAATAAGGAGTTATTGGAAAATTTTAATTCCTTTATTGTGTTACTAATCTTGTGAATGTCTTAGTAGGGGCTAAGACAATTTTTACTTGATGCAGTAATTGATTGTTTTGATGATTAGAGAGCTAGGTGCTCTTTTGGTACTTCCAGAAGTACTTTGTGGATGTCTTTAGTGAGTGTTAATTCAGTGTGCATGTGGAGAAGTGATGAGCTCTTTATGTACTTGTAAAAGTACTGTTATTTAAAAATCATCTAACATTGCACAATTGATTGATAGTTAAAAGTAGTTCCTTTGACTCACAATGTTATGACTAATGCGATTGAATTTGTTTGTCACATATTACAGGATTACTTACCATGAAGAGTTGATGGGTTGACCAACCACTATTAAAATGCTTACATGAAAGTGCTCATGATTTTCAAGAGTAGATGGTAAGTAATGGTAAGTTGATATAGTGTTTGGTTTTTGAATTTGAATGAGGGCCAAGTGGTGGCAATTAGAACATGAATATTTTTGAAGTTATGAATGCTTATGAATATTGATATTTCTCATGATTATATCATTATTATTTTTCTTGTTGTCATTTCTTGGAATGAAATCTTTGATTTTCAAGAGGAAGAATCACATTTTGTGTGGTTTAGATGGTATATCATGAGTAAAATCTCAAGTTCCCAACGAGAGATGAACACCGAGGACGGTGTTCTTGTTAAGGGGGGAGTATGTAATATCCCTATCGTAAGCAACCCCGCGTAAAAGTAATTTTAAATTACGAATCAGTTAATCAACCCTCCATAAAAGTAATTTTTAAATTATGAATCAGTTACAACTAATTCTTGATGTTGGTAAAATGGATTGGGGAGGAGAACAGAGGGGGAAAACGACAATCTGAGTGGGCTGCCTGGGGTTTTTAGTTCTGGATATTATGCACGACTTCGAGGAGGAAGGAAAACAAGATATGAGGGAGGAGGGCATTCAATGAATATTTAATGTATGATTCAAGGATTGAGGAAATGCTACCAGCCATGGCCATGACAAACAGTGCATGATGATAAGAGCATAGGTTCCAGGCTAGGGAGAGCATCACCGCTCTTTGAACTGACAGACGAATCCCTTGGGCTCTGCGAAATTTGTGTGGATAAACTCTCGGAGCTCCCCGCGGAAGGAATTCTTGAACGGGGCTACTTTCTCAGAAGTTTTGGCACCCTTGGTTTTGAGGTTCCCTCCAAATTTTGTGAGGTAGCTAAGAAGGAAGGCTCGCTAAAAGTGTAGCAACATCGGCATGCGCAGGTGGTGGCGGCTTCTGACACAAATATTCTGTTTTCTTCGGCCCCTCTGAACGTCGGGAAGCCCTTCGTTCTCAACTGCATTAGTAGTGTACAGGCCGATGGCGCTCTGCTAGAGAAGGATTTTATTACCCCGATGGAACCCTCGTTGTCCACTCCGTGGTCTTAGGTGGGACGTTGGGTAGAGTTTTAATTTGGAAGTCATTTTAGCCATGACTGTATTCCCTCAAGAAGCACTTGATCCATAATGCATTGTCCAAGATTTGTAGTCTTGATCACATCGAACTGTTTGCAGTGCAAGGATCAAACTTGTCCCACATTATTATTGAAAGGAAGTTCTTTCTCTGTGTTGAAGATGATGGAGGCAAGGAGGTTGCCATGCATAAGATAAGTAACTTGCCACTTTCTTGAAGAAAAATTTAGAAATATTTTATATGTTTTCTTGGTAGAGAAAGTATTTGAATGCATGCAGTAAAAGATTTAATATTTTATATGTTTTCTTGGTAAAGATGGAATTTTAGTGCATGCAGTAAAAGAATGATTAGTTTATATGTTTTCTTAGTAAGAAAATATGTTAATGCATGCAGTAAAAGAATGATTATTTTATATGTTTTCTTGCTAAGAAAATATGTTAATGCACGCAGTAAAAGAATTATTATTTTATATGTTTTCTTGGTAAGAAAATATGTTCATGCATGCAGTAAAAGAATGATTATTTTATATGTTTTCTTGGTAAGAAAATATGTTCATGCATGCAGTAAAAGAATGATTATTTTATATGTTTTGTGGTTAAGAAAATATGTTAATGCATGAGTAAAAGAATGATTATTTTATATGTTTTCTTGGTAAAGAAAATATGTTAGTGCATGCAGTAAAAGATTGAATATATAATATGTTTTCTTGGTGAAAGGATATATGCTAATTGCATTGTGATTCTAGCTAATTTCTAAGTTTCCTGTGAAATAATTATGCATTACATGCATGATAGAATTAGCTAATGATGCGCTTCTAGGCTCATAAATATTCATTTCTATAGTTTTCTTTTTAGAAAAGTGTGCATACTTCATGTATGAAAATCATGCCTTTTATGAGAAGATCTCTTGAAACAAAAATAGAGTTTCCTATTTTTGAAAGACATATGAATAGTGTTCATATCATATCAAAGATCCATAATCGTTTCATGAAAATATTATGTGCATTGAAGTAAAAGTAATTGTGTTAGGAAAAACACATGTTGCATGCACATAAGGGTAGCTATTGTGACTGTGGAAGTATGATCTTGTGTGTACGTAGAGAAAATGATTATGTTAACTTTCTTGAAAACAATAATCTCTTGAAAAGTTTGTCTTGTTAGATAAGTTGTGTTGATTTCTTTATTTTTGGTGCAAAAAGGGTAAGTTAACCTTGTTATTGTATCTTGATAAAGATGGATATCTAATTAATTTCTTGAAAGGGAAGCATGAGAAACCCTCATAGAGGAAGATAGAGAAAGGAGGGTATAATGACTTCCTTAAAGAAAGAAGTATGTGGTTTGTTGCATGAAATGATGGTAGTGTTCTAGTGAAGGGAATAAGTGTTGCATACATTAAAGAAGGGTTATTATGATAAGCTATGGTATGCACAAAAAATAGTCATTGTGATATAGAGTTATGTTCTTTGTATGTTAGAGAAACTATGCTGAGTTCTCGAAAAATAACTGTGAAAAGAACACTTCTGCATAAGCATAGGAACAACAGTTTATTACATGTAAGAAGATATAACGATTGTGTTATACATTTTGGTAGAACTAATGGGTTAGATCTCTTAAAGAGAATTATGCATTAGTATGAATGAACATTGTGGAAGTAATACAAGTATTTACTTGAATATGTGTACTAGCTAATTAAAATGTCATGCTTTCTAATGCACATGAGTAGATGTTAAAAGAATCACATTTAGAGGTTGATTGGTGATTGATTAATATTGTATCTAATCTTTTTTCCAAAGCTTGTTGACGACAACATTGACAGGAAACGATGGCGGTTGGTGCCAAAGAAAAGTGATGTTTAACATTGTGGCAGGAGAAGGATTAATGGTCCATGCATATAAGTACGAGTTGTGGGAATCGTACATTGCTAGAACAATCATGCCACAAGGAATGTTGCATGCGGCGCTATGTAAGTAAAAGATTACATGGAAATTGTATTAGCTTTTAGCTAGTTATGTGACAACTTAATGACAATTCATTGTAATAATTTTATAACAATGGTTAAGGGATGGAATTCCTTATAAGCCATTTAGTGAGGGGTGAAATCCCTCACAAGCATTTAATAATAAGATTAAACATTTGCTGGTTTTCACCCTACGGGGTTTCGAGGGTATATCGGTGTTCAATGGTATGTTTGCCTTTTTGTGTCAGTTTGATGATGTTGAATCCTTGATGATGATGATTCTTTATTTGATGTGATAATAATAATGTCTAAAGTATGTGATTAATTAATATGGTTAAGGAAATAATGAAATGGATGCAAAGATTCATGAGACAGTTTATGTTATTACACTACCACATTGGTGGTTAATGGTTATGCAACTTAATATCTTTTGTTGAAATTTACTTGATGTACTAATGAAAATTATATGTAATGGTTAATGAGGAATTGTGGAGTTGTGAATTGTATAATTACTTGTGGGTAATTTGTATAAAAAAATTCTAACTCACTGTTTTTACATGTGAGGTTACCAGGGTATGTGACAATATATCACATTATCAATTACATTAGAACATTAAAGTAGAATAGAATGATCAAAAGACAATCAACCAATTTACCACTTATTGACTTATTGCATGGTTTTGCTGCACTTAATATTTGAGGATTCCTAGGTCTTTTACATTGAACTTTTAATAATAAATTTCTTGGTTGCTTGTAATTGTGTGGTAATACTTTTTAAAGTAGTCAGGTGAATTACTACAAAGATATAATCGGAAGCATTTTGTAAAAGATAAAGGCAGAGGCTTCAAGCACTTTGTAGCATTCAAGAAACCTTATTTCAAGTAACCGCTTTATACGCCCTCTGCACGAATTTTGAGGTTCTACAGTTATCGCTAATTGAAATCGCCATAGCCTATGGTCACATTAACATGTGGTTCCCATCTCCTCCGATATGTGATTAACCTCAGAACTCAAAACACATTAACTACACCATATAATACCTTCCGGTCCGCCCCTTTGTATGTCGCATTATTTCTCTGACGATCATATTAACATAAAAAAAATACTAATATAAAAATAATGATATTTTAATAAAATTAGATTTTATTTTTGTTATTAAAATATATATATTTGTATTAATATTATTATGAATATAATTAAGAATAACATTAATAAATAGCAACTTTATTATCCAATTTAACGAAATAATAAAATTTTCTCAAAACAGAAAATTGTATGTTTTAAGAATATTTTAAATAAAAATATTAATAATATAAATCTAAAATTACTCATTTTATTATACTCATTTGCTTATGGCCCCTCTCAAATTTAATGTTTTCTTTAAGCTACATTTCATGCCACCATTATCTTGGTTTCCCTGTTTATGAAAACAAAAGATTATATATTTTTAAGATTTAGTAAATTAAACAAAAAAATAATATTTTCAATTATTATTACTGTATTATATTACTAATCACTTGAATATAAATAAACCAAACATTAAGGGGGTAATTGTGAATTGTGGTTGTTTAAATAAGTTTTGAAACATAATTTTACATGTTCAAGTTGTAAATTGGTTTAAAATGATTAGCTTTTGCCATTTTAAATATTATTATGTATTTGCATTGTTATTCCTTTTATACTTTTTAATTTTACAATTAAGTTTATATATTTGCAAGTTTTCATGAATGAATAGATTAAAACATTATAATATAAATTTAAAATGATTCATTTCATTATCTGGACTGTAGATCAAGTTTATATACCACATTATCAATTACATTAGAAAATTAAAATAGAATAAAATGATCAAAAGACAGTAAACCAATTTACTGCTTATTGACTTATTGCATGGTGTTGATGCCCTTAATATTTGAGGATTCCCAGGTCTTTTAAGTTCATCTTTTACAGTGAACTTTTAATAATAAATTTCATGGTTGCTTGTAATTGTGTGGTAATACTTTTTAAAGTAGTCGTGTGAATTACCACAAAGATATAATCGGAAGCATTTTGTAAAAGATAAAGGCGGAGGCTTCAAGTACTATGTAACATTCAAGAAACCTTGTTTCAGGTAACCGCTTTATACGACCTCTGCATGAATGCTTTATCGCTAATCGCAATCGCCATAGTATGTGGTCAGATTAACATGTGGTTCCCATCTCCTCCGATATGCGATTAACCTCATAACTCAAAACATATTAACTACACCATATAATACCATCAGTTCCGCTCCTTTGTATGTCACATTACTTCTCTGCAGATGATATTAACATAAAAAAATATTAGTATTAGAATAATAAGATTTTAATAAAATTAGATTTTAATTTTGTTATTAAATGAAGATATTTATATTAATATCATTATGAATATAATTAATTATAACATTAATAAATAGCAAGTTTATTATCTAATTTAACGAAATAATTAAATTTTCTCAAAGCAGAAAATTGTATGTTTTAAGAATATCGTAAATGAAAATATTAATAATATAAATCTAAAATTAATCATTTTCTTATACTCATTTGCTTATGGCCCCTCTCAAATTTAATTTTTTCTTTAAGCTACATTTCATGCCACCATTATTTTGGTTTCCCTATTTATGAAAACAAAAGATTATAAATTTTTAAGATTTACTAAATTAAAACAAAAAAAATAATATTTTTCAATTATTATTACCTTATTATATTATTAATCACTTGAATATAAATAAACCAAACATTTCGGGGTAATTGTTAATTGTGATTGTTTAAATAAGTTTTGAAACATAATTTTACATGTTCAAGTTGTAAATTGTTTTAAAATGATTAGTTTTTACCATTTTAAATATTATTATGTATTTGCATTGTTATTTTTTTTATATTTTTTAATTTTACAATTAGGTTTATATATTTGTAAGTTTTCATGAATGAATAGGTTAAAACATAATAATATAAATTTAAAATGATTCATTTGATTATCTGGACTGTAGATCAAGTTTATATATCACATTATCAATTACATTAGAACATTAAAATAGAATAGAATGATCAAAAGACAATAAACCAATTTACTGCTTATTGACTTATTGCATGGTGCTACTACCCTTAATATTTGAGGATTCCCAGGTGTTTTACATTGACCTTCTATGTTGAACATTTAATAATAAATTTCCTGGTTGCTTGTAATTGTGTGGTAATACTTTTTAAAGTAGTCATGTGAATTACTACAAAGATATAATCGGAAGCATTTTGTAAAAGATAAACGCATAGCCTTCAAGTACTGTGTATCGTTCAAGCAACCTTGTTTCAAGTAACCCCTTTATATGCCCTCTGCATGAATTTCAAGGTTCTACCTTTATCGCTAATCGGAATCGTCGTAGTCTGCGGTCACATTAACATGTGGTTCCCATCTCCTGCAATATGAGATTAACCTCGCAACTCAAAACATATTAATTACACAATATAGTACCATCGGGTCCGCTCCTTTGTATGTCGCATTACTTCTCTGCCGATCATATTAACATAAAAAAATACTAATATTAAAATAATAATATTTTAATAAAATTAGATTTTAATTTTGTTATTAAATGTAGATATTTATATTAATATCATTATGAATATAATTAAGTATAATATTAATAAATAGAAGTTTATTATCCAATTTAACGAAATAATTAAATTTTCTCAAAACACAAAATTGTATGTTTTAAGAATATCTTAAATAAAAATAATAATAATATAAATATAAAATATCACATTATCAATTACATTAGAACATTAAAATAGAATATAATGATCAAAAGATAGTAAATCAATTTACTACTTATTGACTTATTGAATAGTGTTGTTGCCTTTAATATTTGAGGATTCCTAGGTCTTTTACGTTGATCTTTTACATTGAACTTTTAATAATAAATTTCTTGGTTGCTTGTAATTGTGTGGTAATACTTTTTAAAATAGTCGTGTGAATTACTACAAAGATATAATCGGAAGCATATTGTAAAAGATAAAGGCAGAGGCTTCAAGTACTGTGTAACATTCGAGCAACTTTGTTTCAAGTAACTGCTTTACACGGCCTCTGCACAAATTTCGTCTGCGATCACATTAACATGTGGTTCCCATCTCCTTTGATATGTGATTAGCCTTGGAACTCAAAACATATTAACTACCCCATATAATACCATCGGGTCTGCTCCTTTGTATGTCGCATTACTTCTCTGCTGCTCATATTGACATAAAAAAATATTAATATTAAAATAATAATATTCTAATAAAATTAGATTTTAATTTTGTTATTAAATTTAGATATTTATATTATTATCATTATCAGTATAATTAAGTATAACATTAATAAATAGCAAGTTTATTATCCAATTTAATGAAATAATTAAATTTTCTCAAAACAAAAAATTGTATGTTTCAATAAATAAAAATATTAATAATATAAATCTAAAATTACCCATTTTCTTATACTCATTTGCTTATGGCCCCTCTTAGATTTGATTTTTTCTTTAAGCTACATTTCATGCCACCATTATTGGTTTTCCTGTCTATGAAAACAAAAGATTATATATTTATAAGATTTAGTAAATTAAAACAAAAAAATAATATTTTTCAATTATTATTACCTTATTATATTATTAATCACTTGAATATAAATAAACCAAGCATTAAGGGTTAATTGTAAATTGTGGTTGTCTAAATAAGTTTTGAAACATAATTTTACATGTTCAAGTTGTAAATTGGTTTAAAATGATTAGTTTTTACAATTTTAAATATTATTAAGTATTTGCATTTTTTTTTTTATATTCTTCAATTTTACAATTAAGTTTATATATTTGTAAGTTTTCATGAACGAATAGATTAAAACATAATAATGTAAATTTAAAATGATTCATTTCATTATCTGGACTATAGTTCAAGTTTATATATCACATTATCAATTACATTAGAACATTAAAATAGAATAGAATGATCAAAAGACAGTAAACCAATTTATTGCTTATTGACTTATTGCATGGTGTTGTTGCCCTTAGCATTTGAGGATTCCCAGGTCTTTTACATTGATCTTTTACATCGAACTTTTAATAATAAATTTCTTGGTTGCTTGTAATCGTGTGGCAATAATTTTTAAAGTAGTCGTGTGAATTACTACAAAGATATAATCTGAAGAATTTTGTAAAAGATAAAGGCAGAGGCTTCAAGTACTATGTAACATTCAAGCAACCTTGTTTCAAGTAACCACTTTATACAGACTCTGCACGATCGCTAATCACAATGGCCATAGTGCGGCCACATTAACATGTGGTTCCCATATCCTCCAATATGTGGTTAACCTCGGAACTCAAAACATATTAACTACACCATATAATACCATCAAGTCCGCTCCTTTGTATGTCGTATTACTTCTCTGCTGATGATATTAACATAAAAAAATTTTAATATTAAGATAATAATATTTTAATAAAATTACATTTTAATTTTGTTATTAAATGTAGATATTTATATTAATATCATTATGAATATAATTAAGTATAACATTAATAAATAACAAGTTTATTGTCCAATTTAACGAAATAATTAAATTTTCTCAAAACAGAAAATTGTATATTTTAAGAATATCTTAAATAAAAATATTAATAATATAAATCTAAAATTACTCATTTTCTTATGGCCCCTCTAAAATTTAATGTTTTATTTAAGCTACATTTCATGCCACCATTATCTTGATTTCCATGTTTACGAAAACAAAAGATTATATATTTTTAACATTTAGTAAATTAAAACAAAAGAATAATATTTCTCAACTATTATTACCTTACTATATTATTAATCACTTGAATATAAATAAACCAAACATTAAGAGGTAATTGTGAATTGTGGTTGTTTAAATAAGTTTTGAAACATGATTTTACATGTTCAAGTTGTAAATTGGTTTAAAATGATTAGTTTCTGACATTTTAAATATTATTATGTATTTGCATTGTTCTTTTTTTTATATTTTTTAATTTTACAATTAAGGTTATATATTTTTAAGTTTTCATGAATGAATAGATTAAAACATAATAGGGGATTCCCAGCTAGTGCAAGCGGTGGTTGCAAAAATAGTGAACGAATAGCTAGGGTTTCAGGTTTCAGAGCTCCGTGGAGGCGTGCAAAGGGGGGAGCTCCCCTCCCTCCTACAAGCAGGTTGTGGCCAGTCGTGGCAAGAAACCTTTGGAGTCTGTTAGAGGGACTGCTGAAGAAAGGAGAAAGAATCTGGATGAGGATCAGGAGTTTACAAAACCAAGAGAGGTCAGTAGGACGAAAGACAATGAGGAAGAAGACGGAAGACAAGGAGAAAAAAACAAGGCACAGAAGGGGCCATGTAAACCCAAGACTGTCGTCACTCCTAGAGTAGTTCTAAATGATCCTGCTCTGCAGGCACATAGGGACCACATGCGGACCTATGCTATCATTTTCAAATTCATGGGATTATGGCCCACTGAGAAGGCAGTACAAACGTGGATCAAACACCATTGGAAACCGAAAGGAAGTATGGACCTACACCTTGGGTCAAAGGGATTCTTCACGGTGGTATTTACAAATATTGAAGACAAAGATAGTGTTTGAAGGAGGACCTATTTCTATGCGGCAGCAGGCCTCTACATGCAGTCGTGGATGATGAATTTTGTCCCAGAGCGAGAAACTTTTACTTCAGTCCTGGTCTGGGTAAGACTCTACTTCTTACCTCTTCATTACTGGCAAATAAAATCGTTAGCGACCATAGGTAATAAACTAGGGCATTTTTTTAAAGCCTCTGAGGCCACTAGAAGGGGAAAATATACTTCCTTTGCAAGAATATGTGTAGAGATGGACCTATCGGGAGCCCTACTAGATGAGGTTATCTTGGAAGTTTTTGATGAAGAATGGGTGCAAACAGTAGATTATGAACATATACCTTTCAGATGTTGCAGATGCCATGAGCATGGTCACCTATTTAGAGACTGCCCTCTCAACAAGACAGAGAACAAAGGAAAAACAACAACGATGAAAAACACTGAGATCTTTCACAAAGTGGGTCATAGAGGAAAAGTGGGCAAAAGGGGCCAAAGCAACATCAAACAGAAGGGCAACAGGCCAGTCTGAACAGGTTCCAAGTTCTCGAAGAAGAGGAAGAAATACTAAAAGAATATCAGCTAATGGAAGGAAGCTCAAGGGAGAAGGAGAAAGAAGAAGATGGGGAAATAGCACAAGGTGTTTCTAAACAGAAGGAAAGAATAATAAGCGATAAGGAACTTGAGATGGATCAAGAAATGACTCAAACTGAGATGGAAATGGAGGATAATGAACTGTAGGAGATTCAGGAATGAGAAAACCTAGATCTGGAAGGATTCTTGAAATAGGGAACTATTGGAGGGGTACACTCGATACCTCAAGAAGAGTTCAACCAAGTACAATTGCTGTATCTATGGAAAACTCAGACAAGATAACATGAAAGGCAAAACAAAAATGAAAGGTAGGGCAAAAAAGGAGTGAAAACTATGAAAATCACACCAGGATTAGCTCCCAGAAACCCAGGAAAGAAATGAGGTAGGAAAAATTAGAATGAGCTACTAATGGAATGTGGAAAGCTAATGATAGATTCAGAAGATGAAAGATCTATCCAGTTACTCTTTCACAAATCTTTAATAATGAAGTTCACAACTTGGAATATTAGAGGCTTAGGTAATAAAAGAAAATAGAGAATACTTAGCAATAGAATGAAACAAGAAGCTCCAGATATGATATTTATCCAGGAAACTAAATGTTCCATTCAAAAAATAAAATAAATTCATAGTAAATGGCTCAATAGATTTGAGTTTCTAGAAGTTAAAGTAGATAACACAGCAAGAGGCATACTCACTCTTTGGAATCCCCAAAAGATTGGTATAATAGACGCTGAGGCAAATAGGAATTATTTATCACTGATTATTTAGCCTGTAGGAGACAGTGAGACTTATCTGGTTACAAATGTTTATGGCCCACAAAGAATAGATGACAAACTCAAATTTCTAGATTCTCTAGTAGAACTAAGAGACAGGCACGCAAGAGTTCCGTGGATCATGGGTGGGGACTTCAACATGATCATATCACTGACCGAAAAAAAAGGGGGAACAAGAACTTTAATCAAAGACTCTACAACTTTTCAAACATTCATAGATAATATGAAGCTAGTTGACACTGAAATGAATAATGGCCTCTTTACTTGGAACAACAAGAGAGGAGGGGAGTCTCAGGTAGCTTCAAAGTTAGAAAGATTCATTATTTTAGAGGACCTTATGCTCACTAACAAGGAAATGATGGTGAGAATTCTCCCCTTTGGAGGCTCAAACCATTGGCCTATGCAAATGGAGGTACAGGGTATTGGAACCACAAAGAATAGACCTTTCAGATTTGAGAGTATATGGCTTACACACCTAGATTTTATCAGCAACATAGCAAGATGGTGGAAAGAAGATCTGAATATTCAGAGAACAAGAATGTTTTTGCTCCACAAAAGACTAAAATACATCAAGTTCAAACTCAAAGACTGGGACAAGAATGAATTTGGTAACATTTTTGCAGCGAAAAAAGAGGTTGAAGGTAAAATGCAGACACTTAATCAAACTCTTATTATAGAGGGTTTTGATAGCGACAGAAATGAACAAGTTACGAAACTACATCAAGACTGGGAGAAATTATGTAAATAAGAGGAAATATATTGCAGACAAAAATCTAGAGTGCAATGGCTAAAAGAAGGGGAATGAAACACCAATTTTTTCCACAGATCCACCATGGCAAACAGATCCCACAATAGGATCTCTTTAATCAAGGACGAGGAAGGTCATTTTCAAAATTCCCATGAAGAGATTGAAACTGTGTTAGTACAACACTTTCAAGATATAGTGAAGGAAACCAATGCAAACAGAGATCATTTTATCTGAGACTTAACTAGGCATATACCTAGACTAGTTTCCAGAGAGGATAATTTCAATCTTAACAAGCCAGTGACTGAAGAGGAGGTAAGTGAGGCAGTTAAGGAGATGCAGAATGGCAAAGCGCCAGGCCCTGATGGTTTTAATGTGGATTTCTTTAAATCCTATTGGAGCATTGTTAAACAAGATATTGTGAAAGTAGTGGAGGATTCTAGATTGGATAAAACCATTCTGAAGGCACTCAATACTTCTTTCATCTCCTTGATCCCCAAATAGGATAATGCTCTAACTCCAGACAGATTCAGACCCATAGCTTTATGCAATGTGGTGTATAAAATAATATCCAAAGTGGTTACAAATAAACTAAAACCCCTTCTTCCTACTCTCATTTCTGTGGAGCAGTCAGGATATGTGGAGGGTAGACAAATTCTCAACAACATCATTCAAGTGCATGAAGTGGTTCATTCATTGTTAAGCAATAGGAAGGCGAGAATGCTCATGCAATTGGACCTTGCCAAAGTGTATGATAAATTGAATTGGACCTATATTAGGAAGGTCCTTCTTGCCTTTGGCTTCGACCATAACTGGGTGAGATGGGTCATGGCTTTGGTCACTTCCTCTAGCTTTTCAATTTTGGTCAATGGCTCTCCTTCCAAGACCTTTTCTCCTTCAAGAGGTCTTAGACAGGGAGATCTGCTCTATCCCTTTCTCTTTATCCTCATGATGGAAGGACTTGGGCGATCCATTAAGCATGCTAAAGAAGGGGGTAATATCAAGGGTATCCAACTTTCTGAAACTGGTATAGCTTTGTCCCATCAACAATTTGTTGATGACACTATGTTGCAGGGAATCCCCAAGGTAAAAAAATCTCTTGCTTATAAACAAATCCTGCGAGACTTTGCCTTGGCCATAGGTATGGAGGTAAATCTATCCAAATCTAAGATTTTTTTCTTTAATACTAATATTACTATTCAGAGAAATATCTCTACAATTTTAGGTTTTCAAAGGGAGGTCCTTCCATCCAAGTACCTGGGAGTCCCTCTAACTGATAAACCCCTGCACAAAAGCATCTGGGAGCTAGTCATTAATAAGATGCAGGAAAAAATCAGAAAATGGACTATCAAGTCTTTAAATTTGGTGGGTCGATTGGTGCTTACAAAAGCATTTTTGCAATCAATCCCCATCTTTATGCTTTCAGCTCTTCCAACTCCAAAGGGAGTGTTACATCAATTTAGAACCATTTAAAGATACTTTCTTTGGGGGAAGGGGGAGGAGAGAAATAAATGGGCCTTAGTAGCATGGGATAAGATATGCAAACCGAAAACCCACGGAGATCTTGGACTGGATGATCCAGATGTTCTCAGCAAGGCTCTAGGAGCAAAATTATGGTGGCACTGGGTGAAAGAACCAAAGGCTCAGTGGGCTAGTTATTGGAAGGAAAAATATGCGAGCACTTGGCAAGATAATGATCACATAAGGATGATGGGTAAGATAAAAGGATCCCACATCTGGAATAAGGCATGGGAGAACAAAGACCTAGTGTAGAAAAACAGTTTCTGGGAGATCAGAGAAGGAGACCTGGCTTTGTTTTGGGAAGATGAATGGCGACAAGAACCTACACTGTTAAGAGAGGACTTTCTGGACCTTAAGAGAGAAACTGACACCAAAGGGCTTTTAAGGGTTAGAGATTTTTGGGAACAAACCAGTACAGAAGACAAATGGAGAACCTGGAAGACTTTAGAATTAGGGAATTATAACCCCTTGAAAGCAAAAGCAGAAGCACTACTAACTATTTTGGAACAAAGGAATATTTTGGTATGAGAAGGGCATGACCAACTCAGATGGGGCAACAACAAAGAAGGCACCTTCAATATTAAGGAGGAAAAAAATTTATTGCTTGATCGAGACTCCAATACACTGGACAAAGTGTGGCAAAACCTGTGGAGGAAGCAAGGTTGGATGAAAATCAAACTCTTCATGTGGTTGGTGCACCATAAAAAAAATCTGACTTGGGACAATATTAGAAAGAGAGGTGTGCTAGGACCTTCTAGATGCCAGCTCTGTGAAGCTCAAGAGGAGACAATGGAGCACCTTCTCAATGATTGCATCTTTACCTCTAGCTTGTGCGACACCTTTGCCACAATTTTTCAACAAACAAGCAAGGACAGAGCAAGCATCAGAAATACCCTAAATAACTGGAGACGAAAATTCTCTAAGTATGAGTTTCTTAGCCTAACTTGGGTTTTAACTCTTGGCTTCATAATTTGGAATGTTTGGAAACAAAGGAATGATAGAATTTTCAAAAATTTTCACAGCACCACCCATCTCATTTTTGAGAGGATCTTAAGACAACTCAAAGAGACGGTGGGCACTTTTGTGAAAAACTCCCCAAAAAACCCTCCTTCTGTAACAGAGATGCAGATTCTGTGTCGGCTGGGGATGCAGGGGCTTATTCCGTAGGGGATGGTCAAGAAGGTTATGAATCCTGCTAATAAGCTAGATTATTGGCATCCTCCCCCTTAGGGTTTTCTGAAATTCAACATTGATGGGGCCTCAAAGGGCAACCCAGGTCTTGCTGGTTGTGGAGGGGTGCTACGTGATGAGAATGGATGTATTCTTTTTATCTTCCATTGCCATCTAGGAAAAGCTACAAATAATATGGCTGAATTAATGGCTCTTGAACAGAGTTTAGATTTCCTGAAGCAAGATAATCTCCATAAAACTATTATTGAAGCTGATTCTGAGTTGATCATTAACTCTATTAAAAGAATTTGTTCTGGAACAGAGCCAGAAAATTTCCCAAGTCATTGGAGGCTAATACAGGTCTGTCAAAGGATACAAATTGACCTCCAAGATCTTCGCACATTGAGTTTCACTCATTTCTGAAGGACAGCCAATAAACTGGCAGACATCATGGCCAATCAAGGAGTAGTATGTACTAAAAATAGGGTCAAGTTGATAATGCGAGAGATGTCTCAAAATATATTAAAGGAGCAGTGTTGTCGTCAGGTGGAAGAGGACAATAAGATTTTCTGTAACAGGACCATGGAAACAAGACCTGATTGACTTTCTTGCACTTGTAGATTTATTTTGGCGTACAAGTTTTGAAATGGCAACAACGTACCAGAAGTGCTAGGGAGATGGTCGGAGAAAGGGAGCTTCATATTGCTTTGGTCGGGCACCGGATTCTAGTCCTTTGCAGCAGCCGCAAAACCATTTTTTATTTCGGTGGTGACTTTACCACCCTTGAGGCGGTTTCCAATATATCGCACCGCTTTAAGGATGGAAGTGGTATTTTTCATTTTGGTGCGATTCCACTCAATGCACAACACGTGGTGGAGAGTGGGGAGGAAAACCCGCCTCTCATCGCACAGTAAACTTCGGTGGGTTAAGGGTGCGTGATATGAATTACAACCATTGGATCATTTGAAATCAACCTACGACCAGGATTGATCGTGCTAGTTGGTGGGTCCGTTTTGGGGGTTATTGTTCGAGCTGTTTGCACGCACCATCTAGAATCGCACGCACTCGATGGATTTTAGGAGGAAAAGATACATGATGGTTAAGTGAAAAATGGACCCGATGTATTTATCAATTAAGATCTATAGAATCCATCGGGTTCGTTTTACCGGTTAAACGGTGTGCTTGTTAGCCACCCGATTTGTTTCTCAGCCGCTGGATCTTTCGATCTAGATCTAACGGCTTGATGTGGGCTTGTGCCTTTTGTATACTATTTCTTTTTTATAATTTTGAATAGAAGGATCCGCTCTTGCCTCAACAAAAAAAAAGAATAGATTAAAACATAATAATATAAATTTAAAATGATTCATTTCATTATCTGGATTTTAGATCAAGTTTATATATCCATTTTCAATAAAAATGAAATCAAATTACCTACATATCTCCAATACATTTTCATCTCACGAAGTTTTTGATTCTGATCTCCAACAAGTTTTGATCTCGCTGAGGTTCTAGAGAGGTTAGTTGAGTGGAGAGGTTAATTTTACAGTCCAATATGATGTGTAACTTTGTTGGTCAGTCATTGAAATTGAAATTTTGTTTATATCATTGAAAATAGATTTCTTTTAAATCTCAAAGAAAAAGAATTAAATAGCTATATAAAACATTAAAATATTGCAAGTGAAAAAATTAGATTTCTCTAAAGTCATGTTATATTTGTATTTAAGATAAATCTATACAGCTTGAGGTAAAAAGATATGATTTGATAATAACCATTTTGAGTTAATATCTAGTGTTAAGTAAAAAAATTATAATAATTAAAATTAAATTGTTTATAAATATATTATTAAAAAATATAATTAAATATTGAAATTAATAATTTATTTTTATTATAAAAAATTAAATTTTATAATTAATTTCAATTAATTAATATTATTTTAATTTTGAAATTCTAATAACAAAATAACTTAATATTATGACATGTAATTTATTTAATTGATATAAATTTGAAATTTCATTATGAAGAATACTGAAAGCGAATCCATATGTGATAAGTAAAATAACACTGAACTAAAGTTATGAATGTTGTCATCTATAATATCCACAGGTTCACTTGGATATATAGAAAGGGTTATCACTCATCACTCTACCTTGTCAAATATCTGACCACTTAAATTTCTGTGCCCCTCATTTTATGCCTTAAATTTAGCACGCCCTTGTAAATTATTACAAGGATGTAATGTTAAGTTATTATGTTTTTAAATATGTTATGATATTTTTTAACTTCCCCAGTTTTATTCTATTAAAATTTCATTTACATCCAAGTAAGATGAGTGTCCTTAGGTTCACTTGGATATATAGGAAGGGTTATCACTCATCACCCTACCTTGTCAAATATCTGACCACTTAAATTTATGTTCCCCTCATTTTATGCCTTAAATTTAGCACGCCCTTGTAAATTATTACAAGGATGTAATGTTAAGTTATTATGTTTTTAAATATGTTATGATATTTTTTAACTTCCCCAATTTTATTCTATTAAAATTTCATTTACATCCAAGTAAGATGAGTGTCTTTTAGCATTTTTGTTGCGGTAAAATTTGAAGAGTAAATTTAATATAATTATTAATCAATTTAACGTCTTAGATTTATACGTTTATGGAGTTTTGAATAGCCAGTGATCTAGTCTTAATTTACTTGTTAATATGAAGTCACCCGTTTAATTTCCCATTCTAATATTAAATTATATTTTTTTGGTGGTGTAAAATTGACAATATACTTTTTAATTTTAAATATGTATTTTCTAGATTGTCATGAATCTAAATACATGGTATATTGGAAATCGCTATCGGCGATTCCAACACTCCAATGCTAGGCTCCTTCCGGTCTGATCTGGCGATGCAATAAAAATCGCAGACCTGATAACCTTTCCACTCTTCTCTATAATGGATTGGGTCTGGACTCTCCGAGTTCCAACTTCGTTGGTTCCAAAGGACCCTTCCACTCCACTTGTGGTTCTTGCCATGCGATAATGGTTTGGACCTGATACGAGTATGAACCAGATTCAATAATATTTCAAGTCCAGAACTACATCCATATGAAGTCACTCATTAATATGAAGTCACCCGTTTAATTTCCCATTCTAATATTAAATTATATTTTTTTGGTGTTGTAAAATTGACAATATACTTTTTAATTTTAAATATGTATTTTGTAGATGGTCATCAATACAAAAAATGTAGTTGCAAGTCAATGTAATTCATACATCATATACAGAACAATGTGCAACATTTACATTTAATGGAGGTTTAAAAGATCCAAGCGATTTGTTTTTCATGGACATTTAACAAAAACCGCATATTATGTTTATTTTAAATTTTTACATATGTGATCACGGAATATAAGAAGTGTTTATATGGCAATATCATATTTGGTCTTGTGTTTTTCTTCAATAGTAATTCAACATTTACAACTCCTAATTTAGCTTTATTATTGAAATCAATATTAATTTCCATTTATGATGTTTAAATATTTTGATTATATATTGCTTTCATAGCGTATTGTTTTCGTTCAATGTTACAATTTTATAAAAATAAACTAAACAAAAAGATGTTAGAAATTTTGTATTTTTTAAATTCGTTTATAGAAAATGACAATTTTATAAAAATAAAACAAATTTTTGTTTTCATAAATATATTTGGGATCTTTTGAAAATATTAATTATATTTTATTAAAAGTTTAACAAATTTCTAAACATTTTGTTATAAATTTAATAAATTTATAACCATCATAATGGAATCCTTTTGGAAGGATTTTATTGCATTGCAAGAACCATTATGACATCGCAAGAACCACAAGTGGAGTGGAAGGGACCTTTGGAACTACCGAAGTTCGAACTCTGATAGCCCAGACCCAAACCATTATAGATAAGAGTGGAAAGGTTATCGGGTTTGCGATTGTTATCGCATCACCAGATCAGACTGAAAGGAGCCTAGCATTGGAGTGTTGGAATCACTGATAGCAATTTCCAATAGTCCACGTACTATCGCATCGGGTTATTGGAGCACTATGTTATTGCTCTGTTCCATGTGAAATTGCCGACAACGATTGTCGATATTTAAATGGAATGGCCGACATAGTGATTAGATTTTTTGCATTTCTTATGTTTCTTACGGTAACTGTTATATTATTTATTGATTCATTTTTGTTTCCATTTATTATTTTCTCTTTCTCGAATGATCAAACAGTAAATTTTAAGTTTATACATTATGGGTGTAGATAAAAGATAATGAATAAAGTTTACTAGTAGGAAATAAGAAAGAAAATTGAGAGAAAGAATATTAATAATTTCTGTTCATGCATAAAAAAATGTTTATAAGAGAATACAATATATTTTATATGTTTAAATTGGTATAATAATGAATTTGGAGAGATCTGGACATGCATTAAAGAAAAAATGGCACCATAACATTCCGAGCAATTCCTCCAACTAGTTAGACTACGACATAAACTTGTAAAACCCAAGAATGTTTAAAATGTTATATACCCATTTATCAGAGTTTGTATCTAAAATAAATCATCATCCGCTGCAACAACCCTTTGCTACGACAACTCCCGTCATCAGCGTCAATTAAACTAGAATTCACATGAACGGAATCACATCTTGCATTGGAGAAGAAACCAAAAAAAAAATCAAAAATGGTAACCCATTAGGTCAAAACAATAGTGAAAAAAGTGGCTAAAGCTAAACCCTATTTATTTACCTTTAGTTTCGCACCAATTTGTTCATGGCGTTAGGCTGCACAGGTTTAGTAAATGCCGCTGATCCATCCCAACCACTTGGGAAAGCATTCGGGGGAGGAGGGTGTTGACCAAGGTATTGTTCTCAACACCACAGTTCACCACAGAACATATCAAGGCCAAGAGCACGACATATATGAAACATCCATATCGAAAATCCATGGTTTCCTAGCGAGGAAGATAGGAATGAATATGGCAATGGTACACTCTAGTAAGGAGAATAGAGATTTATAGCCACACGAGGCCTGCTATATTCGGTTTGAACTTTAACGTTGTAAGCTTTATGAATGGGCAACAATTTCTCTTGAGAATGTGAATGGGCAACAATTTAAATTTTATATGGATATGAGTTGGAAACATTACAAAGGATGTGAACTGTAAATAGTTTAAGGTTCACCTGGGCATGAGTTGGAAACGTTACAATATAATCGCTTAATTATAAACTACAATTGACATATGGTCAGAGTATACGTTTCAGAATATGAAGAGGCATAAGTGTTGTTCCTCTTTGATCCACGTATTTTAGGTTAATATTTTATAATTTTTTAAATACATTTCTCACAAATCAACATACGTGGTTATCAATGAGAGGTACAACAAATTTTTAATCATGTTTTGTAAAAAATTAATTTAAGTATGGTCTAAGTATGTGTCCTAGACATGCAAGAAAGTTATTGTAGCGAATTTCATTCATTGATTTAGTGATGACTACAAGAATATACTGGCATCTATTAATTTAGGCCATCTGATAAAAAAGATTAATTAAGAAAATGATTAACTTGCCGATTATGATAGGGGGGATGCCTATCGGCGTAAAAATAGTGTAAATAGAAAATAAGGAGAATTTGAATATGAAGAGATACTAAGAGATGAAGCCCAAGAGTCTCTCCCTCATTATATATATCTATGCTCATCCTTAATGGAAAATCACAACTCATCTTGAGGAGTTACCTCCTTGCATGACATGGTATTAGAGAACAAATCCCTTTTTAGACTTGTAGCTCATATATTCTACCAGTTTTCAGCTCCCATTTAGAGTTTGTTGTATTGAGATGTTGTGGTGGAATGAAGCTAGAGCCATTGTGATTATGTTGTGGCTAGAATTACATCTCTTGTGTGAATGCTATGTTATGTTATGTATGGTATTATTCTGACTAATATAATGCCATTGGTATTACTTCTTGAGGAGAAGTTATTAACAGTGGGTTATGTTATATACGTTGAATATGTGTATCGTATGCATATGGTTGATGGAAATACGTTGTTACAGTTCACTTTGTTGCACCATATGTTAATATAGCCATTGACTTTGTTGTAGTATCCTCATATTCCATATTGCATACCCGCATATGACCCGACGTCGACTCCGCCTCACTGGTTACGTTCGTCCTCACACTATTACGTTGTCTTTGACCTATATATATCACAGTTTTTATATCATAGTATAATGCTGCAACCATCGCTAGTTTGTTACATACAAATTCTGGTTATAACATTCCATGTAACGACTATTAAATTCTCCCATATAACCCCACTCCCCATAACACCTCCTCCCTAAAACGCCTACTCTGCTATAACCCTCCTCTCCATACCACCTCCTCCATAAAATGCCTCCTCCATACACTATAACTCTCTTATGTATAACATATTACATTGGAGGATATATGACAATTACATATATCACCCATATATCACCTTGAATACCACTATACTATACCACCTTTTGTCATATATATAACGTTGGTCTGTAATATATATAAATTGAGTTATATCACTCATGTTACATCACTCTTGGTTACATTGAATGGCATATGGTTATGGTATATCGTTGAGCATTGAATGGTTGCCTCCCGTTGTGGAGCCCGATGCTTGTGACATCCCACCCCACATAGTTAATACCCCTCGCCCCCCATGCATTCACTATACCATTTCAGTTAACACCTCCCCATAAATCTCCTTCCCAATATAACCCTCCCCCATATAATACCTCTCATATATATATATATATATATATATATATATATATATATATATATATATATATATATATATATATATATATATATATATATACCAAAACTACATTTTTTTTACATATATTACCACGAAAAGTGCATTTTTTAGTATATTGGCAACATAGTACATTTTTAACAAAATACACATATTTTAAAATGCATTCATTGATATTAATTGTTGCAGTAGTTCTCACTAGAAAAATGAGTTATCCTGAACGTTCACGAAAGATAAAACACACACTCATTTTCAATGAGTTGTGAAAAGGAGTTTGTGTAGGAGAAGGAGATAATGAACCTGCAAAGCTCACCTCAAATAAGGAGATTTTCATTTGGGAAAATAAGAAAAACAAGGCCTATGCCTTTAGTGCAACATCTAAAAATGAAGAGGTGAGTCATCATATTTTACCATTTTCAAATGCGTTTTACAAAAGTTGAAGGAATTGTGTGACTCACACTCTGAAATTGAAGTTGTCCAATTGATGATTAAATTGTTAAATCATGAATTGAAAAATGATGACCTTCTTTCTTTAGCATCAAAAGTAAGATACAATATGCATGATATAAAAAAAATCTGGTGTTCAAGTAGACATTCCTCTCATAGCTTATGTCAAGGCACTATATACAACTTATTCAAATTATCTTGAGCCATTGCAAGCAAGTGGAAACCTCAAGGAGATTACCTTTAATTCCCTTGACACAAATTTTGCCAAGAGAGAGAAGGCTTTCGGGAAGAAGAAAACTCCTCAATATTTTGAACAAGTTCTGAATCTTGCACATAGAGATAATAATCCTGCACAATATTCTTCTAGAGGAAAAGGTGGTCGAAGAGGAAGAGGAAGAGGGAATTTTAGAGGCAGGGAGTCAAATAGTTCCAAGGAGAAAATTTTGATCTTCATTACATACATTGCAATAGAGATGGACATTATGCATTCACATGTAAGTTGTCTTAGGAAAAAATTGAGTAGGAAATAAATGAAGCCAAAGGTAAAACCAATGTCAAAGACAAAGCTAAAGCACCAAAATCTTCTCACTATGTTGTGGAATATTGCAATATTGGAGTAACAGAAGACTTATTTAATGCTTCACTTGCTTCTTGGAAAAATGATTAGTTGCTTGATTCAAGGGAAACTTTCCACATGGCTTTTAGAAGAGATTTTTTTGAAGAATTTACTGACAATGTTGATGGAGTAATATACTTTGCAGACAAATCAAAACTCAAGCCATCAGCGCTTGGCACCATCAGGTCAAACTCCCTCATCTTCCAGACTTTCTTCGGCATGATGTTTTATATCCCTCGGAGTTGAGGAGAAACTTGTTGTCTTTGGTTGACATCCACCAACAAGGACACTCCATTCATATGTTTGATGGAAGGTTTAGGTCATAAAAGCATCAGATTGCTCGCTTGTCATGACGAGGATAGAAGAAGAAAGACTTCTGAAGTTGCAAGGAACCTTTGCTCATGCACAAAACTTATCATACAGTTCTCATTATGATGAAGGTACATTTCCATCATGTATTTTATGGCATGCTAGATTTTGACTCTTGAATTATGACAACCTTTGTATGTTGAAGAAGAGTGGTCTTACTGCATTTCTTACAATTCCTAGGGAACTTAAGCAATGTGATGCTTGTATCTTAGGAAATCACAACAAACAATATTTTCATTATTCACATTCTAGAGCACATAGAAAACTTGAAGTTATTCATTCAAACTTATGTGTTCTAATTCTTTTTCCTTCTATAAATGGAAATAAATATATGATGACTACATAAGAATGTGTTGGGTTTATTTATTGAAGAACAAATCTAATGCTTTTCAAACATTCAATAACTTTCATGCATGAATTGAAAATGATGAAAAATCTCATATTGGCTCTATCTACACTAATAATGGAAAAGAATACACTTCAAATGAATTTGAAAACTATCTTCGCTAGCATGTTATCAAACATAAAACAAGTGTGCCTTATAATCCCCAATAGATAGGAGTAGCTAAAAGAAAGAATAGTACAATATTAAGTATGGCACATTCCATGATGTTTTTCAAGAATGTAAAATTGATGGTTTGGGTTGATGCAGTTCTATGTGTTGTGTATGTAAAGAATAGGTGTCCATCTAATGCTATTAGAAGCAAGGCTCCTTATGAAATGTGGTATGGCCACATTCCTTATCTTAGGGTTTTTGGCTCCACTCTTTATGCCTTGATACCTAAGGAACAAAGGAAAAAACTTTGTGTAAGGAGTCGTAAGTGTATCATCTAAGGGTATTCAAATACCTCCAAAGCATACCATTTCTATGACGAAGTTAATAATAAGTTTGTAGTGTCTAGATATGTGATCTTTCTTGAATCTTCCAAGGTTGACAACGTTGTTGAGTGGCAACTTGATCGCTTGGATAGATTCATACATGCTAAGTATTTTCAAGAATTCCATACTGATATTCGACATCTCGAAGGGGGGATTCCTATACTGGATCAATTTGTGTAATCTTCTTCTAAAGCACCTTCTCTCCTGCATGAAGCTCCAACCACTGATCCAGGTGACACTTTGAGTGATGTGATTGATAGAATTGGGAGACTAAATCTTTAGTCAACCACAACTCAGAAAACTGAACAGCCTAGGACATCTCGGAAAGGTCCTCCAAAATGGTTGACAAAGACACTTGAAATTATTCATCTTGATCAGGTTGGAAAGATAGGAACAAGAAATTACAATAGGAAAAATGGAGGTGATGTAGAAGATTCAAATTCACCTGTTCATATGGATGTTTCTTATGATTTTGAATTGAATGTGTCTTAAGAGTCTAAACCAACTTCCTTCAAAAAAGTCACTTCTCATGATCAATGGAAAGAAGCGATGCAAAGAGAGTATGATGCCTTGATAAAGCATGACACTTGGAAGTTGGTTGATCCTCCATTGGGAACCAAACCAATAGGATACAATTGGGTCTACAAGAAGAAGTATAGGGTTGATGACTCACTTGACAAGCACAAAGGTAGGCTTGTGGCAAATTTTTTTGCATAGAAGGAAGGGGTCGACTATGAGGATACTTTCTGCCCCATAGCAAAATGGGGTACCATCTAGACACTCTTTGCCTTGGCAACATAGAATGGTTGTAAATCCATCAAATGAATGTAAAAACTGATTTCTTAAATGGATATTTGAACCCTCCAAACTATAAAGCCATTATTTTCATTCTTTTTAGGAGATCTGATCCATTCCATTAGGGAGAAGGGAGAGATGTATTTGGATTCCATGACCAATTCCCAAAGGCCTTGCCTTTTAACTAGCTTCCAAACTCCTTTATATACTAGATTCATGGAGAACCAAGATAGGTTGTTCAATCCCTAGACCCATAAATCTTTTGAAATGGAGATGGATGACCAAGTAGTTAGGGAGAAAGGTCTACAATCTTGTTTCCTATCCCACAAGTATATTACTGAGGTTTTATTTCTCTTGTTTAAGATCACTTTTGGATTCCAAGCCTGTAATTCCTAGTATATTGGGATGGATTCAATAAATTCCTTGCACAAAACAATCCTCCCTTCTTGTGAGAGACATCGAGTACACTTGATCCTCACTCTACATTCAATATTTGCAATTAAATGGCCCAACCATCTTTGTTATAATTATTAGGCTTTAAATGGAAGCCTAAGTATTTTATTGTCCCTCTAAGTGGATTAGGAGCTTATGAAAAAACCTATTGAACCCGAACTAAATCTTCATGCTTGAGCTTGTTCCTAATAAGTTCTTGATTTCTCCTAATTTATGATCATAGTTGACATTGAAATTTTACACAAAGTAGGGATTTTAATATTTTAATTGTGGCCCACATTGAATTTGTTTATTATTAATAATAAATGTAAATGTCAAATATCAATTTTATATTATCAATGGAATGAATTATGCATTTCCCTATTATAAAATAAGTAATTGATTTTTTTACTTACAATTACTATTTCTCTTTGCACATCAAAATGTTTTATTATGTTTTACATTTATTTATTTATTTATTTTCAACTTTATCCCTATGTATTAGGTAATATGGACATTCAAATAATTTATTTAAATGCTAGGTTGTAGTATTTTTAAAAAGTATAAGAATTATTTATCTCACATTCCTAAGTGAAAATATAAGTCTTGTTTTGTATAACTTTATCTTTAAGTTGATATAAAATTATGTTACTTAACTTTTGGACATCTAAATGCTTTTAGAATGTATTTAAGACTATATAAATGGATTCAAAACCCTGAAAAACCCTTATAGTACTGCACATTGTAGATTAGAAAACCTAAACTTGTAATTTTAACAAAAATATATCAAATATTGGAGAAATTGGATAGAAAATATTCCAAAAAATTTCCAATCTATGACATTCTCCATATTAAATTGTAATATTAATAATTATTACACTTATTGAATATCAATCTTTAATATATATATATATATATATATATATATATTAAAGAGACACATGTCCTCACGAGATTGAGCGTGGACAAAATTACACATATTTTCTAATTCAGAGTGAAAAAAAAAATAAGAAGATACTGATGAAATTTCAAGAAAATAAACATGATATAAAGAGTACTTTAACAATCCACTCATTCACTAAAACTATATATATAGATAGATATAATCATAATCAAATTAAAATTAAAATTAAAATTAAAGTCCGCATCACATTTAATTTTTATAATAATACACTAAATTGTTTTAAAATTGTAATGTTTATTTTATAACGATATTTCACCTATCTTACCGAAAAAAATTAACCATTTGGATTTATGATGTAAGTTTTTTTAAGTAATATACTTATACTTTTTAATTTAATGCAGAATGCATGAAAATACATATCATTATCAATTTTTCCATTTGAAAAGAGATTGATTTAGAAATATAAGAATGGTTTAAAAATAATGTATAAATATAAAATAAAACAAATAGATGTATCTAGTGACCAATGCTTAAGCATTTTTGGATAATGTTTCCTATATTATTGTTTATTTAATAAAATAAAATAAAATTCATCAAATCTGATTTATATTTATATGAGTAAAGTAAAATGTATTTATATTTTTTATATTATTAAGTTAATTATATTTATTTTAAATGATTGTTAGGAAAAATTGTTATTTTCCCACCTAAATCTAATTTTTACACATTGATATTAACTCATATTAGATAATGTAATAACTTCAAATTTAAATCTTGAATGACTTTGACCTTACAAAATTAAAAAATAAAAGGTTCGATTATATATATATATATATATATATATATATATAACCTACCTCTATTATTTTTTCAATCTTTAATATTCAAATTTTATTTTAAAAACAATTTAAAAATATGTTGATTTCCTAAAATATATGAAGTTATGTAAAAAAAAAATCGGAATGCTCTTAACCTTTACTGGAATATCTGTACAAATATGGCTGTTCAAACGTTCCCGTCGCAGATTGGATAAATCTATGAAGTTGTGTGAAAAATTATTTGAAATTTTGAACAAAATATGATTATACAAACTTTTGACAAATTATATGCATTTCGTTTTTTCCCTTTTCTATATGAAAAATAAAACAAATCTATAAGATAAATTGTAGATGAGGAAATGACAAATTAATGTTCACTCCTAAATGATAAGATAGAATATTACACAATGATAAGGACACTATAAAAGTTGAAGTCACGAAAATAACGATGTTTTAATGATAGAATATTTCACTAAAATGTTGCAGAAGTTAATCATTTCAAAACCTTTAAAAAATGTTAAAATAACCCATTAAGAGAATAAGATATACATTGAATCGTTTGAAAAGCTCCTAAATTTTGTTGATTGAAAATTCTAATGCAACTCTCTTTGTCTCCAAAACTAAAAAAAACTTAAAAAACCATTGAAAGTGGACCAAAACGTTGAAGTTAAAACTAAAATTTTAACGAAGTATACTGCTAGTTGTACTGTTGCACGTTGTGCACAGTTCAGGGTTCACTGTATCTGTCAGAAACTGCAGACCAGTAAAACGTATCGTTTGTTTCTTTTCTGTTGTGACTGATTTAGTCGATGGGAGGCCGAAGGTTCCTCCCCTTCTCCCAGCATTTGAAGTTGTCGTCTACGAATTTTTTATTTGCAAGTTGTTACGTGATGGGAAAGGAAGTTGACGATGCTTTACTCATACTTTACACTGAATGTTTGTGGTCGTAGCAATTACATATTCCGCTTATTCGTCATTTTTATACGTTAAACTGAAGATTATGGAGGAAAAGAGCTTGCATATTCTCGTCGGATTCAAGAAGATATTCAGATAAATAATCTTATATCCTCCAATATCATGCTTGTTACATCATTCCTGTTTTCACATCAGACAGGCTCATCTGTATTTCTCAAAATTGTAAAGAAAAAGTCCTCTATGACATTGAATCTTTCTAGTAAGAGATTAAGAGAATTAAATTTATAACAAGTAACATCATCGATGTTTCTCCACAATTAAACATGTATCTCTTAAAACGGGGAAGAAAAATGTTCGACATATGATATTCTTAGTGGATTGTAAGTTACTCTATTGTTATGTCATGAGATGGTAGTGGTTTTCCCTACTTGCATATTTTCAAAGTTTTCCACTTTCATACTGTCAAATTGACGAGGAAAAACCGCCTTAAGGAAATTTCCATGGTTTCCACAATTGCCTTATATGAGCTTGTGGGTTATGGCTTACCTATACAAATCAGAAGCACTTATATTGGTGGATTTTATCTAAAACACGACCAATCACCAAACAACTCTTTAACATGTAATCCGCCAACAAACAATGGTTCCACGTGAATGCACACAAGACTGGACCTCAAATTGCAATTGAACAACAATCGGGAATTGAACAACAATCACAATTGAACATCAACCGAACAAAAATTGAAAAACAACTAAACAATATTGAACAACAATTGCACAGCAATTGATCCCACGTTGACTTCCCTTTTGAATAACACTTCACTCTACACTGTTGATCTTACCATTCAATCCGACAGTCGATAGTCACTCGATCATCACACATCGCGAATTTCTCTCGGCCAGGGTTCATCACTCATGAATGATGCGATGTGATATTAATCCAACGGTCAGCATCAGCAATGATCCAACAGTCTGTGGCCCTTCAACTAACACACGGTTACCAAACAACTTAACCCCCACAGTTGACTGTGACATCAGCGGTTGAAATTGAAATCAATGGTTGTGATTGAATGTGGGCCTTCAACTACGATCAGGACACCCATACACTTCTATCCCCCGTAGTCTATTCCTCTGCTATTCTTCTTCTGCCTAAACGATCCGACGCTCCCTCTCCACTTGTTCGCTTATGATGGAAATTACATCAAACATCCATTAACGCTACCATACTCTTACCTAATCAGAGAATCGACATGTCATACATATAGGACACTTTATTTGATTGTCAAACTCCTAACTTAATTTCACCTTCTTACTCTGCAGAAAACAAAGTTTTCCTTCATGGATATGACTCGATCTTTGTAGACAGACAAGATACCTCCTTTAATGATGTAAAGAAATTACACATATGCACTCCAAACTCTTAAAACACTTTACGCTACTCCAATCACTAAGAGATCTCGTAATAGCTGATCAAGTTTCATAACCTCTGCAAATACCTTTTGCATTGGTAACTTCAGCTCGGCATCAGAGGCTTCTTCAATGCATATTTTTAGATCTAAAGAGTGGACTTATTACAATGGTCTTTTAAAATGATATAATTTCTTCAAAACAAAACATTAAAGGAGCTCATCTCTTATCCAAAACTTCAACAGGAATTCATTCAATCAACAATCATCCAAGATGAAATAACACAATGAAAACTTTCTTTCATTAATCAAACTACATAAATAAAATACTTGGCCCGATTTCTACATTTGAAATGGCCCTCACACATTTTTCATACCCATCTTTGTCTTTTCCTCTATCCTACTTTTTCCCTATCCTCTCTATCTTATCTATCCTCATACGCAGGCTTACATTTATAAAATTAATTACATAGTTATGGATTATTCTAAATCCATGATTTCCTCCATAGATCACTCAACTAAATCCCTAAAATACCTTATCCCTCTTTTGACTCAACTAATTTCTATTCAAGGAGCTCATAATCCCTAACATATCTATACAACCCAACTCCTCTCATATTCTCAATTATAAGAGAATATTTACAATAAACCACACACTCAGATTTTTCTCTGAAAATGTACATAATTTATAAAATAATTGAAAAAACATCACCCTCTAAATCAACCAAATAAACAATGACATTTGAGCAGGATGCTCCTACATCAAACTCCCCATGTAGAAAAAATTCCATATACTCCTGTCTATGAGGTCTGTCACTTTTATATAATAATGCGACAGCCACAAGTCTCAGTGACTTGCTACCTCCAGGATTCCAAACTTTGTTTTGCCATCGGTCCTTTAAAGTATCAACTTCATTCTGTAATTTTGCACAGAATTCCTAGAATAATATTTTCAGAGAATTATTGAATATGATTCTCGACTTTCCATGCCACACCATCTTTACCTCTGGAAATATAGACTTGTGAACCACAAGTGGAAACTCGAATACCCACTTTTTTGGTCTCTGAATTTCGAATGGGTTTTGAACTGGCTCTACATCAGCACTTACAGTTTTATCAGCTGACTCGATAGTGTTGAAATTAATAACAACTAAATATGAAAGCTCACCATCACTAGCATCACTCACTCTGTCAACTGGATTCCGTCGGTTTTTACAACAATTACTTCTGCCAATTCCTCGGAGTAATTCCTCTTTGTCAATTACATCAATACAATTGATGTTTTCTGTAGTGTCTTCTCCTCCTTCCATTGCAATTTCTCTGGTCTTATCTTCTTCGGCCTCTGGCTCTTTGTCTACTGCTTCCTTCTCCAATTGCGCTGGACACTCAACTTTCTGTAATGAAGAATAATCAAGAACTTCTTCTTGATCACAGCTATAGTCATTGACTGTCCCTATAGTAACAAATTTCTCATCCGATACTGTACCTGCATTCATCAACAAATTATTAGTTTTAAAAATACAAGACCTTTCGCCCTCTTTTGATGCTTCAAGCACCAATCTCCCATCATAGACCTTCTAGATTTCAACAGATCCTCTTTGCTGTGACTCCATTCCTTTGAGTCTCTCCTTCTCTAACAAATCAATATGAATTTGTTCAAGTTCTCTGAACTCGTTTATCAGCTTGCCATTCCACTTTTGTTGCAATAGCTTCCACTTGACCCGTTTCTTCATTCTCCATCTGTATCTTCGGTCTTCATTTGTCTTTCTTTGTAGCCACTCTGTTAATATATCTACTTCTGCTCTCATTACTGCCAAACTAATCTCATGCTCTTCATTCTGCTGCCAATTTCTATACTCCCGCAATCTAATGCCTTCCTCAAATTTACTCTCATGTTGTTGATCATCTCTTTTAAATTGCTAGTTTCTTCCATCTTTATCCTGCTGGATTAATACTTTTGTTTCCTTCATGTCTCTATGGACATAACCTTCTTTCTTCTCCTGATATTTCATCTCATCTTCAAATAATCTCTGTTCTATTTCTCTGATTTCATCATCATATTTATTAATTTTCTCTTCCGTACCTATATCCACATTATTAATCAAAGAGTAAAAACATTCACTTAACTCTATAAACATTAGATACATTCCACCTTTATCATGCATGGTAACCGCAATCTCTTCTTTATCAGGTTTTGAAAGCTTCGTTTCTCCTTCAGGTTCCTTGAGCAATCTTTCCAAGAACTCTATTTCCATGTGAAATTTTTCCAGCATTTCATCACAATCTTCATTCTTAGCTTCATTCTTTTTCTGGTAATCCTCCTGAGTTATCCCATTTTCTGTACCATCACATTGCAAAATTCTTTCAGCAATTTCATTAAACAAATTCATTTGTTTACCTCTTTGGAATACCACTACGACATTTTCATTATGCTTCTGTTTCATAACAACTTCAACTGATTGTCTTACACCAAACATAAATTCATCTATGAATTCTTTCTGCTGCAATAAATCAGCACCTTCCTCCTCTAAAAGGAATCCTCCATCATACTTCACCTCAAGAGCTTTATTCATCTTCATGACAGTTTCACTAGACTATCCATCATCTTTTGCACATCCTACAAACACACACAAACTATGAGTTTTAAAAACACAAGGCTTCATAGCCTCATTTGCTTCCCTTGTCAACATATCTTCGAATTGTTCTGAACTATTCCAATAGTCCATGAGATCTTCAGCTAATCTCCATTATCCTCTTCACCCAAAATTTCACCCTGTTGTGGTCCACAAATGGAAACTTCCATTTCTGACTCTGCTTCTCTGAGGGTTTCCATCAACTGCTTCACTTGTCTCTGTCGTAGCCTTCTTTGTAACTTAGGCCACTTCATTGTTTTTTTCTTCAAGACCGAACCTTGTCTTTGGTTTTCCCCTAGCAGCATTGTTAACACATCGAGTTCTTCTCTTATCTTAGCCATCTCCTTGTCAATCTCCGCTTGACTCATCTATTTCCTGTGGATTGTTTTAGCACCCTTTTCCTTCATCTTGTAGCCTTCTTCTGAACCTTCCATATGACTTTTCATAGCCATCTTCTCTTCTATGTGAGCTTCTACACCTGCAACCAATCAACTTCCTTCTGAGTTGATCTTCTCACCAAGCTTCTCCTCTGCCTGGTTTCCAAGTCCTCTTTTCCTTAGAACTTGCACTGAGCAATCTTTCTCTCTCTCTGGTTGCTACACTCACTTCTCTTAAGGACTCCTCTATCCCTGTCTATTCCAAGCCTCAGCTGGAATGAGGTTCTGCTACAATCTCTAAGAACTTCCAAAAGTTCTTCCTACAGTCTTACTGTTGTAGTCTTGTGCCAAACTTTTCCATTCATTCAACTGCTGCAAACTTTCATACCTTTGTAATCATAAATCTCCATAAGCAAGAACATCCTTCATTTGCACACAAAATCTCCTTTCTACTCGCAGGAAACCTTTACCTGCTCTGATACCAAAATGACGCAGGAAAAACTGCCTTAAGGCAATTTCCCTGGTTTCCACAATCACCTTATGTGAGCTTGTGGGTTATGGCCAACCTATATAAATTGGAAGTGCTTATATTGGTGGATTTTATCTAAAACTCGACCAATCACAAAAAAACTCTTTAACATGTAATTCACCATAGAACGCCAGTTCCACCTAAATGCACACAAGACCGGAGCTCAAATCGCAATTGAATAGCAATCAGGAATTGAACAACAATCGCAATTGAACAACAACTGAACAACAATTGAACATTAATTGAACAACAATTGAACAACAAATGAACATCAATTTATCCCTCGTTGACTTCCTATGTTGACATCCCTTTTGAACAACACTTCACTCTACGTTGTTGATCTTACAATTCAATCCGACGGTCGATAGTCACCCGATCATCGCACATCGCATATCGCAATTTCTCCTAGCCAGGGTTCATTCACTCATGAATGATGTGATGTGATATTAATACAATGGTTAGCATCAACAATGATCCAATGGTCTGCGGCCCTTCAACTAACACACGAGTTACCAAACAAATTAACCCCCGCAGTTAACTGTGACATAAGTGGTTGAAATTCAAATCAATGGTTGTGATTGAATGTGGGCCTTCAACTGCGATCAGGACACCCGTACACTTCTAAACCCCGTAGTCTATTCCTTTGCTATTCTTCCACCACCTAAACGATCTGACTCTCCCTCTACACTTGTTCTTTTATGATGGAAATTACATTAAACATCCATTAACGCTGCCATACTCTTAGCCAATCAGAGAATCGACATGTCATACATATATGACACTTTATTTGATTTTCGAACTCCTAACTTAATTTCACCTTCTTACTCTGCATAAAACAAAGTTCTCCTTCATCGATATGTCTCGATCTCCATGGACAAACAAGATACCTCCTTCAATGCTGTAAAGAAATTACACATATGCACTCCAAATTCTTAAAACACTTTACGCTGCTCCAATCACTAATAGATCTCGTAATAGCTGATCAAGTTTCATGACCTCTGCAAATACCTTCTGCATGGGTAACTTCAGCTTGGCATCACAAGCTTTTTCAATGCATATTTTCAGATCTAAAGATTCGACTTATTAGAATGGTGTTTTAAAATGATAGAATTGCTTCAAAACATAACATTAAAGGAGCTAATCTCTTATCCAAAACTTCAAGAGGAATTCAATCAATCAACAATCATCCAAGACGAAATAACACAATGAAAACTTTATTTCATTAATCAAACTATATACATAAAATATTTGGCCCAATTTCTACATTTGAAATGGCCCTCACACATTTATCACACCCATCTCTGTCTTTTCCTCTATCTTACTTTTTCCATATCCTCTCTATCATATCTATCCTCATACGCAGGCTTACATTTATAAAATTAATTACATAGTTATGGATTATTATAAATCCATGATTTCCTACATAGATCACTCAACTGAATCCCTAACATATCTATACAACCCAACTCCTCTCATATTCTCAATTATAAGCGAATATTTACAATAAACCACACACTCAGATTTTTCTCTTAAAATGTACACAATTTATAAAATAATTAAGAAAAACATCACCCCTAAATCAGCTAAATAAACAATGACATTTAAGCAAGATGCTTCTGCATCACAAACATTTACATATATTTTTATGTTTCATATTTACTTATAATAAATTATTTCTTAAAATTTATTTATTTTATTGTTATATCATGAGATGGTAATGCTTCTTTCACTTATTTATATATATATATATATATTTATGTTTCATATTTACTCATAATGAATTATTTCTTAAAGTTTATTTATTTTATTGTTATATCATGAGATGGTAGTGCTTCTTTCACTTGTGTGTTTTCCAAAGTTTTCCACTGGTTGATCGTCAAACATTTATATATAATTTTGTATTAAATATTTACTCACATACTCAACCATAAATGCATGAATATCAACTATAAGTTTATGGGATTAGAGCTTTGAATAAGATTAGGATTAGAGTTTTAATGAAAATTATATATGTCATAATAAATAGTAAGAATTAAACATTACAATTTTTTAATTAAGGTTAACATTTATGGCTATTGTAATAATTAATGTGTTTATTTTTTAATGTGATACTGCCTTAATATAATTTAAATTAAATAAAGAATAAATTTATTATTTTGATGAATTTATTTTTACATTATTTATTTAATGAAGTAACAATTTATTTTTTATTTTAAATTAGTTGTAATTTTGTATTTGAAGGTTAGTGTTTCATTTTTTTATTAATTAGTGGAATTATGAATTTTAATAATTTTTTTAATTAAATTTTGAGAGATTTAAAAAAGAAAGACCAAATTTGTCTACTTATCAACATTTTATATCAAATAATATCGCTGGTAATGTCTAATAGTTAGAATCTGTAGTCATCTCCCATCAATATAATGTCTAATTGTAAACATCCTTAGTCATCTCTCATCAATGAATAAGGTGAAGGAGAAATGTTTTGAAATATCTACATTATTTCACAAACTCATCACCACACACACAGACCTCAAAGTTTTAAAGTTTGTGCACCAAATTCCACCTTTTCATACTCACATTCTAGTACTTTATGTGCATGTCTATAACCAAGAATGTTAATTGTGTTATATGTTAATTATGAAAAGACTATTTTTAAGTGATAGTAGGACCATGGGGTCCTCGCTAATCCCAAAGGAAAAATGAAAATATTTTGTGCTTGGGACTTAGAAACATATCTAACAACCAGCCAGAAGCCTACTTAGTATTATAGTGGCTAAGGTTAGTGGTGGGAAAACATATACAATGCCCACTTGTCTTGGGAGATTCCAACATAATCTTAAGCTCAATAATTTTGGAAGGCATGTGTCATCATAGACTTTCCTCAACTCCAACTAAAGTGCATTATGATGCTTAGAAACTTCAAGATGTTATCTTGTTTCATGTTCTATAATGTCATAGTGGCCTAGTTGATTTGTTAGCCAATAAAGTTGTAAAACTAAAAATGGGGGTGATTTAGGAGACTCTTGTTCGAATTACCAAAGTGATTCCATGCTTCTTCCATGTTAATTTAATGATAAGTAACTCATTCATATCACACCATGTGTCCCTCATATGCAAGATCATTCATCAAGATAGATCAATAAACTAAATGAGCCCCAACACTCCCTCACACATTTCTAAGGTGGAAACCTTAGGAGGTATTAAGGCCATGGTTTTAATTCTTTCTAAGATATGTAACATAATGTTTAGTCATTTTTCATCAAAATATGAGCATGATAAACAAATCTATATGTGCTTAGTGTTATTTCTCTTGTTGATTTTTGTTTCCTCTCTATTTGTCTTAGATTTTCTTCACTAGGGTCTTGTCAACGCATAGAATTTGAGTGTTTGTATCCCTAATCTTTTTATATATGGTTCTTCTAAGCCCAATGTTCATTGTTTGAGGACTAGAGTTTTGGGTTTGAATCCACGGCTCTTGTATCGTAGTTCTAGATTTATTTGTATGATTGGTCTTCTCCAACACTCAAACTTTACTTTTCGGAAGGATTTGGGTTTTATCTCTTCTTGATGTTTGTTAATTTTGAAATTTAGCTAATCTATGGTTATCCTTTCATTATATAGCTTCAAATTCTAGGAAATAAGATTAATCTTCAAGTGTCTATGGATTGGTGTTAAAAGTTTTTCCATATTACTTGTTTTACAAGTCATGATCCACAGACCCACCTATTTCTAGGCAAAGATAATTCCATTCCAGGCCTGTTCACCCTTCTTTCATATTATTTTGACTTAATTTGGAGGTCTATCAAACTTTCATATTTACCCTTATAATCCCATTTGAAGAGTTTGGATCATCAAGATTTATTTTAGCTAAGAAGAATCTTAAATTCTTAGGAAGGCATTGTATAAGGAAACAAAGTCTCCATGCTTTCTTGCATATCCAAATCAATAAATACTATTAAACAATTTAAATTATTTTTTTAATATTCATCCTAGAGACAAATTCTCCTTAAAAGCTTTGATTGACAAACTTGTCAATGTATAAATATTTTGAATTGTATATTGATGTATTTTCTTTGTTTTTAATAACTTAAAAATGATTTTGATACATATTTATATTAGTTACAAATATATATATATATATATAATAAGATAATATAATATAATTTTAATATATTTATAATTATTTTTATCACTATAAAAATAGTATTAAATTTTATATGTAATTTGCATAAAATACATTTTAAGTTACTCTTTTATGCGTAGATATATTCATTTTAAATCCAAAATTATTAAGCATTGAGAGGGACAAAAATTTTGAATTGCACATTTTTAGATATTTAAAACATGTGAGTCAATATCAACTAAATATGATATATGTATATATCTACATTGATTTTTTTCTTAAATTTTATATTTCTCACACATGCATGCACACTTACATGAAATATTTTATTGGAGAAATCCCTAAACAATTATGTGCATTTTAGAAATGGTACTAGTGTAATCTTTTCAATATTGAATACTAGCTTTGTAGAGATATCAAAATCAGGTATCTAATAAAGAAATCCAAACTAAGGAGTTATGTCAAATTACAACCCTTTAATTTGTACATACAAACACAATTATGGATAAGTTTGTTCAACAAACTCTCCAAATGTTTCCTTACATTGTGTGAATGGTGTACAGGATAATTTTTATTATCTAACAAAAGATATGCATAAGTCTCAGTAACCTAAGTATATTCATCCTTCTACTTCCTTCACTATTATGACTTGATCATGATAAATCAAATCATTTAAATTATCCTTTCTAGCAATTTAACAAATGGAATCAATTATATATATATATATATATATATATATATATATATATATATAACATTAATTACAATGGTTGATATTATGTATCACTTCAAGCTTAAGCATATATATTATACATTTATTTCATATTAGGGTGTAAAATGTACTTCACTCCTCTCCTTATAATAACTCATGATAACTCACTTACAAAAATATATCTTTCTTTTTCCAAATGAGAATGTTGAATAATTATATTATTTTACCATTTTTATTATATTTGATTTCTCCCTAGGAATACTTCACGACATCCATGGATGAGATAGTAAAATAGTCAATGTAGAATAATCTCACTCACTTAGAGGGATATTGCTTATACCTTGCCAACCTTCATCTACAGAAAAAAACACATTATAAGTAAGAATTGAATCTAGATAATGACTATAATTCATCTATAGATAAAAACTCATTATAAGTAAATTGAATCTAGATAAAGACCATAGCCACTTTTGAAAATTTTGGAAAATAATATTCTGCCCTTAAATCATAAGCAATAATGAAATTGCTTATACCTTACCAATCCTAATTAATTTATAAAAGAAAAATACATTATTAAAAACAATTAAATCTAAATAAAGAAAATAACAACTTTTTTTTTAATAGTAACCATCCAAATTAAATAACATAAATTTAAACAATCATAAAATTTCAAAATTAAACTTAAATCAAAATATAAATAAATAAAATTAAAAATATAACCTAAACTCAATCCTCTTATTTTCCTTAAATCATTTTTAAAATTAATTAATACCGATTTAAAGCTAATTAAAAATAAATGCTGAAAAACTATGGTGCGGAATTTAGAAAAGTATTTATAATAAATGTGTAACAATTAAATTTCTTTGCCATAATTCTCTTCGAAACCAATGGTATACCGTTATAGTTAATAACAAGTATTGTTGAAGTTGACGGTTTATTTCCTGATACATGTGCATGCTTTATGATTACCACTGCTTACAATAAGTCCTAATGGTTCCTTGCTCCTTTTTTACAAATAAATAGGTCTTTCAAGAACCAACCGTTCGTTGAGTTAGTCTCGTTGTTGTGTGCAGTTTAACCCAACTTGGTTGACCATTTATAATTAAGATTTCCTGGTTATTTGACCAGTGGATGTGAAGGTACATTTACAATCATAAAGCAAGGTGAAAAGGCTTTACTTCTCGAGAGAATCTCAATCCTTATCTTCCGAGGGTCCTAATCAAGATGATTTGCCACCCATACTTACTTTGAAGGGAGTCATTCATTAATGTAACGATTCATTGAATCCAAACTTCAATAAAATCTTATTGAACATTATAAGAAATTGACATAAATAATTTTATATCATGTAACATCATGGCATGTCCAAAATAATTCACGCTGTATTTATAAAATGGGAAAGAAAAAGGTTTGTTATTCAATGTTTGTTACTAAACATTGAATCTCGTCAATAAAATGAAAGTACATATAAATAATTTATAGAACATCATAAGAAATTGACATAAATAATTTTATATCATGTAACATCATGGCATGTCCAAAACAATTCACGCTGTATCTATAAAATGGGAAAGAAAAAGGTTTGCTATTCAATGTTTGTTACTAAACATTGAATCTCGTCAATAAAATGAAAGTACATATAAATAATTTATAGCAGGTAAGTTCACGGTTGTTTTTTCACATGAGTTGAATTTATATTTCTTATGATACGAAGAAAACAACGTTCCAATTATTAAATTGGTCGATAATATGGTAGATACGAATGGCTTGTTTAATAAAAAAGAGTTATACTATCCTTGATGTGCCTTCCATGCATGTTACTCTGTCCCATTCCTCTTTCTGCCCCTCTCAATGAATCCGGCCTTTCTCCGTTCCTCTGTGTTTCATTATCAAGTGTCGTTTCCAGACGTCAGGTAGAAGGCTTCGGCCAGCTTACCCAACTGGGTCACCAAGAGGTGATACGACAACCGGACAGTCTACTCATCTGGTCAGGAATATGGGTTCAATCCCCACTCACCCCAGCCAGCATCCGTCATTTTCCTGAATTCCCATTCACCTTCTAATTAATATTCATATAGTTTTCTTTTTAATAAACATTCCGAAGGGGAGATGACATAATTCACAGTAGAAGTGGCATAAAGATATGCCATGTTTTTTTTTGGTTGAGTAAACGCGTTGGGAACGCAAATCACTATTTTCTGGTGGGGTGTTATGAGATAAGTTAACTTAAATTATTGCTTTTAGATTTAGTTTATAACTCGGAGATAGTTAAGTGCGTGCAAACATTTAAATTTTGACTTAACATAAGAAAGATATTACAGTTATTATAAATGGGTGTAAAAATTTAAATGCTCATTACAAATAAAAGAGATCGTGTGGAATGAAACATTAAATAAAAAAACAATAATAAAAAATAATGAAATAATTTAATTCAATTATTATATTGTAATTTTATTTTTATTAATAAAAAAATCATAATATACATATCTCATTAAAATAAATTATAATAATGATAAAATTTACTTGTAAAGAAAACCGATTATAATTATAAATACAAATATTAATTATAAATTGAAATTTTCTTACGAGATAAATCAAAATAATAATTATTATTCATAAATAATATTTAAAAAATTTTATATTTAAATTTAGTTAGTAAGTATATACAAAATCAAAATTTACAATAAACATTTATTCTATCTATTTTTCTCAACAATATTTTATATATATGATGATGATAATGGTGGTGGTTAACGTCCACTGAGATCAAAGTGGTCTATCGGATCTATAATTTTGTTAGTTTCTAATTGTTTGGCTCCTCGCCTTTCTTGACGAGATTGGTGCTGTAGCTTTCTTTTTTTCTCTACGGTCTTCCAACTTTATTTATCTTGCATCTCCTTCATCTCTTCTGGTTCTTGGAACATTGGTGTCTTAGCTTCATGATCTATTATGTTCGTCCTTTTCAAGATAGTCGGAGAAGAAGTTTGGTCTAGGAGATCTTCTTTGCTGTTAAATGAAGATTTATTTTGTGCGGTATTCGACTCCTCATAACTGTTGATGCTTGAGGGGTTGTCGAGTTCACTCTTTTGTTGTTGGGTGGGGTTTTCCCCCTACTTGTCTTGAGAGTTGTTTCTTTCTTGCCCGATTTCTTGTGATTCAGAGTTTTCTCGAGAGTATCCTTTTTCATGACAATGTAGTGTTCTTTTTGTGCTCCTTCCCACCATGTCGATCTATGGTGAATTTTTCTAGCAGAATTTTTCTCGGAGGCTTTTGGGAAATTTTTGGCTAGGTGGCCTGTCTCAAAGCAGGATCGACATCTGAATAGGACACTTTCATAATTGAGTTTTTGGTTCCACACATAGTCTTTACTTGTTAGGTGTATTTCAGCTAGGAAAACGATGCTGAAGTCCATTTCCACACAGATGCATTCATAGGCGGTTTTGGCATATTCCTCTGTTTCTGGGCACCTGCAGTAAAATTTTCCAATTGTATTTCCAATAGCTTTTATCGAAGAGAAATTCTAGAGATGCAAGGGTAGGTTTGGCAATCTCACCCAAACTGGTGCTGAGGTTATGACTGTTGTTGACGAATCGAATGATGGGTTCCATGGCCTCATGAATAGGCCTAATTTTTCCTAAAACCAAATGCTGGAATCTAGAAAACATTGTCTGCTTTCAGGGTTTTCAAAATCTACTATAAAGAAACCCCTAGCACAAGGGTAGATATTAATTGCATTAGGAATTAGAGGCTTCCATACCTCTGAGATCCAACTGTGTAGAGCTGTCAGCCGAGGCCAAAAATCATTGAATCAACAGATTAGGGCACTTTCATAGAACTTCAAAGCCTCATTGAGTGAGGCTTGGACCACTTGGACAGTGGGAGTTGGGGCTTCACTGACGATATGCATTGGAGCTTGCCCCCCAGAGGCGGATGGAACTGAGCCAACAACTATTTTCGCGAAGCAGGGGACCATCTGGAGAATGCTCTCCTATTGACTATACCAGATTGTCGATGATAGGGCCACAGGAGATTGCCAAAGAGAAGTGAAAAGCTGCAGATCTATAAAGAAAAGGCACAGATATATAAACCGAAGAAGGCCCCATCAATGAGTGAAGAGCCGCAAATCTATATCACGACTTGGTTACACATTACCATTTACATTATATTTCACAAGAGCTTCAGATTTGGAATTCTGAAGAATGGCAAATCAAGAGCCGCAGATTTTCTCATGCAGAGAAGGACCATAGATCAGCTCATGTAAAGACGGAAGATCTGCTCTACAAATGCTTTTTGGAGATGAAGAGCCGCAGATCTGGAGACTATTTATATAAATAAAATCTTTGGCGTGACCTGGTACACGACCTAATAGCTCACAGATTTGGCTTCTTCACATTCATATCTAACAAAATCTATGGTGATCTCGCATATACATGCAAATCTGTCCAATAACTAAATTGTACACAGTAGCAAGAGCTGCATATCTTGAACCGTAGATCTGGAGCCGCAGATCTACTCATACTGAGATAGAAGAAGCCACAAATCTGGAACCCACGCATTCTTAGAAGCCACATAGCAAATATTTTAAGACAAGAATATTTATTTGTGTCATATATATAAATATGAGAAATTAGTATCAATACAAATATTATTCATCTTAATTCAAAATTTATTTAGTGTAAAAAAAAATAAAAAAATACAAATATTTATTTGTCCTAAAAAAAAGTATTTGCGCTTTAAAAAATTTAATCCTCTCAACCTTTAGTAAATCCAAAATTAAAATATTACATCATATAATCAATTTAACTTCCTTTAATTTCTATTCTTTTAGAGTGATGGTAACTTCCTTTATTTTTATTAACTTCCATAATTAAAACTCAGGGATATGTTCCACTAAGAATATAAGTTCTCAAAATGAGTACCGTGAGGGATCTAACCATGCTAACATAATTAGATAATGTCAAGATAGGGACACGTGATAGAAGACTCGCTAGATAATGAATTAATAAGGGGATAAACGTAAGTATTTTGATAAATCTTTTTATTTATTTATTTAATAATATAAATTTCTAATATTTTAAATGTTTTTTTTTATATAAATTTAAAGTTTGTTGATTATTTTTTTTATTGGTGAAAGAAATTGTGATTTATAAAAAAAACATACATAATGTAGAAGAGAATTTATAAAATAAAAATAATTTTTCGATATATTAACTTTTTATGTTAAATAATGTATTTTTTTAGGTAATATATTTTATGTTAAATAATGTTTTTTTCTTACGAACCATGTTTATTGGGAATAGGTATAATCTCTATTAGACTTTTTTTTATTGATAGATAAGCTCGAGGGCCAATGTCATTCAACCTCTATATTTTTTCACAAACTAAACACTACACACACATTAAGCTTTAATGTTTGTGGACAGCATGTTCCACCTCTACATGCTACATTTCTAAATTCTATGTGCACTTCTATAACCAAAAATATTAATTGTGCCCTATGGTCACAATGAAAAACACTATTTTTTTAACGGGTGGAAGAGGTAGGAGGATCCTCTTTAATCTCATAGGAAAAAGCAAATTATCTTATGCTCGGGGCTTATGAACGCTATTTAAGAATGAAGTAGAAGCCTACTCCTTACTATAGGGACTAACATTAGTGATGGAAAAACATAACCAATGCCCATTTTTCTTGGGATATTCCAATATAAATGTTTGATCAATGATAAATAAATATCCATCTTATGTGAGTTGCTTCAACCCACCTAAAGTACATTATGAGGCTTCAAAATTTCAATAAGTCACCTTTCTTCATGTTCTCTAAAGTTACAATCCACGAGTTTATACAATGGCCAATAAGGCTATAAAACTAAAATGGGGGTGATGTCTTTAAAATGGTTTTCAAACTACCCAAGCCATTCCATAACCCTTCCATGTTAATTGAATGAAAACTACCTTATTCATATTAAACCATGTGTCCCTCATGTGTAATTTCATCCATCAAGACACTTCAGTAAAATTGATTAGCTAACACCCCCTCACACTTACCTAAATAGAAAGGAGATGAGGTATTGAAGCGATGGTTTTAATTTATTTTTAGAGAGGTGTGATAATTCCTAGTTAATTTTCATCCAAATATGAAAATGATAGACAACTTTGTATGCATTAATTGTCATTTCCCTCGTTGATTTTTGTTCTCTCTCTCTCTTTGTTGGCTCTCCTACAGTCTAGTCTTATCAATGCATAAAATTTTGGTGTTTGTATCCTTGATATTTTTAGATATCACTATCCTAGTCCTAAAGTTTATTTTTACAGGATAAAGTTCTAGGTTTAAATCTTCAACTATTATATCCTAGTTCTAAATTTATTTGCATAATTGGTCTATTTTCAACCTCAACCTTGACTCTATATAATGATTATGTTTTTAATCTCCTCTTTATGTATGTTGATTTTGACAGTTATGTAATATTTTCTTATCATTTCACTGTCAAGATTTAGTTTTCAAGAAATAATATTAATATTCAAGCTTCTAGGAAATGATGTTAACAATTTCATCACAAAATTCAATGAATGTGATTAATGTATCACAAAAATATTATAAATCACGAGTACTTTTGATGAAGGAACATCCTAATAAAATGTGTATTTAACTTTCTAGATATAAAAAGTTTTAGAGAATTGTACATTTTATAGATTTTCAGAAAGTACTAGATTATGTAAGATGTCTATAAACAATATATAGAAAAAGAAGAAGAAGGGAAAAATAAAAAAAGAAAAATATATATTTTATTTAGGAAAAAGTTATGAGGATTTTTTCCCAACTTCTTCCAAAAGTATAGGAGAGGAATTATCCTTTGGGAATTGTCGATCTCTCCTTCTCTAAGAATAAAGAGGAATGTAATGCATTTGTTGGGAGAAGAAAGGAAGCGAAAACATCCCAAACTCCTTGACGAATAATGTTTTTGTTTCTATTACATCATTTGTATTTGGTTCATGTGAATCTTTCGTTATGGTGCTCTTCCATCAATTTTCGCATCTGAGACAAATTTAGTGTGTGAAATATTTGATGAGGAAAAGTAATTTTTGTCCATGAGAAAGCTATGCGTAATACATTGTTGTAGGTGGAAGGGGCTATGGAGAGTAATATTCTTAGTGACTTATGTGTAACATTGAGGTTGCATAGAGGCTATTTAGAAGATGATTTTGAATAAAAATTACATTGAAGTTGTATCTACATTGAGACCTGTGTGTGGAGCCAATTGCTTGTAAATATATTATGTAAAAGATGGAACATAGAGCTAGAGGAGCTAGAATTGGTCAAGGAAGACAAAATTGCAACCAAATCTTACTCGAAGAAGTAAGAGGCATAGAAAGAAGATTAGATGCAATGGAGATGACACAAAGAAGAATATTCTATGCTAGTTGTTAGTTTCAATGTTGTCATACCGCCATCAGTGATCAAAATCTGCGCTTTTTCATTTGCATAATAGGAGTCCGATACTATAAATTTTCATCCCTCCATTAGGTCATGGATCCACTGATGGTTGAGATCACTTTAGTTTTCCATCACGAAATATACTTTTTGATCATTTTTTCTATATTCTTCAGTCATGGTTCATTTTCATTCTGCATTTTATTTTATTAGGTCATAGGGTTTGGTCTCATTAGGTTTTAGGGTTCCACCATAGTCAAATTCGATGATGAAAATGCCAATAAATATCAGCAAGGACATGAGGATTCCAAATAAACTCAAGCATAGTATTTTGAAAGTCAAAAGTTATTTAAAAAAAAAAGCTTAATGTAATTTTCACCTCAAAACATGTTTTGAGGTGAAAACAAAGTATTTTGTTTTTATTGTCATTTCTTATGTAATTTCATGTTCCTATATGTAATATTGATTCCCAGCTGCTCCTAAGCATCAATCCATACTGCCTAGCTACAAACATTGCAAAAAATCAAGTCATCATGAGCTACTCCACTTGCAAAAGCAAAAGTGAAACAAGCATTAAAAGCAGGGTTTTCAAAAAGGCAAAGAACATTGGAAAAGTGGGTTTTTAAAGAGTAAAAATCAAAATGGTGCCCATGTATAAACCCTCTCATCCTACTTTTATATCATTATGTCAATATTCTATGTCAAAGAAAGCCAAAGGAGAAAAGAAAGAAGCGATTTCGAAGTGGTTTTGAGGAAAACAAAGGTGGCGCTGCGCGTAGACAACTGGCGTTGCACTTCCGGAAGATTTTGCTCGACACTATGCATAGGGAGGAGTACGTTCTGTGTAGGGCCTTGCGCTACGCCTAGGGCATTTTTTCATAGTATTAATTTGAATGGGCGCTACATGTAGGAGCTAGCGCTGCAAGTTTGTGCAGGAGCACTGCGCATAGGGCAGCAAACCATAAAACTGCTCCAATCTTCATATTTTGCCAAATTTCCTCCAAATTTCACCTTGTACAAGTAAGTACTATCACTTTTATTGATGATTGACTTGCATATGTGAAGTTTTAGACAATTTTTCACTCCTAATATGAAACCCTAATTTTCCTCTATAAACCCTAATCAGTTTGTTTTTCCATTGCCTAGCACCATAACTAAAAACCGTTTACCCATCATTTCCTTCCCACTCATCTACATTTCACCATCTATCATTCATTCCCTAAACCCTCCCCTCACTCTCATGGTTTTTCCATAACTATCTAAGCTCACTCAAACTCATCCCTACAAACCCTAGAGTATCCCATTCATTCTCTTTTATTGTCTAAAAGTGTGCAAACTAAGAAGGTGGTTAAACATGAATAGAGGTGACTATGATTATGATGAGGAGGATACAGCAAGTGATAGTTCAGTTGAGAGGAGAAGGAAATAGAGAAAGCCTCATAAGGGAGGTAAAATTACGAGAGAAGGGCCAACCAACCTAGCAGAACTACAGGCCTCTCCATTAGAAGTTTCTTGTTTTACACACCTTGGATGTTATGAGTTCTGTGAACTACTAGAGAGAGTTCAGTTTCATCATGAATTGGCTAGACTCTTTGTAGCCAACCTGCATAACAATGAAGTGACTCTTTCTGGGGTTACTTTCACAGTGTCACCATTTGTTATTTGAGAGACTAACAGGATTCCTGATGTTGGTGAGAAATGGTATAAGGCTTAGGAACTTGATGAGCATTATTATGAGCCTTACATTAAGCCTCAGTACAGAAGTCAGGTGAAGAGGCTTTTCCCCTTCAAATTTTGGAGAACAGGTATGTCCCCTTGATGAGGATTATCATCAAATATTTCACTTGTGAGGGTAGATTTTCCATGTTGTATACTTACCATATCAGGCTCCTCATGCACTTTAGAAGGGTGAATATGTTTAACCTTCCTTACTTTTTGTTTAAAAACATTGATAAGATGGCTTACCTTATACAGAAGAAGCCATACCCTGAGTAGATGAACATCGTATATCATTACTCCTTGATCAAGAGTAATGTTCTTCACCATCTCAGTCTTCTCAATATCCCTTGGGCAAATTTTCATTGCTCACAAGATGTTCAGGGGACCCCAAATTCCTGCATCCATAGTGTAAGAAACTGGTGGGCCTTCTAGTCATGTGGAAACAGGAGAGGAAAACAGGGAGAAAAAAATTGTTGAGGTGCCGCTATTCTTGACATATCAAAGAGGTACAAGGAAGTTATTTGTAGCTGCTAGGAAAGTATTTTCTCCATAAGATGTGGAAGGGACCTTGCCTTCTTCATCAATTCACAAGAAAATGTTATCTCCACAAGGTGTGGAAGGGGCTTTGCCTTCTACATCAAAAAAACAAGTACAGGTTGAGCAGATGAACAAAGGGAAGGAAAATGTGCAGGAAGAGGACTTGGATGATGAGCAAGAAAGAGATTTTGATCTAGCAGAGCATGATGAGTTTGAGCAGCATGATACTCAGACCATTGATTTAGAGACTCAAGATCAAGAAACCGTCAAAGACATCATCATATAGGAAAGGGAAGCTCAAATACAAGCTTTGGAAGATAACTTAGAGACAGCCAAGTTTGTCATCACATATTTGGAACAGGAGAACAAACAATTAAGTGATAACATGTCCTCATGGAGCTTCAACTACTGAAAGAAAAGATGCAATGTAACAAAGAGGCTCATGTCACTTTGACTCCTATTGAGCAAGAAATTGAAAATGATAGGGATACTTGGCTTGAAAGAGTCAACATACATCTTGAAAGGCTCATTGAGAAGGCCAAGAGGGACAAGAAAATGTTTAGACATATGGCATACCATTACATGGCTTGCAAAAAAATTTGTAACATAAGGATGAAAAAGTTGAAGGCTGGGTTAAGGAGGGCTTTAGAAGGCAAAAAGGAGGAGGATAGATTAAAAATGTTGGCTGAAGCCTCCTTGGCTAATCAAAGCAATTGATGGTGGTGGCTCATACCAATTTTGGGCAGTTTTTGAGGAAATTTTGTCATTTTTGAATTTCGGAAATTCAATAGATAGAAAATCTGCCTAGAAGCGCAGCGCCACTGGCACTGTGGTTTTTCTAGGGGCACCCAGTGGAAAAATGGCTTGCATTTTTGGATTCAGGGCATCAAGGACATGCACCCTAGCAATTTTCAGAATTTTTGGAGCAGAATTAGTCCACCAAAAGGTCCAAAAACACTCGAAATTTTACCTTTCTGCCAATTTTTGGACACGCAGAAGCACCCTTTGGAGAATCCATTTTTTAGAGGGCAAATGAACTCAAAATGTATACATTGTAGGTGTTTTGGAAAGTCAACTTGAAGACCTTTCCAATCAGCTATCCTGGGCCCAATGTTGATGATGGGAAGGTCTCCAAAAGTCGACTCAAAGTGGCGCTACGCGTAGGACTAGTGGCACTGCGTGTAGGGCATTTTTACTCACAATGATTGTTTTCCTTGTTTAGAAATGGTTGAAACAACACCTTTTCTCATGGATTCGACCCCTAATGGTTAGGATGAGTGGTTTAGATGTATATATCATGTATTCTCTTTGTCATTTGGAAGGGTTGGACTCACTTGGATTCTGAGAGATTGATTGTACATCATTGTAAGCAGTTTGGCAAGGAAATTAATAGGATTTGCAGCTGTTTTGATGGGATCCCTATGGCACGGATTTTTAGCACAGTTTCTTTTTTTTTAATCATTTCTTTACATTTTTTATGTATGCCATCATCCATTTCATTACTTCTTATTGAATGTTATCAAGTTAGATAGGTAGAATCCATTGTTACAATGCTCTACCTTGGGGAATCATTCATTATTTTATATTTTCTACTGTTTGAGAAGGATCCATGATTGTCACATGCCCTCCTCAGCTCCTAAAAGTCTTACACACTTCACACCATTAAGCCTAAAGTGATAAAGCCTCTGCCTACCTTGCCCCATAAAGCACCCTGCATTTCTGACCTAGTTTCCTGGACCTAAACTGTCCACCTCCATCTGACTAGCAAACACCAACAAAACCCAATCAAAAACTCCCATGCTACTATACCTAGCCTAAAATCCTTACCTGATCCAGCCATTTTGACTGAGATTCTAAAGGAGAAAGCCCTCTCCTGGCCTTGTAGGGCTAGCTACATGGCTAAGCTTGGTTTGCGGTTACCCTGGAAGTTGCCTCCCTTCAACCTGAGGTAAATCTAGGTGATAACATAGTGGTGACCATACTGGGGAACTGAAAGACTAATCACCCAAGTAATATCTGTCAACTAAATTCTTGAACTTTGGATGATGAGTTTTAGAATTTGCTAGGCTGAAATATAAAGTTGTAAAGCAATATAAAAATTTTGAAATTTGAGCACACTGGCTTCAAGAAAGTACACGAGGGCCAATCCTGATCCAAATCCTCCCCCTCTATTTGAAAATCCCAACCTTATTTCGAGAATAATCAGAAGGCAAGAAAGTTCAGTAACCCCTAGACTTATTTTTAGATCCAATTCTTGTCCCAGTGAGTGGTTGTTTATTGAAGACCTCCCTTTTGACGAGTGGTTTTACCTTTCTCTATTTAAGACCAAATCTAAAACTGCACTTGATGTTACAGTTCTAAACCTGGAATTTGTTGCAGATCTCGAAATTCAAAGGGAAAACAAATGAATTGACGACTATATCTTAAATTCTCCTCAATCATCCATCACTTCTGCCAATATCCCTAAGCTTTCAAAATCAGCATCCACTACTCCCAGTTCATCATTATTCCCATCAATTTTTGAAGTCCATTCTCAACCTCATTTTATACCTACCCTTCCCCTTCAACCTATCATATCCGAAAAACAACCTATCACCCCTACTTCTCCATCAACCACTCCATTAAACCCTAGTAGTTAAACCATTGTTTCAAATCCGCCTTGAGTCATGGCTACCTGGTATGCACCCCTTGTTTTACCTTAGAATCAGGATGATATGCCAGCTGATTACCAAAGTAAGATACCTCTTTTTGATGCCACTCAAAGCATTAAAACACAACAACATGTCGATAGAATGAATGAATTCTTTGACCTTCATGAGGTAGAGGTAGAAAGTATGACTATGAGATTGTTTGTCAAAAGCTTTGGAGGTGAAGTTCAAAAATGGTTCAGAGCTTTACCAGTAGCCTCTATCAACACATTGTTGGTTCTGCGTAGACAATTCCTAGACCATTGGGAGGTAAAGAAGAACCCACTCCAAATTTTTCTGAGTATGAAAATATCAAAAGGAATGCGGATGGAAGTGTGAAAGATTATTGTATAAGTTTTAGTGCAGTATATAATGCTATTTCAGCTAACATTAAACCACCAATGGGGTTAGCCTTGCTCAAGTTTCGAGACAGTTTCGATGCTGATATGGCATATCAGTTACGAGAAAGAGATCCTACCACACTTGAAGATATGCAGAAGAACGCAGTAAGTGTAGAAGCAAATATGTTGGCCAAAAGAGCAAGGATGAAATTTGAAAAGAAGGTGACTATAAAGGAAGAAGCATCTACCTTAGATGTTAAGATGGATACTTTGCTCCGAAAGGTTAAGAAGATGTTTTACCGGTTGACTATTGTAGATAGACCTAAAACAAAAATCATAAATCTAAACTTCAGAGGATAGCAGCAGCCTCCATTTCAGATCAATCAAAGGGAACAAAAGGCACAAGATCAAACAACACAACAATAGCAGGTCAAAACTCCTTTGGAGCAAAACTATGTGCACGGAATGGAAGAGGAAGATGATGATGATGTAGTAGTTGAAGAAAACCATTTCTTCACCGTCGATGGTATGCCCATGTTTTTGATAGAAGATGAGGAATATGCAGAGGTTCCAGACAGCCAAAGAGATGAAGATTACATACTTGCAAATGAGGCAGTTTTGGAGGATGAGTCAGAGGATTATCAACGAGGGTATATGGATGCCTTGACAACACAACAGAAGCAATATTCATTGAGAAGCTGGGATGCATCAATAGCCCAATTCAAAAGAGAAAGGAAAAACAATCTAAAAATGATTCTTCAGGCATTCAAAAGAAAGGGAAAGAACCTGTTGATCCAAGTTCTAGCAAAGGACCATCAACAAATAACATTGAAAATGAGAAAAGCAATCAAGAAAGTGCAACAAAAGAAAGAGCAGAAAAGAAGGACCTTCCTGTCAAAGAGGCAGAGAAAATTTCAGCCTTTAGTTTAGAAAATGAAATAGCTAAATTAAAATTTTCAATTCCTTTGACTGAGTTGATCAAGAACAATAGTTATAGAAACAATGTGTCTCAAATTTTGCAAGTAGATCCTTTATCAGACATGGTCAATGTAGAAGATGATTAGCCTGAGCTCATTTTTGGCCCTGCCTTGGAAGGTCAGTCCGAAGATAGTGAAGTTCCTCCATTTTATATAAGCCTTAGATTACATGAGTATGTTCTCCATAATGCCATGTTTGACTTCGAAGCTTCTCATAATTTGATGCCAAAAGCCATTATGGACAAACTAGGCCTTGACATTACTCGAAAATATCATGACCTGTATTCTTTTGATTCCATTAGGGTCCATTGTATTGGTCTTATCAAATACTTGGTAGTATCTTTAGACCAAATCCCAGCAAAAAATATTTTGATGGATGTGGTTGTTGCCGACATTCGACCACGGTTTGGTATGCTTTTATCCAGATTGTGGGGTTCAAAACTTAAAGGAACTTTACAACTTGATTTCTCTTATGCTACCATTCCTGTGTTTGGCCAATTAAGAAAGCTATACAGGGAGAAGAAAATGAAATACACGATTACTAGCAAAGACAAGCCACTTGATCATCCAACAAATGTTGTAGATACTAATTTAGAATCATTTGTATTTCGTCAAATGGCAGTTTGAATGATGTAGATATTCAATTAGTAGAACTAGATGATGCGTCTGTGATTTCAAAAAAAAATTAGACCAGCCCTTGATCAAGAAAGAAAGAAAATAATAAGTTCTTCTCAGCAGTCCAGATACTAGCAGCAAAAGGTCAGTGAACAACAGAAAAATGAAAAGATTAGTCAAGGTAATGTAGAAAAGGAAACCGAATATCGGCATCTAGAAAAAGAGGCAGGTCTTTGGAGCATGGATTTTGACGGTGCTGTAGGTAAGGATGGTGCCGGAATAGGAATTTGGATTCGAAGCCCTACTTTATAGCCTAACAGAGTTCCTAGAAATGTTAGAGTGTGTTCTTACAAGTTGGATTTTGACTACTCTAACAATGAAGCAGAGTATGAAGCTTTGATTATAGATCTGAAAATTTTGAAGAAGTTAAATGGAAGAAAGATTTCTGTTTGTGAAGATTCGGAGCTGGTAATCAAATAGGTAAAGGGAGAGTATCAAGGAAAGAATCCATGGATGAAAGCCTACAGAAATGCAGTCCTAAACATCCTGAGAATGTTTACTAAATATGCTTTGACAATAGTACCCCTCACTCAGAATATTATTGCAGATTCACTAGCCACTGCTACAAGCAATTTGAAGATCCCAATGAACTCCAACAACAAGTTTGAAATTCATGTCAAACACCGGCCTACTGTTTTGGATAATTTAAGGTATTGGCAAGTGTTTTGGGATGATAATGAAATCAATACCTTTTTGCAGAATGAAGGAAAATTCAACGATGCTTCCATAGATGATGATTATGATACCGATGAACAAGAGATTGAAGTGAACCAAATGGAGGTATTGCAGCTGAAAGCTAACATTAGTCCTAAAGGTCTCATAACTTTAGAGGAGCTTTTTGATCAAGATGATGTTGCAAGAAAGCCTGAGCTTGGTTCCTACCAATCAAGGAGTTGAGGATGTCAATCTTGGAACAGTTGATCATCCCAAGTTTGTAAAATTATCAAACGCATTGTCTCCCAAGGCAAAGACTAAGTATGTTAAATTGTTATCTGAATTTTCTGATCTGTTTTCTTGGGACTATTCAGATCTGAAGGTGTATGACAAAGATATAATTCAGCACAATATTCTCATCAAGTCAGATTATAAGCCGTTCAAACAGAAGTTGAGAAGGATCAACCCAAAGCTGCTACCTTCCATCGAAAAAGAAGTAGATAGATTATTTAAAGCTGGTATAATTGTCCCAATCAGGTTTTCTGATTGGATTTCGAATATTGTTCCAATACAAAAGAAGACCAGAGAAATAATATTGTGTATAGATTTCCAGAACCTTAACAAGATATCTTTGAAGGAAAATTACCCACTTCCAAAGATGGATCATATCTTGCAAAGACTAGTTGGAGCATTGTGCATGTCACTACTCGATGGGTATTTAGGTTATAATCATATCCCGGTGCATGAAAAGAATCGGGACAAAACTGCATTTAAAAACACCTTAGGGAACCTTCCATTATGCTAAAATGTCATTCCGTTTGAGAAATGTTGGAGCCACATTTCAACGAGCAATGGACATCACTTTTGCCCATGAAAAGCATGTATTTTTGGTTGTTTATTTAGATGATTTGACAGTGTTTCTAGGTTCTGATGATGAGCATCTACACCATTTAAAGATTGTTTTTTAGAGATGTAGGAAGTTTGGGATATCTCTTAATCCAAAGAAAAGTATTTTTGCCATGGATGAAGGAAAGTTGTTCGATCATATTATCTCAAAGGAAGTTATTCGCATTGATCGTTGGAGGGTGGAGGAAATTCAGCAAATATATTTTCCTCAAAAAAAGAAGGAAATACAATCTTTCAATGGTAAGATGATTTTCTTAGCAGATTCATACCCAATTTAGCTGAACATTTGAGAGAAATGACTAACATGTTGAAAAAGGACAGCATGGTAAAATGGATGGAGGATACCATGAAGTCATTTAATCTGGTAAAGTATGCTTTATCTACAGCCCCGATCTTGATTACTCCTAACTACACTCAGGATTTCATTATATTTTCATTTGCATCCGATCATACCATGGCTGCAGTATTGATGCAAAAGAGAGATCAAGTGGAGAAGCCCATTGCCTTTTCTAGTAGGACTATTCGAGATGCTTCCTTGCAGTACAATTTAATTGAAAAATAGGTGCTTGCTCTTATAAAAGCATTGAAGGATTTCAGGGTGTATATTCTGCACTCACACACCATAGCATAGGTCCCCAATGTAGTAGTAAAGGATGTGCTGATACAAACTGATCTAGAAGGAAGAAGGGGGAAGTGGATTGGAGCAATGTTGGAATATGATTAGGAGATTAAACCAACAAAGTTGATCAAAGGACAAGGCTTGGCGAGACTAATGGTTGAATTAAATCTGCATGCTCTAGATATCAATCTCATTGTAGCCATGCCAGAAGATGAAGAAGAAGGCTCTCTGATTCAAGTGTTTGAAATGTTTCTTCAATCACCATGGTATTTAGACATAGTGTATGTACTTCAGCATCTTTTGCCATCTCCGGGAACGGAAAAGAACAAAGGTAGATCACTCAAACTCAAAGCTGCCAAATTCTGTATTTTAAATAATGCCCTTTATTACAAAGATCCGGGAGGTATTTTATTTAACTGTTTGGTGGAAGAAGAATCTCAGCAGGTGATGTATGACTTTCATAAAGGTGATTGTGGTGGTCATTTGTTCTAGAAGACGACGGGAAATAAAGTGTAAAGAGTAGGCTATTACTGGCCGATCTATTTTTAGATGTATATAAGAAAGTCATGAGATATCATGAATGTTAGGTATTTAAAGGGAAAAGAAAATTGTTGCCTCTTCCTCTGAAACCTGTCGAAGTCAATGCACCATTTGAGCAGTGGGTACTCGATTTATTGGATAAATCCATCCAACATCATTGGCACAACACAAATGGATCCTAACAACAACTGACTATTTCACTAAGTGGATTGAAGCAATACCAACTAGACAAGCCACCGATATGGTAATCATCGAATTTCTAGAGTCAAATCTTTTATCTCGTTTCAGTTGTCTTAATAAAATCATAACAGATAAAGCAACAACATTCAAATCAAAGAGGATGATCGAATATTGTAGCAAGTATAATATCGCTTTCGGTCATTCTACAGCATATTACCCACAGGGAAATGGTTTGGTTGAATCATCAAATAAGTCTTTGGTGAACATCATCAAGAAGATGTTGGAAACAAATAAGAAAAATTTGCACAGAAATTTGGTTAATGCCTTATGAGCTGACAGAGTGAGCCACAAGAAATCCATAGGTATGTCTCCTTTTGAATTAGTTTATGGCATTGACACAGTTTTTCCAACATCTCCTGCAGTTTCGGTTATGAGACTATGACAGGAGGCTGGCAATGAAGAGGATGACTTTCAGCGAAGAATCAACGAGATGATTCATCTGCAACAAATAACGGATGAAGTTTTCCACAACACTTTCAGATTATAGGAAAAGATCAAGAAGATCTATGATCGGAAAACCAAAGCAGACAAATTTCAGCTAGAGGATGTAGTGTTACGGTGGGATGCTCGGAATGAAGACAAAGGAAAGCACAGTAAGCTTGAAAATTTATGGAAAGGGCCATATAAGATTGTAGCATACAGAGGACAGAATGCTTTTATGCTTAAGGAGATGGATGGTCAGGATTTTCTAGGAGGGCCAGTGAATGGTAAGCTCCTAAAGCACTACTATTTTTGAAATGATTTTTTGAACTTATGACATGATCATTGTACATACTAATTTCCTTTTCATTGCAAGATTTCAAAGTGCACAGTCATTCCATCTTGGGGCCCAAACTGAAGGCTATAAAGTTCGAATGATATGTGTAAGGTTTGTCAGCTTTGATTTAGTTTACAGTCACAGTTTGAGACATGAGTCAGTTTCAGTTCGCATTGTGTCAGTTTTCAGTCTTTAAAATGTTTTGACTCCATTGCCCAATGGATAAGGCTACTAGGTCTACGGTGTTCTTGGAACCTCCAAGGAGCTACCATCTCCATTGGAGCCAATGTTAGTGTTGGTCTTATCATACTACCATCAATGATAAAAATCTGCTCTTTTTCATTTGCATAATAGGAATCCCATATTGTAAATTTTCATCACTCCATTAGGTCATGGATCCACTTACTGTTGAGGTCACTTTAGTTTTCCCTCATGAAATATACTTGTTGATCCTTTTTTCTATAGTCTTCAGTCATGGTTCATTTTCATTCTACAGTTTATTTTATTACGTCATAGGGTTTGGTCTCATTAGGTTTAAGGGTTCAACCATAGTCAAATTCAATGATGAAAATGCCAATAAAGATCAGCAAGGACATGAGGATGCCAAATAAACTCAAGCATAGTATCTAGAAAGTCAAAAGTTTTTTTTTTTTTTTAAGATTAATGAAAGAATTCACTTGAGTCCTGAATAGCGTTCGAGCTCGTTGTTGCCGGTGTGGGCGTTGGAGAGCGTTGAAGACGTTGGACGAGAATTTGCCGCAATTTCTCCTCTAAAAGAAGACCGCAATTCTTCTCATCATTTTCTGCAAGACTTTTGAAACGGGTATTTATCTATTCTAAAATGGATGCTTCTAGACACTCTTCAGTTGAATCTTCTGATTCTATTTTTGGATCTAAGCACTTTAGAACTATGAAAGAGGAAGAAAAATCAAAATCTGCATTAGAAGGATTATGTCGATCTGAATCCACTTCTGGAAATTCTGCTATCATAGAACAAGAAGAAACAGATCCCTCTGTTAATTGGAAACTTCCACCAGTATCTCCGCATGATGTATACAGAAATTTATCTTCTTTTAATTTACGTGCCATGAGTCAAATCAAAATCAAAGAAAAATCCATCAAATCAGATTTAACTTTGAATGTAATGTTAACTATATCTCTCCTGGAAGCTAAACATATCAAATCAGCCCTCAAAACTGGTTACCAGTATGTCCATCTGCGGATGGTGAGGATAGGACTGAATGCATTACATAGAAAAGGACAAAAAGCTTATGTATTCTCAGCCCTATTCGATAATCGATGGACCACATTCACCCAGGCTATGATAGGTGGCATTGAAACAAGCTTTGCTGAAGGCCCAGTACAGTATGATGTTTTTCCAGATTTCTCTGTTGCACTTGACGACCCAAATGTCCTGCAATGCCTAACCTTAGGTATCCAGACTGCTGGGTATCAAAATTTCAAAGCAAAATCAAAAAATTTGGCCATATTTTATATTACTTGTGTTAGGTTTTACAACACAACAATCCCTGCTGTTCTGCACACTCCTGATAAAGATGAAGGCCGAGTTACTCTTATCCAGTATGATTCATCTTGCAATCCAGTAGCACCAGTCTATGTCTCCAGAAATGATTTATGTCCACCTGATGATTGGGTAACTAATTGGGGAAAGCCCACGAAGAAACCTGTTGCTGCTGCACAGTCAATAATAACAGAGATAGATGGGAAGGTTACCACAAGATTTCCCAGAGTTCACAATGAAGGACCCTCTACTTCTATCTCTGCAATTCCTACTACAATCAGTCAGTTACATCCTGGTCAGTCTCCTGCACCCCCACAGTTTGTAATAGACCAAGCAGTGTATGATTCTATCAGAAGAATGTTTTCACAGTCAAGCTCATCTCAGCCTTTTAGCTCAGTCTGTGACCATCCCCACTGCTCCAAAACCTTCTGTCAATTTTCTTTAGAACCACCAACTCCACATGGTGAGTCATCAGATCGGCATAGAATAAATATGATCAGATTTACTCCTTCATCTGACTCATCTGAAGAAAGTTACAAAAAGGTTGTATTTTTTAATCCACAAGAAGAACTACTTGTACATACTGTATCCAGTTCTTCTACTTATGGTTTAGGTTATGTTGATTCTTCACCTATTCCTGAATACAGAAAAAATCCCATTGATAAGATTCCAAGATATGTAGAGATTCCTTCTGATTCAGAGATAATTGCCTTTTTAAAGATTTTTAAAGGAATCAGTCCATATGATCCTGATGATCAATGGAAAAAGAAAATGTTCAATTGGGACATGTTTACACATGAAAAAGAACATCTGTATTTTGAAGAAGTAATGCTTCTTCCAAAGAGTGATCGTCCTGCCTTCAACAGACAGAATGTTGAAAAATGGAAAGAATGGATGAAGGCGGAAAATCAATGGATATCATTCTATGAATGGTATTATCCTTCTGCAAATATAATAGAACAATCCTTGATGAAGCAATTCAAGAACCAGGCTAAGCAGAAAAAAATCAAGGATCCAGAAAAATTTGTAGAAGAAAAGTTGAAAGAAAATCCAGTAGTGATTCCTCCTCCTTTGAAAGCACATGTTTTTCAGCCTAAGATTCAGAGTATGTTAAATAAGCCAAACATTTCTAGATCTCTGATCGCTGTTCAAATTGAAGGAGAAAAACTTTTAAGAAAAATTTGTTCTCAGCTCCAAGTAAACATGATGCGGACTGGGACTCCAAATAAACACAAGTGGGAACTACTTGATGGAAATTTATTAGAAACAGACACAGAGTTTCCCCCTTGGAAAAATTTTGTCATAAGAAGCCAAGATGGAAAACTGTACAAGTTACTTCCATCTCATATTGATGATTCTAGTTTAGTAGCAAGAGATGCTGTTGCTGCTACAAATTGGACAAACTTAGCTCTATCTAGTCTGGAAAAATTTGTCAGATCTAAGTTTGAAAATATTGAAACTGCCAATTCTGAAATGAAGATCATGCTTGAAAGTATTTTAAGAAAGCAAGACTATAATACAGTCTGCTTGAATAACAGTGTTAATACTTTGGCAGAAAATGATAAGGCTCTTGCTAAGAGTCTTGACAGATTATCTTTACAAACAGGTCAGATAGATAAGAAAACCCATGATGCTACCACTGCTCATGGAAAGGAAATTGTAAAGATCAGTAATTCCTTGGATATTGTAAAAAAACAAGTCTGGGAAGTAACGCAGGGAATAGAATCCTTGAAGAAGAAGCCTAAGGTTGAATCCTATAAATCAGCAACCATATTTTCAGAACCTAAGACTTCTGTCCCATATTCTATTACTCCTTCTGTGGAAAGCCTTATTAGAACACCCAACTCTATAACCTTTCCACCACCTACTTCTTCTCATCCATATTCTCTGTTTGCAAATCCCAGTTTCTTTAGTCCACATCCTGTCATAAAACATTCCAAAGAGACTAGTGAATCCAGCAAACCAGAGTCTTCTAGTCTTATGACTGAAGAAGAAGAAGAAAGTTTTGATACCAGTTTTCATAAAACAGAAACATCCTTTGGTGATATGACTCTTCACAAGATAGAAGCAGAACCACACGTTGAAGAGCTTGAAACCTGTATCAATAACTTATCTTTGACAGATCAAGAACAGGACCAACCTGATAATGAAAATCAAGTCAATGCTACATCATCCAGGTCAAGATGGGAAACTACTTGGAATCCTGCTCCTGATAGAAGAGATCTTATGAAATCTGAGTACCATAAAGATTGGTCTGCAAATGCTACTTACTCATGGAATATTGATAATTGCACAGAGGCTGAAATCATGTCTGTTTTACATTCCATGCTTGTATGCTATAGGACTTACCTTGCAGATGACATAGGACCTATCAATGCTACAAGGAGAATAATCGGCGGATTTGAAGGAACATTGGATTCTTGGCTAAAAGCTGAGACAGTAAAAGATCCCCATCTCCTTGCAGGATGGGAACAAGCAGTTGTTGAAAATGGAGATGGATCTACTCACATAGATCCTGTCACTAGTTTGCCTGTAAATAATATGATAGGCAAGCTCCTTTATGCTATCACAGTCAATTTTATTGGTTTTCCTCAGATAACCAATGATATTACAACCATTACTTTGCTGGCCATGAAGTTGCATAATATGCAACATTTTGATGAATACTTTAATGAATTCCTTCACAGATTGCATACATTGACTCCTGATTTAATTCTTGAGCCAAAATGGAAGGAAATTTTTGTTGCATCTCTTCCCCAATGTGTCTCTTCAGCTATTGTTAATAAACTGCCAGGAAAGATTGGGGATTATAAATTTGGAATAATCAGACAAGCAATAAAAGCAATCATTGTTGAATTATGTTCACAAATGAAGATTGCCAGGGCCGCCACAAATCCTAAAAAACCACATGGATACCAGCAGCTTTGCAAACAATGGCATCTTGGTAAAGCTGGCAATTCTGAGGGGCATAAGAGGAGAAAAAGACATTTCAAGAAGAATTCCCAGATCTCCCAAGATAAGCCAAAAAGAAAACATTACAAAGAAAAACCTTACAAGCATACAAAAATGTTTTCTAAAGAAAGAGAAATAATTTGTTACAATTGTAACAAAAAAGGTCACACAGCTCCAAATTGTCCAAATAAAAAGAAAGACTCTTCTAAAAAGAAAGTCCAGTATAGAAATAAGAAAGGAAAGATAAACTCATTTGATCTTCCTAGTAGCTGTGATGAATTGGTATCTTCTGATTCAGGATCTGAAAATGAATTTAATTTTGTTGATTCAGAAGAGTCATCTGATGAAGATTTCTGTAATGATCCCCATTGTACAGAATGTAAATACTGTGATTGTGATGATCCTGATATTTGTACATGCAATGCAGTCAGGATGATGAAGACTGATTATGATGAAATTAGTAAGAATATTTTTTCACAAATGATGGCTGCTACAGATCCACAAATGAAAGAAATGTACAGATCTTTACTGACAGAACATTTGAAGAAATCACCCTCTACTCCAAAGAACTCTCCAAATAAAGGGTATGTGCCTCCTGCTACTCTTTTCTCTGTTGAAGCCTTAACCAGACAATTTAAGAATGAAGATTTTGGAGAAGACTTGCCACAGACTTTACCTGCAGTACATCAGGCAATAAAGGAATTAAGAAAGACAATCAAAGAGAATAGAAGGTTGTGTGTTGAAAAGCACAATGAGTTAAGCCTAAAGATGTTAAATGCACAAGCTCCTTTTGCTTCTTCATCCCAAGATCCAATCTCAGGAAAGACAGAGAACTGGACCTATCATAAAGGACCAGTTCAACAACAGAATAAAGAAGAAGAAGAAGAAGAAGAAGAAGAGGTAGCAAGAACAGATTTTGGATGCAATAGCATGAATAGAGATGTCATGTATTGTGTTAAGATGAAGATAAAGATTGGACACCAGTATGAGTTTTGGAAAGTACTTATGGATACTGGTTCAAGATTAAATATTGTAAGTGATACAGTGGTTGGTATGCATCATAGAAGACCAACCACATGTCCAAGGGTAATCACTGCAAGCGGTGACATCCCTACAAAGCATGAAGCAGAAATAGATGTTCTGCTTACAGAAAAAATTGGAGTTCATCTAATTTGTCCTGTTGTTCCAGGATTGGATTGTGCAATGTACCTCGGGACTCCATTTTTTCAGAATTTTAGCATGCATGGAGCAAAATTTGATGCAAGAACTCAGAGGTATGGATATTTTATTAATTTTGATAATAAGGAAGTCTTTTTCCCATTCATAAATTCTAATTCTCCAATGAGGATTAAGAGAGTTGAAAGAATGGAAAATCTTTTGGCAAAAATGGAAGTAAAAAGGGAAGTATTGAAGACAAAAGAACATTTGGATAACGGAAAGTATGTTTCTGAAATTGCAAAACTCACTTCCCAGTTCAAAGAATGTTGTTCAGATGATCCAAATGCCTTTTGGCATATTAAGAAACAAGAAGTAGAACTTCCTCTCAAAAAAGACTTCAGCGGAAAATTAAGAAGGTCTAAAGCAGTAGCAATGAATGAAGAACAGATGAAACTCTGCAGAGAAGAAATTAAAGATCTTTTGAAGAAAGGGCTTATCAGAAAGAGTAAGAGCCCCATAGCATGTTTTGCATTTTATGTTAATAAACATGCTGAAGTAGCCAGAGGAAAACCAAGGTTGGTTGTAAATTATAAACCTCTGAACAATATTCTGGATTATGATGCATATCCTTTGCCAAAACCATCCTCCATACTCGCCCAAATATCAAGATCCAAGATATTCTCTAAATTTGATCTCAAATCTGGTTTTTGGCAAGTAGGGATCAAGGAAGAAGACAAATGGAAGACTGCATTCTCTGTACCTGGGGGACATTACGAGTGGAATATCATGCCATTTGGTTTGATCAATGCTCCTTCAGCTTTTCAGAGAATAATGGATGAAACCTTTGAAGGAATGGAAGAATTCCTGAAAAAATATATTGATGATCTATTAATTCATTCTGATAATATTGCTGACCATGTTAAGCATTTGAAAATCTTTCTCCGCAGGGTCAAAGAAATGGGTATAGTATTATCAGAATCCAAGATGAAATTATTCCGGCCAATGATAGACTTTTTGGGTTACAATATACAGTACGGATCCTATACTGTAATCCAAAGAAGTTTAAATTTTGTTGATCACTTCCCTGATGAAATTAAGGACAAAACTCAACTCCAAAGGTTTTTGGGAAGTTTGAATTACATTTCTAAATTTCTGAAGCATTGTGCACAAGAAAGAAAATTATTGAACAAAAGGCTTCAAAAGGATCCAATTCCATGGAATACTGATTGCACACAAGCAGTCAAGGCAATAAAAGAAAAAGTCAGAAACATTCAGCCACTCTCCCCTATCAGAGAAGAATGGGAGAAAATCATTATGACAGATGCAAGCTATGAAGGATGGGGAGCAGTTCTATGCCAAAAGAATCCTAGCGGCAAAAAGGAGATTGAAATTTGCCAATATGCATCAGGATTATGGGCTAAAAACCAGCTGAATTGGTCAAGTCTGAAGAAAGAACTTAGAGCAGTCTGTTTAGGGATAGAAAAATTCAGAGATTTTGTTATCTACACCAAATTCACCATCAAAACAGATTGTCAAGCTTTAAAATATGCAATTCATAGATGTGATTTTGAAGATGCTGCTATGGTAAGATGGATCATGCACCTCAGCCAATATAGTTTTGACATTGAATTTGTCAAAGGAGACAAGAACAGCTTTGCAGATATGTTAAGCAGAGAATTTTTATCTGAACATTCAATAATGAGTCTGCAATGTAATTTCATCAGAAGACATGAAAATACTGTGGAAATTGAAACCTCTTCTGGATGGATTTCATATAATCTAGACACACTCCTTCTAGATCATGATGAAGATTGGCGGCCAATAAAAGAAGTCAGGTACAGAACAGGGATTGATTTTCTTTGGACAGATCCTCATCAAGATGAAGCAAATGACGAAGCTCTTGAAGCTTTAGATTATTTAAGGCAAATTGGAAGCATTGCTTATGTGATTGAAAGAGATCATGAAGATGATAACAGAATCACCAGTTGTCATATAACATTCAGAAGATTTGACAATCATCTTCACAGAGGCAATTATGATTCAGAAAGGCAGCAAGAAGCTTTTTATACAGCAATGAATATGCAGAATTATTCCACTAATATGTTTTATTCTTTGCAGTTTTCATTTTTATTTGAAGACACTCCAGTAGAAGACATGGAAGAAGATGATCCTGTACCTGAATGGTTCATGGATTGGTGGGAGAAATATGGCTTATCCCCGTTACTTATAAAACCATACTCCATGGGCATGATGAAAATACCAAACTTCAGTCCTAATAGCACGATGATGGTTTTAGTGCTGGATAAATCAATAAGAGATTTGGTAAATATCAGCAGTACAGATTTCCTGAATGGTGTCAGAAGATGTGGCCATGTGAGATGGTTCGTAATGAATCATTACAAGTGCAGAAGAATAAACCCAAGTACCGGTTACGAAGATTTTCATCAACAAGCTGATCCTGAACTCAATCCTTTCCTGAATCTAAATGAATTAGATCTTCCCGATCCTCATGATAATTCAACTTGGGAAACTGAAAAAGAAGTATGGGTACAATATTATTCCAACTACTTGATTGAAAGATGGAATTACCAGTACTATACTTACCCACAGATTGATTACTATACCTTTGATTGATGTCTTTTCAGCCGACTATGGTGCTGGACGAGCTTTCGTGGATTCCCTCGCTCTGGAATCTCCACCTTGTACATCTTTTGAGATTTGCAAATCTCATCTTTTATGTCATTCTAGTCTTTCGAGGGTTCACTCATGAATTTCCTCTGTGTAAATAGTTTGTTGGTACTAAGATTCGGTCCCCACATGCCTTGGGCTCTCTGATAAAGAGTAGGGACGAGATAACATAGGACGATATTGTCCTATGCCCGAATCTTGCTTTCGGCGATCTACTCAGATCTGTCTAAGTACTTGTGTTTTTGAGTCATCAGTCTGTACATAGCGCACTCATGAATGTTTGTTCCCTTCCAGCTTATAAATAAGAGCTAGCTACGAAGTAAGATTCATTCGGTCGAGAGAGTTTAGAGTCACAGACTTTTCCTGCTCTGCATCTGCGGACATTTATGTCTGATCTGCTTGCATCACGAAGAGTTTTGTAAGTCTTAGAGTCTGGTTTGGAAGCCTACGCATCAGTGTGCTCGGCACTGGTGAGAACCTAAAGTGGCTGAACCATTAGGAAAGTCTGAGAGTTTGTCTGTAATCTCTGAGGCAGAGCCTGTCTATTGCCAGGAGCTTCCGGTAATACTTGTTCCTTGAGAACGGTATAGAGTCCGGTGAATGCGTAGACAGTCAATCTCTGTAAGGAGATTTTCTTATGTAATATCTGCATCCTATCTGCATCCTTAGAACATGTTTTGAGGTGAAAACATAGTATTTTTTTTTTATTGTCATTTCTTATGTAATTTCATGTTCCTATATGTAATATTGATTCCCAACTACTTCTAAGCATCAATCCATACTACCTAGCTACAAAAATTGAAAAAAATCAAGTCATCATGAGCTAGTCCACCTGCAAAAGAAAAAGTGAAACAAGCATTAAAAACAGGGTTTTCATAAAGGCAAAGAACATTGGAAAAGTTAGATTTTAAAAAGTAAAAATCAAAATGGTGCCCATATATAAACCCTCTCATCCGACTTTTATTTTATTATGTCAATCTTGTAAGTCGAAGAAAGCCAAAGGAGAAAAGAAAGAAGCAATTTCCATGTGGTTTTGAGGAAAACAAAGGCGGTGCTACAAGTAGGCAACTGGCGCTGCGCTTCTAGGAGATTTTGCCCAGCGCTGCATGTAGGGAATTGTTTCATAGTATTAATTTGAACGGGCTCTCTGAGTAGGAGCCAGTGCTGCGTGTCTATGCAGGAGTGCTGCGCGTAGGGCAGAAAACCACAAAAACACTCCAACCTTTAGATTTTTGCCAAATTTCCTCCAAATTTCACCTTATACAAGTAAGTACTATCACTTTGCTTGATGATTGGCTTGCATATGTGAATTTTTATACAATTTTTCACTCCTAATACAAAACCCCAATTTTCCTCTATAAACCCTAATCAATTTGTTTTTCCATTTCCTAGCATCATAACTAAAAACCCTTTACACATCATTTCCTTGCCCCTCATCTACATTTCACCATCTATCGTTCATTCCCTAAACCCTCCCCTCACTCTCATGGTTTGTCCATAACTACCTAAGATCACTCAAACTCATCCCTATAAGCCCTAGAGTATCCCATTCATTCCCTTTTATTGTCTAAAATTGTGCAAACTAAGAAGGTGGCTAAACATGAATAGAGGTGACTATGATTATGATGGGGAGGATACAACAAGTGATAGTTCAATTGAGAGGAGAAGGCAATAGGGAAAGCCTCATAAGGGAGGTAAAATTACTAGAGAAGAGCCAACCAACCTAACATAACTACACGACAATCTAAGGTTAGAGATGGCGAAGGCGATGTGTAGGGTTTTGAACAGCGGTCTGGGTGCTGCCGCAACGAGGGCCGAGAGCGCTTCAGGGGATGGGGCTTCACGTTGGCGAACGGTTACCATTGCAGAGTGGAAAGAAGAGGAGTTTCTGCTCATGCGAAGGTATGAGGCCACAGTCTGCGGCCCTGAACAAAGAAGTATGCTTAGCGTTTGGCGTTTAGAGGCTAGGATCTGTCCAACCTTTGTTTTTAGCAGTCAAGCGCCTCAACCCTGTTCAGATCTGTGCGAATATGTACCTGTGGGGGACGCAGTCATAAGGATCCAAGCGATCTTGGAGCGGGGGCGAGGAAAAGGATACCAGCGAGGCCGTGAGGCGAAGGAGGAAGGCCCCTTCTCTGCGTGGATATATGTGGAGGGGTCTCTCTCGCGAAAGGAAGAGATCTTGAACTGCGCACTCGAACAAAGGAGACTTTGGGGCGTATGGCGCTTAGAGAATAGGCCCCGGCAATTCAAGAACGCTCAGAGGAACGGCAGAAGGGGACTGATCGATGCAGATCCGCTCTCCCCTTTATTGCATGGATCCAGATATTGCAGTATTGGCTCAGATCTACACGATCTAGCCTATACTCGAGTCCAGTTTGACCCCAGGCCTCAGATCGAAGGAAAAAACCATAGATCGTGCAGAGTTTCTGCAGATCTGGACATGACAGGGCCAGATCGGGAGGTATGCTTGCAGCCAGAGCAGGTAAAATCTAACTGTTTTCAGATTCTGATAAAACCCCCTGAGGGGAAATCTCGTCTAGTGTGGGTTCATCCCTGCCAAAGTAAGAATACTCAGAGAAACGGCAGAGGGGGACTGCTAGATGCAGATCCGCTCTCTCTTTCACCGCATGGATCCAGCTATTGCAGCGTTGGCTTCGATCTACTCGATCAAGCCTTTACCAGAGTATTGTTTGTCCCCAGGCCTCAGATCGAGGGCAAAAATCACAGACCGTCTAGAGTTTCTGCAGATCCGGGCATGCACAAGGAGGTACGAACAAGATCAGGGCTAGATCTGGAGTATAGCATGCCACCAGAGCAGGTAAAAACAAATAGTTTTCAGATTCTGATAAAACCCCCTCAGGGGAAACTTTGTCTAGTATGGGTTCATGCAGGAATTACTGTTATGCAGCTGAAATATCAAATATGGGAAAAAATGGGATACCCTGTTCAGATCCAACATCTGATCAGTGGTAGGCGGTCTCTCCAGGACTGCAGATCGATGGAAAGCTATGAGATCGAACCAGGATCGATCATTATCTTAAATTTTAGACTGAGAGGAGGGGCTCTGCCCCAGGGACAGACAAGCTCCTCAGGAGAAGACAAAGGGAAAAAAGCAGCAGCCCAGCACCTACCAAAGGGATCATACAAAAACATTTTACAGGGCAGCAGGAATTCAGGTTTCTCTCCAGATCAAGGAGGACATATGCCCAGGCCATACATAGTAGATCAGGCAGAGCAAACCCCAGCATTAAACCTAGATACTTCAGGGATTGATGAGTACGTCAGTTCCTATGAAACGAAAACCCTAATCTGCCGTTTCAACAGCTTTTGGCCTAAACCTATGGATCTGTTCCATTGGATCTTCAACAACTGGACCATGGAATGCGACATTCATTTATGTGCAAAGGGTTTCTTCATAGTAAGATTCACATCTGAGGAGGTTAGAGATACAGTCATCGGTGTCGGACCATGGTTCTGGGGAACATCGGGGCTGTTTGTGACCCCATGGTTCCCAGATTTCGACCCAAATAAAATGACTATAACCAAAATGTGAGTATGGGTTAGACTACACAATCTTCCTTTGCATTTTTGGGACGAACGAGTGCTGGAAGGCATTGGGAACAACATAGGAAAATACATCAAAACAGATCTGGCAAGGATCGATGAAAGGATCTACACATTCGCACGAATCTGTGTGGAAGTAGATTTAAGTAAGGGGCTGCCTGAAAGTATAAGGTTGATCTACAAACAGCAGAACTGGCTGCAGGTACTAGATTATGAAAACACGGCTTTCAGATGTAGGATCTGTAGACAGACAGGACACTTACAAAGTTCATGTCCAGAAGCCAAGAATAAAAAGAAGCAGCAAGGGAAGCCGAGGAAAGGATGGCACTTTCCTCCTCCAGATTCAGATGACGAAGAATCAGAAGCAGCAGAGGAAGATCTCCCAGTAGAGAAAACAGAGGTAGGCCAAGAAATGGAGAATCAGAAAGAAACCTCATCAGACAACAAGGCAAGGGAGACAAGCATGCAACCTAGTACGGGGGGCATAAAACGACACCACCTCTCGGATACTTCAGATTCAGACAAAGAACCTGGGCCACAGAATTCAGAAACACAGATAGTCATTGCTTCGATCGAGCCCTCTCAAGGAGTGTGGCGAAAGGTCGAAAAGAAAAAGGGGCGAAAAACTTGATGCGGGTGTTTACTCACTGCAGGATTCCAGTTTTTGTCTCACATTCTCTCTCCTCTTCTCTCTTTTCTTATTCTTTGTGCACGTTAGATTACTAATGTTGCGTGGGGTGTGAAAGCACCCAGGCCCTTGCGGCAGCATACGGATTGCTTCAATGCATTTGTAGCTTTTTTATTTTCTTCTTTGATTAATAGAAAAGCGCGGTATTTTTCCTCGGAAAAAACCTAACATAACTACACGCCTATCCATTAGCAATTTCTTGTTTCAGACACCTTTGATGTTATGAGTACTGTGAACTAGTCGAGAGAGTTCAGTTTCATTGTGAATTGGCTAGACTCTTTGTCGCCAACCTAAATAACAATGAAGTGACTCTTGCTGGGGTGACTTTCACAATGTCACCATATGTTATTTCTGAGGCCACCAGGATTCCTAATGTTGGTGAGAAATGGTATAAGGCTTAGGACCTTAATGAGCATTATCATGAGCTTTACATTAAGCCTCAGTACAGAAGTCAGGGGAAGAGGTTTTTCCCCTTCAAATTTTTGGAGAACAAGTATGTCCCCTTGATGAGGATTATCATCAAATATTTCACTTTTTAGGGTAGACTTTCAGGTTGTATACTTACCATATCAGGCTCCTCATGCACTTTACAAGGGTGAAGATGTTGAACCTTGCTTACTTTTGTTTAGAAACATTAATAAGATGGCTTAGCTTGTGCAGAAGAAGCCATACCCTCAACAGATGAACAACATATATCATTACTCCTTGATCAAGATTATTGGTCTTCACCATCTCAATCTTGTCAATATCCCTTGGGAGACTTTAATTGTCATAACATGTTTAGAGGACCCCAAATTCCTCCATCCATGCTGCAAGAAACAGGTCGGCCTTATAGTCATGTGGAAATAGGAGAGGAAAACAAGGAGACAAAAATTGTTGAGGTGACAGCATTCTTGACATATCAGAGAGGTACAAGGAAGTTATTTGCAGCTGCTAGGCAAGTGCTTACTCCACAAGATGTGGAAGGGACCTTTCCTTCTTCAACAATTCACAAGCAAATGTTATCTCCACAAGGTGTGGAAGGCGATTTGCCTTCTACATCAACAAAACAGGTACAAGTTGAGCAGTTGATCAAAGGGAAGGAAAATGTGCAGGAAGAAGACTTGGATGATGAGCAAGAAAGAGATTTTGATCTAGCAGAGCATGATGAGTTTGAGAAGAATGATACTCAGACGATTGACTTAGAGACTCAGGATCAAGAAACCATCAAAGATATCATCATACAAGAAAGGGAAGCTCAAATACAAGCTTTAGCGGATAACTTAGGGAGAGACAAGTTTTTCATCACATACTTGGAACAGGAGAACAAACAATTAAGTGATAAACAGGTCCTCATGGAGCTTGAGCTACTGAAAGCAAAGATGCAACATAACAAAGAGGCTCATGTCACTTTGACTCCTATTGAACAAGAAATTGAAAATGATAAGGAGACTTGGCTTGAAAGAGTCAACATACATCTTGAAAGGCTCATTGAGAAGGCCAATAGGGACAAGAAAATTCTTAGACATATGGCATACCATTATATGGCTCGCAATAAATTTTGTAACATAAGGATCAGAGAGTTGAAGGCTAGGTTAAGGAGGGCTTTAGAAGGAAAATAGGAGGAGGATAGATTGAATATGTTTAGTAAAGCCTGCTTGGCTAGTCAAAGCAGTTGATGGTGGTGCCTCATACCAATGTTTGGCAGTTTTTGAGGAAATTTGGTCAGTTTTGAATTTTAGAAATTCAATACACAGAAAATCTGCCCGGTGGTGCTGCGCTTTTTCTAGGGGAACCAAATAGACAAATGGCTTGCATTTTTGTATTCAGGGCATCAAGGACATGCACCCTAGTAATTTTTAGAATTTTTGGAGTAGAATTAGTCCACCAAAAGGTCCAAAAACACTCAAAATTTGACCTTTCTGCCAGTTTTTGGACACATAGAAGCAGCCTTGGGAGAATATGCCTTTTAAGGGGCAAATGAACTCCAAATGTGTAAATTCTAGATGTTCTGGAAGGTAGACTTGAAGAAATTTCCAATGAGCTATCCTAGGCTCAATTTGGATGAGTGGAAGGCCTCCAAAGGTGAACTCAAAGTGGCATTGTGCGTAGGACTAGTGGCACTACGCATAGGGCATTTTTAGTCAGGATGACTGTTTTGCTAAATTTCGACTATTTTCTTGTTTTCTCTCTCATGGAGGTGAATTTACTAATTTAATTAATGCCATGGTTCGTAAATGTAATAGTCAAACACTAGTAGATGTTAGATTCATTAGTTTAAAAGTTGTTTTCAGGGCAATGAAATAGTTTCCCCTCTTTTAGAGGCAAGTTGTTTGGTTGCCTAGATTCCAGTTCCTTGTTTAGAAATGGTTGAAACAATGCCTTTTCTCATGTATTCGACCCATGATCGCTAGGATGAGTGGTTTAGATGTCTATATCATGTATTCTCTTTGTTATTTGGAAGATGGCTATTTCAAATGAAGGAAACACCAATGAAAAAATTATGGACAGGAGTCCATGAAGAAATTTCTTCTGTGGGAGTCTAATGCAGGAGCATCCAAATAAAATGTGTATTCAATTTTCTATATGTAAAACAGTTTAGAGAATTCTAGATTTCATATATTTTTTGTAAATCATAAACTATGTAGAAAGTTTATAGGCAACATGTAATATATATATTTTCCTCCACACACACACATATACATATATCTTATTATGTAGGAAAAAATTGTGAGGATTTTTCTTCTTCTTCCAAAAGTCTAAGAGAGGAATTATCTCTTGAGAATTATAGATCTCTCCTTCTCCAAGTATAAATAGGAATGAAATTCATTTGCTAGTCTGAGCAAGCAAGGGGAAAGGTCCCAAACACCTTTATGATTTCTTTTTTATGGTACATCATCTGGATTTTCTTTATGTGAATCCTTCACTGTGGCACTCTTCCATCACCTCTTTTGCACATCAAGAAAAAAATAGCTATCCTTGAGATTGAGCATAACCTTCTTAAACACCGGGTAAATATTTAAATGAAGATGATAGTTTGATACCTTCCCATCAAAGGATGTTAGAGCAAGGTGGGAAGAAGGATGAGAAAACCATGATTAAAATGATTAAAGCTACAAACATTGTAAATGAAGAACAAACATGCAACAACATTTTACTAATGGAAAGAGCAACTTAGCATAGATTTATTTATTATATGTTTTTTTAATGAAACCAATATATTAAGTGTCTTTAATATAATTTAATTTAGTAAAATATTTTTCGAAAACTTTGTATGGTATTTTGGTTTAATGTGGAGAGTTTAAATAATTTACAAATTATATGTGGGGAATTAGTGTTTTTAGTTTTCTTATGCTTGTGGAATATGGTTTCTAGAATTTTAATTTAAATATGAGAATCATTAGGTGGATGGTTGGAAATTGTCCTCCATGAGATACTATGAATATTCTTAGTAGTATTTAGTTTTTTGTAAGTTTGGTGGGACTACATCTTCATCATGTCCAATATATCACCCCAATCGGGGCAGGTAATTAAACCAATCACTTCATATGAAAAAGTGCCTTAACGGATCACCATCTAATCACCATATATCAAAGACCCCGTGTTCTAATATTCTTAGCAGTATTAATAAATCAAAGTTGCTAATTTATAATTATCCCTTTTAATGAAATTGATTAATTAAAAAAATGTCATATAAACCATGATATTTTAAAATGTATTTTTACTCATGAGAATGAAGAGAGTGTCAAGAGAATTGAACCCACAACTTCAAATAACATAGATATTTGACTCAACCAAGAAATCTAACACTTACATCATGATACATATCACATTTATTAAACTAAGTTAAATAAATCATAAATTTATTTTAAATTATTATCATGATTAATTATAAAAATAATTAATATATCAATAAAAGAAATATACATTTTTAAAAACATGTAAGAACATTCTTAACCATGGAGGTTCATCCATTGTAAATGGTTTTTGTCACATTACCATGGGTCAATACTATGACTTATCAATACCACATGTTCAATATAATACATGTTTATATGACACTTTCTTGAATTAATTAATATGAGATAAATTAATTAAAAGGAAATAACTAACTTGGAGATAAATATTAACCCTTTATCTATGAATACTACTATGAATATTACAACATATTCCATGGAGACTAATTCTCTACCTCACACCTAATAACTACTTATAATTAAATTAAAATTATGGAATGCCTATTTTGAAATGGCCACACACACCGAAAAAAAAAAATATGAAATAAGATTCTTAACTATGGAGATTTATCCCCACCTTACACTGAGATTATAAATATGTAAACAAGCTTTATTACAATACCATGTGCCAATAGCATCACTTATCAATACCACATGCCCAAGAAATCATAGCTCACTTCATATGATACTTGTTCACATTGCATTTTTTTTAATTAATCAATTTAATTAAAATGGAGAAAATGGCATACCTACATTGAGGATAAATCTCAATCTTTGATTTGTCTATACTACAACAAATATTCTAAAAGATTCTATAGATATTGAATCCCTACCATCCACTTAATAATTATTAATATATAAAATAAAATTGGAAGCCCTATTTCAAAATGAATAAAACCATTGGAGTCATTAATAATATTACTAATTAAAAATAAAGATATAATTTAGTTATTTTTTATGATTTTTTAACATTGTTAATATGAGATCTATCATGATACAAGTATTTTAATATTTTTCATAAATTAATACCTAATAACATTTATCAACCATTTATTTTATATAATATACTAATTATAATTATTTTAAAATATATTTTGTTGTTATTTATATATATATAAAATACATCTCATTCCATCATTAAAATTAATTTTGTTAATAGCCATCTAGCAAACAAATCATCTTTAAAACCTAACACGGATAACTCTCGATTCATAAATCCTTGTTAGTTGTACATCCATATATTTTTTGTTTTTGATAATTGAATATACAATTATTAGATATATATATATATATATATATACGAAAATACATCGTATTAAATCATTTAAATTATTTTTTGAATAGTCATCTTACAATCAAATCGTCGTCAAAACATAACATTTTCATAGATATAATAATTTGTAAATCTTGTGTATTTGTAAATTCTCCCTAGTTGTACATTCCTGTATTTTATTTTTTAACCATTCTTAAAAGATTATAGAATTTTTAATAACTATAATGACAACTTACAACTTTGTATATAGTAAGATAATATAAATTTCGTAGTTATTTATACCATTGCAATAGTTTATATATTTTTATGAAAATAGTATAAATAGTGAGTTTTATTTATTGATTTTTGATGGCGCCCAACCCAAACGCCTTTATAACACTATGATATATGAAATGATTTGGTTTGTTTAACGAACGTGTGTGGGATGATTTATGCAATAGTTATGTGGTTGATTAAAACAAATAATAGAATGGACACATGTATGAAATGCACAAGGGTGCAACTTACGGTTGGTATGACATTTAATGAGTTCATTAAAACAATCTTTGCCCGAGTAAGTGTGTTTCCTGCTCGAGCCTAGACTCTTCTCCCGGGTTGTATGCTCTTTTGGTCATTTACCATTCTTGGCTCTGGGTTTGCTACTGAGCTTTGCAAGTCGGAATTTTTTTGGTTATGTGTTAAACTGTGGGCATTTCTGCTTCTCTGTCTCTACAAGCATGCAGGTGCTTGTTCATTGGTCCGTGGCTTGTTCTGGCTCATCCCACGGTGGCTTGGTAAGTTCTCTGTTGAACTTCGGCTCCTCTCTGTCATAATGTCTTCAGGCTGTGCATGTAAACTTCGGCAGTGGCATTCTCATTTCAGTTGGCATCTCCAACGGTTGCTTGTTCTCAGGTTGGATTTATGGTTTCCTTCGGCTTCCGGCGCAATCTTCAGGTAAATGCATTATCCCTGCTTCAATCACCAAAGCTTCCTTCCTCAGTCTTTAATATGGCTTGTTCCTTGTTCGCTATAGTTAATGGCTGCTATTCTTGGAATGTTTGTCCACAGTGCCACTGCGAGCTCTTAGGTATGGTCACGGTCCCTTGCTATAACTCAGTTTCCTCTTGCTCTGTATTTTCCTTCCTTTTAATTGATGTTTTGCTGACTCTGGCAAATGCTGGCTCTATAGGTATTGAGGGCTTCAGTAGGAGGGTTCAGCCAAGGCTCTTATTCGTCCTATCCGGTAGGCTCTGCCACTCTATGATTTTTCTATTGGTTCCTTGTATGGCTCTGTCAGCTCAGGTTTTCGTTCCTTACTTTCTGTTTGTCACATGTTCAAACCCTCACCTAGGGTTTCACCACTCTCGGCCAGTGTGTGTTCTGCGGTATTAGTCGGTCGGTAACAAAACCCTCTTCCAGGGTTTGTAGTTCAGGGTTTTGTACGCACGTAACCCAGTTCGGTATGTTGTTATTCCGTGACTTTTTGTGGCTCTAGAAATGAAAACGATATTGAGTGATGTAATGTTGCAAATGTAAATTTACCTGAATTTTCCTTGACTTGTATTCGCTGTCTCGTCGCTCGTACTACTGTTGTATATCGTCCACTTATTAATTGAACTATTTGGAATGATTTTCTGAATGGTGTAGTCGTGTTGATAATGAAATCTTCACTTGGGCTTGTTTTCTCGGCCAATAATAATTTTGGTTTCTGTCTGCGTTTACTGTTATCATGTCTGAAAATTCTTGGTGTTGTTCTACTCCTTAACACAGTTAACAAACTGAATATCCCTCTTGGGTAACATAACAGAAAAGGTTTATTTTATGGAACCTGTAACTTATAGCTATACATTTCCAAAGTATTCTCAGTCAGATTTTTAACAAATAGAAATAAACATACAGATGGACAGCAGTCTGGATTTCTCTGTTGATATTATTTTTATTAGAGTGTGAGTGGTCTCCAACTGAACCCCTCTATAGTCTTGTTTTGTTACATTTATAGCTACTCAGTTCCAGTTAACGAAACTGTATGATTGTTCTTTCAGTTTGGTTTTTACAGTTATTTGGTTATTAATCAGTTGTCCTATATTACGACAAGATTTTGTCTCCCAATACATTTGTCTTTTCTTTTCCCTGTAAAACAAAAAGGATAATCCTGATTTGCTAACAAAAGACAACACCAGATCCTAACTATGTAATGGTCTTTAACTAAATGAAAGTAAATAAAAGTAAAAATCCTACCTAATTTTCCTGTTGACCATCATAAAAAAACTCATAAAAGTAAATCCACTGTTCTTTGACCTGGCTGAGACTTCACCTGGTCATGGTGAGCTAGATGCTCCTGCATCAGGCTCCCAGGGAAAAAAGAAATCATGGCTCCGGTCCATGAGCTTCTCGACAGAAGTACCTGTCTGTTCGATCTGCCAGGCATCAAGCCACGAACTGTCCTCAATTGGGCAGTTCTTCCACTTGACCAGGTACTGTAAGTACTCCTTCCACCGAGTGTCGCCACCTGAGTGTCGAGAATGCTCTCAATCTTGGGAGGTGGAACGTAAGGCATCTGTCTCTTCCAAGCTTCTCCTTCATCCTGAGTGTCTCGTGTGGGTCACGTGGTTCCTTCGTCTTCCCTCTCCTCTGGGTCGACCGTGTAGGGAAACAAATGTGGTACATTAAAAATAGGCGAAATGCCTATTCCTGGTGTCAATTGGATCTCATAGGTATTTGCTGAAAACTTCCGAAGGATTTTGCAGGGTCCTATTTTCTTGTACTTCAACTTATTGTATGTACCTTTAGGAAAACATTCCTTGTGCAAATGTGCGAGGACTTCATCTCCTAAATCTTATTGTACCTCCCTTCTCCGCAAATCTTCTTGCTGTTTGTACTTTAAGCTGCTGTCCTGCAATTTAAGTTTAACCTATTTATGAAATTCCCTCATCGCGTTAGCAAAATCTTCTCCATCTGAGCTCCGCCTTTCTTGCAGTCCAAGATCCCGCAGTTCATGCACTCTGCAAGGATGCATGCCGTACAGGATTTAGAAAGGGCTCAAGCCTGTGCTGTGGTTAGGTGAATCGTTGTAAGCAAATTCTACCTGTGCCAGCACTCGATCCCACATCCACGAGTTCTCTCCCACTAGACTTCGCATCAGATTCCCTAAGCTCTTGTTTACAACTTCTGTCTGTCCTTCCGTCTGCGGATGGTAAGCAGAACTATAACTCAGCTGAGCATTCATATTTTTCCATAGGGTACGCCAAAAATGTCCCATGAATTTCATGTCCCTCTCTGACAGGATGGATTTGGGTAATCCGTGTAACCTGACAATCTCGTTAAAAAAAAAGTGGGCCACGTGAGTGGCATCACTAGTTTTCCTGCAAGGAATAAAATGTGCCATTTTCAAAAATCGATCCACCACTACCATTACCGAATCGTACCCTCGTTGTTTCTTAGGTAGGCCTAAGACGAAGTCCAAGCTGACTAAGTCCCATGCTCTACATGGAACAGGTAACGGTGTATACAGTTCTGCATTCTGACTGTGACCCTTTGCTAATTGGTACACTTTGAATCTGGCTACGAATCGCCACACATCCCTCTGCTCGAGTGTTTTATCCATGCCGAAATGTCCGGCCAAGCCTCCGCTATGATTTTCTTGAATAATGTTCTCCCTCATTGAACAGTCTGGTATGCACAGTTGTCTGCCCTTGAACAGCAACTTCTCCTGCAAATTTTAGTCTAAGCAAGGGTTGTTATTCCTCACCAAGGGGTTTTGGCATGCCTCATAGGCGTCCTTAACGTCTGCATCTGCCTGGTACAAATCTCATAAGTGTTCAAACCCCAGCACTTGCACACTTCTTTCCTACAAAAGTAAAGCTTTTCTACTCAGCGCATCTGCTACTTTATTAGCTTGCCCACTAATATGTTTCAATACGAAATTAAAGCTCTGTAGATACTCCACCCATTTGGCGTGTTTGTGGTTCAGTTTGTGCTACTGCATTACGCACTGTAATGCAAAGTTATCTGAAAACATCATGAACTCATTTCCTAACAGATAATGCCTCCAGTGTTTTAGCGCCTGTATGACCGCATAAAACTCTTTATCATACAATGAGTATTTCTGTCTACTCTCATTCAGCTTCTCGCTGAAAAATGCTACAGGCTTATCCTCTTGACTGAGAATAGCTCCAATTGTTGTCCTGCTGGCATCACAGCAAACCTGAAATAACTTCTTGAAATCTGGTAATCTCAAGATCGGCCTCTGAGTAATTTTCTTCTTTAACAACTGGAAACTTCACTCCGCTGCTTCTGTCCACCAAAAAGGTTGGCTGGCCTTCTTAATAGTATCCAACATTGGTGCACAAATCTCGCTGAAATTCGTTATGAACTTCCTATAAAAGCTTGCTAATTTATGGAAGCTACATACCTCAAACAAGTTTTTTGGAGATGGTCAATTCACTATCATTGCCACTTTCTCTGGATCCATCTTCAATTCGTTCTCTGCTATTACAAACCCCAGATAAATCAATTCCTTTTGCAGAAAAGTACATTTCTTCAAGTTTATTAGTAGTTTGTTCTGCTGTAATTTCTTCAGCACCTTACACACATGTTGAAGATGTTCTGCTCTTGCCCTGCTAAATATAAGTATGTCATCCAAATAAACTATCACAAACTTCCCAATATACTCCTTCAGCATCTCATTCGTTAGTCTCATGAATGTGTTGGGCACATTGCTCAGCCCAAATGGCATGACCAGCCATTTGGACAACCCCTCATTCATCTTAAAGGTTGTCTTCCATTCGTCCCCCTCACGTATTCGTATCTGATGGTACCTGCTCTTCAAATCTATCTTGGAGAAATACGCTGCCCCGCTTAAACAATCCATCATATCATCCATTCGTGGTAGCGGAAACCTATACCGAATGATGATCTTGTTGATGGCCCTTGAGTTGGTGCACATCCGCCACTCCCCTCCCTTCTTAGGGGTGAGGACTGTTGGAATAGCGAGGGGCTTAAGTTCTCTCTTATCAATCCCTTGTCCATCAGTTCTTGCACCTGCTTCCTGATTTCTTCATTGTCCTTGGGGCTCATTCGGTATGCTGCTTTGTTCGGCAAACTGGCTCCAAGTATGAAGTCAATGTGATGACTTATGCTCCTTTTTGGGGGTAACTTGTCTGGCAAGTCATCTACAACTATGTCTGTAAACTCCTCCAACATTTGCTGGATCTCCATAGGTAAATCTGTTATCTCTGTATGCAATAACACTATCCTGGCCTTCTTCACCACTGCGTAACCTATCTCACTATCCTCAACCTGTCTTAAAAACTGTTTTCCACTCACCAGCAATGCTTTGGTTTCACTTGTCTCAGCTGCCCCTTCTTCTTCTTTAATGGGCACAAGCGTATGCTTGATTCCATCCTTCATGAATTTATAACAATTCGTCACTCCATCGTGTGTCACTTTCCTATCGTATTTCCAAGGTCTGCCCAACAGTATGTGACAGACATCCATTGGCATGATGTCACAGACAACTTTGTCCTTGTATCTACCTATTTGAAATTCCACCTCGACCTGTTCATCCACCAGTAACTGATGGTCTTTTTGCAGCCACGAAACCCTGTAGGGATTGGGATGCTTCAAACATTTCAATTCCAGCTTTTCTACCATCTCTGTAGACACTAAATTGTCAGTACTACCTCGCGATTTACAAATTGTTCTAAATAAAGCCTTCTGATGTGTCTAGTTGGTGACCTCTTTAATAGGTTTTAACAACACTTTATGCAGCACTAAAGCTTCCCCTGTCTTTGGAACATTCTCCGCTTCTTGGGGAGGTGCTGTCGCTTCTTCCGACTGTGCCACGTATGCACCCTGACAAGGATAATTTTAGGGGCGAATGTTCGCCCTTTGGCGAAATTAAGGGGTTTTAGATTTTTAGTGGGTGAATATTTTGTATCATAGTACATTTTTACAAATCACCTCAAATAGCCCACCTTATTTTAAGGGAGAGGGTAAAAAAGGGAAATTTAGCCCTTGAAATTAGGACTTCCAACCTTCCATTCGCCCATTTTCAAGAATAGGTTTTATTTAAGTGAATCCATTCGCCCATTTTCAAGAATAGGTTTTATTTAAGTGAATCCTATGGGCCAAATACCATATTTATAAAAGAGGTATCGTAAATTAATAAAAATATAAATAAATGAGAGGTATGGTAAATAAATAAAACATTTTTTATATTTACTCCATAAGTCACCTTATATACATGTAACGGTGTAAACAAATAAAAATATAAGTAAAGTGGAGGTATGGTAAATAAATAAAACGTCTTTTTATACTTACTCAAACGGTATGGTAAATAAATAAAAATATAAATAAACTAGACGTATCGTAAATAAATAAAACCTATTTTTATATTTAGTCCATAACCCTCGTTCTGTTTATGAAGGCTCAAGAAAGAGGTTTTATTTAAGTGAATCCTATGGGCCAAATACCATATTTGTAAAAGAGGTATGGTAAATTAATAAAAATATAAATAAACAAGAGGTATGGTAAACAAATAAAACATTTTTTTATATTTACTCCATAAGTCACCTTATATTTACGAACACTCAAAAAATGGGTTATATTTAGGTGAAACCTATGGCCAAAATACTATGGGACAAATACCATGGACTAGATTGTTATTAATACCATGCAAAAAACCATTATTAACCCTAATATTAGAATTAATAAAAATAAAAATGGCACATGGTATTGACCCATGGTATTCACCTGGAATGTAGCCTATTTAAATGGGGGAATTAAACCAGCATGTAGCCTATGCTAAGATTCACTAGTACTTTACAAAGTTTTATTATTTAGTGAAAAACTGGCCAAGATCTTACAAGATTTTATAATTGAGTAATATTCGCCATGCCTGGAGAGATATTCTCCAAAAAATTATATATACATATTATATTATTGATAAAATCACCTTCCATTTTTCCTATATACCATGGAGATTCGCCCATTTATTATATTTATAAATTTAGGGGGGTTCTTAAAATTTTCCCTGCACCCTGATGTCCAGCTTGTTCTGCTTCCGGACACTCAAATGATCTATGTCCCCATTTATGACACTGATAACATTGGTAACCAGCCGCTCTTCCTCGGTCGTTATCTCTGCCTCGCTGGGATGACCTTCCACCCCTTGTACTATCGCCTCTGTCTGCTAATCCAGAAGCTTTGGAACTGCTGCCTTCTTCACTGCTGCTAGCAGTTTGCCCTCTTGCATAGGACTGGCCTTTCCCTCTGCTGGCTCCTCGTCCTCTTCGGGCGTTCTGACTTCTGGTGATTTTCTCCTCAGCCTTCATTGCACTCTGATATGCTTCCTCAGTGTTATTCGGTGACAAAATTCTGATTTCATCCAAGATATACAACCTTAATCCATTAACATACCTAGCTATCCTTTCTGTTGTATCCTTTATATATCCGGCCCGCAAATTCACTCGATAGAACTCCTCTGTATATTCCCTTACCGTCAATCCTTTCTGCCTCAGATTCTGCACATGCCTGTGCAGCGCAATCTAATAGTCCCTTGGCAGAAATATGCCTTTTAACTTGGCCATCATCCTTGACCAGGTCTTGATCGGCAGTTAGTTCATTCTTTTCCTCTCATTCTGGACGCTGTCCCACCATAGGGTTGCGTGTCCTTTGAATTTCGTTGTAGCAAACTGAACTCTGCGGTCTTCGCTGACTTCCTCACACTCAAAGTACTTATCCATCTCACTAGTCCAGTCCAGTAAGACTTCAATAAACAGGCTTCCATCATACGTCGGGAGTTTCGGTTTGGGTTCACTGCTCACTACTAGAAGAGACCTCAACAATCTTACTTCTGCAGACTCACCTTCCTATCCATCTGTTGTTGCTTCGGGTTCTTCCTCACTTTTGTCACCTATCTTCGGGTCTCGTCATCTACCTGCCTCTATTACCTCCAAATGGGCAGCGAGAATTCGAATCTCCTCTCTCAATCCTTCATCTGCCAATCTGTGAGCACCTCTGCCACCTCGGCCACGACCTTGTTGCCCCACTTCCATATCTTCAATCAACTTTTCCTTCTCTGATACCACTTTGATGGTGCCCAGCACAAACGCCCTTATAACACTATGATATATGAAATGATTTGGTTTGTTTAACGAATGTGTGTGGGATGATTTATGCAATAGTTATGCGATTGATTAAAACAAATAATAGAATGGACACATGTATGAAATGCACAAGGGTGCAACTTACGGTTGGTATGACATTTAATGAGTTCATTAAAACAATCATTGCCCGGGTAAGCATGCTTCCCTCTTGAGCCTAGACTCTTCTCCCGGGTTGTCCACTCTTTTGGTCATTTACCATTGTTGACTGTGGGTTTGCTACTGAGCTCTGTAAGTCGGAATTTTTTTGGTTATGTGTTAAACTATGGGCGCTTCTGCTTGTCTATCTCTATAAGCATGCGGGCGCTTGTTCCTCAGTCCGTGGCTTGTTCTAGTTTATTTCACAGTGGCTTGGTAAGTTCTCTGTCGAACTTTGGCTCCTCTCTGTCACAATGTCTTCAGGCTGTGCATGTAAACTTCGGCAGTGGCATTCTCATTTCAGTTGGCATCTCCAACGGTGGCTTGTTCTCAGGTTCACTTTATGGTTTCCTTTGCCTTCCAGTGCAATCTTCAGGTAAATGCCTTGTCCCTGCATCAATCACCAAAGCTTCTTTGCTTAGTCTTTAATCTGGCTTGTTCCTTGTTCGCTACAGTTAATGGCTGTTGTTCTTGGAATGTTTGTCCATGGTGCTACTGCGAGCTCTCAGGTATGGTCACGGTCCCTTGCTATAACTCATTTCCTCTTGCTCTGTATTTTCCTTCCTTTTTATTGATGTTTTGCTGACTCTGGCAAATGCTGGCTCTACTGAGGGCTTTAGTAGGAGGGTTCAGCCAAGACTCTTCTCAGTCCTATCTGGTAGGCTTTGCCACTCTACAATTTTTCTGTTGGTTCCTTGTATGGCTCTGTCAACTCAGGTTTTCGTTCCTTAGTTTGTGTCTGTCACACCTTCAAACCCTCACCTAGGGTTTCACCACTCTCGGCCAGTGTGTGTTCTGCGGTATTAGTCGGTCGGTAACAAAACCCTCTTCCAGGGTTTGTAGTTCAAGGTTTTGTATGCACGTAACCGAGTTTGGTATGTTTTATTCCGTGACTTTTTGTGGCTCTGGAAATGAAAACGATACTGAGTGATGTAATGTTGCAAATGTAAATTTACCTGAATTTGTCGTGACTTGTATTCATTGTCTCGTCGTTGGTACTACTGTTGTATATCGTTGACTTATTAATTGAACTGTTTGGAATGCTTTACTGAACGTTGTAGTCGTGCTGATAATGTAATCTTCACCCGAGCTTGTTTTCTCGGCCAATAATAATTCTGGTTTGTGTTTGTGTTTACTATTATTATGATGTCTGCAAATTCTTTGTGTTGTTCTGCTCCTTAGCACAGTTAACGAACTGTCTATCTGTCTCGGGTAACATAACAGAAAAGGTTTATTTTATCAAACCTGTAACTTATAGCTATACATTTTCAAAGCATTCTCAGTCGGATTTTTAACAAATAGAAATAAACATACAGATGGACAACAGTCTGGATTTCTCTGTTGATATTATTTTTATTAGAGTGTGAGTGGTCTCCAACTGAACCCCTCTATAGTCTTGTTCTATTACATTTATAGCTACTCAGTTCCAGTTAATGAAACTGTATGATTTTTCTCTCAGTTTGGCTTTTACAGTTATTTGGTTATTAATCAGTTGTCCTATATTATGACAAGATTTTGTCTCCCAATACATTTGTCTTTTCTTTTCCTTTTAAAACAAAAAGGATAATCCTAATTTGCTAATGACAGACAACACCAGATCCTAACTATGTAACGGTCTTTAACTAAATGAAAGTAAATGAAAGTAACAATCCTAGCTAATTTCCCTATTGACCATCATAAAAAAAATCATAAAAGTAAATTCACTGTTCTTTGACCTGGCTGAGACTTCACCCGGTCATGGTGAGCTAGATGCTCCTGCATTAGTTTTTTATATTTATTTTAACATTAATTTATTAAATAAAATAAAATGGTCAGAAATATAGATATTTAGATATTTAAATTTATAATCAATATAATTTTAATTTTATCACAAATGTACCAAGTGCTAAAAGTATTAAAAAATTTTACAGGAAAACTTTTTTTAAAGTATAAAATTTAAAATATTATCACTTCAAGAGATTGAATCTTTCTTTTTCCTTCATAGATTTGTGGTTAACATAAACTCTTTCTTTCTCTCTCTTTCTCTCACATGACTAATTTTTCATTGTTTAAATTGCATTTTTAAATGCATAAATGGATATAATACCTTGAAAGTCTTCTTGGGGTTTGACTAAAAAATATCCTCCCAAATAAAAAATAATCAAACATTTTGAAATGTTTTAAAATATTTTAACCATAATATATATTTTTTTTCCTTTTCAATTGCTTCATATAATATATACATGTATGGGTAATGGACATTGAAATACTTTACTTAATATGCATACTGTAATATTTTATATATGTACTAAAAAAAATATGCTATCAATACATTTCATTACTTAACCTTGCATAATGAACTATTTTATTTGTGACTCATAATGAGTTTTTTTATTATTATTAATATTTTTTTAATACAACATATCAACTTTATATTAAGAATTGAATGAATTAAATATATTCCCTTTATTTTCTATTTTTAGTTATGTTATCTCTCTAAAGTTAACCTAAAATTATATTACTTAACATAGAAATAAAAAAGATTATATTCATAATTTTGACCATTTTTCTTTTTTACTAAGTTGTAATATATTATAGCCAATTGAGTGGACACAATAAGGATGGAATTATTTATGTTTATGATAATTTTAATTAAAGCTAATCAAATATGTCTATTCATTTATGTTTTTATTATAGTAAAGTTATTCTTTAATTAGAGTATATTATTTCTAAATTTTAAAAAGAAAAATCTCAATACAAAAAAAATTACAAATTAAACACATAATAAACTGTACAAAGCACAACAATATGTATATATTATATAACATTGAATATTTTGTTAATTGTTTTCTCTCAATCACATGCATTTCCAAAAAATTCAAAATTATTAAATCAATATAGTGTTTCATAAATGTTATTTAGTATAAATGTGTTATTAATATTGATTACACTCTGAGTAGGAATATGAAGTAAGGCATGGATTAAATAGAAACAAGCTAAAAGAGATACATTAATGTTTCGTTACATTCTATGAACGGTGTATAACATAATTATTAAGTTACAATTTTTTCCTTTACTTTAAAATGTTTCGTTACATTCTATGAACGCTGTATAACATAATTGTGATGGGTGGAGATTCGAGAACATATATAGTTGAATTCAGGATATTTATTTATTTTTTTTTTTTTTAAATTATGAGTTCATTATAGTTAATCAAATTATTTAAAATAATTTTTAGAATTTAATATTTGGTATAATTAATTTAATATAATAAATTTGAAAATAATATTTTTTTTTAATTTTTTTAGCTCTTAGAATTTAAGAGCCAATATCAACTAATGTAATATGATATATTTTAAAATGAAATTCATTTTTCTTTCTTTTTTTTTTCTTTCTTTCTTTCTCTTTCCCTCTCTTTTTCGCTCCTTCCTTCCTTCTACTTTAAATATAAATGATACACTCTTTTATTATATATATTACAATATATTACATCTAAATAAAAATAATAATAATTTTTACTCTTAACTAATAAAATTAAATAACATAACTTTAAACTATTTAAACATGAAATTTTAAAATTAAATTTAAATCTAAGTGAATAAAAAATATATCACTTAAATATCAAACTTCCTATCTTCCTTTTATATATATATATATATATATATATATATATATAATTAAAATATAAATACAATAAAAAAATAATATCTAATTTGAAAATATAATTATAATTGTTATAACTTACTGAAATTTACCATAACTAAATTTATTTCAATTAATTCCCTTCAAAACCAATGTCAATGATATAAAGTTATAATTAACAAGTATGCTTCAAGTTGAGAAACTGGAAATTATTAATGATGTGTAATAATAGTGCAGGATTTTTCATCACCACGTTTACAGTAAGTCCTAGGGAATCATTTCTGCTTTATAAGGAACAAATAGCCTTTTCAAGGACCAACTATTCTGGAGTTAGCCTCATTGGTGGCGCATTTAAATCAAACTTTGTTTATAATTTGTTGCTGCCGAATAGGCTCCAGCATATTGTGATAGTTTTGTTAGGTCATCAGAGGGGTCAAATTACTCCTTCCAAACCACATTGCCTGTGACCGTTTGTTCTGGGAAAAGGGAAGGTTGATCAGTCCTTCTCCTCTTCCTCTGTCGTTTTACCATAGCTTTGTGCCTTGGGCTATAGAAGACATCCAAGGGAGGAATTTCTTCTATTTGCAAAATAATTTGATCGGAGGGGTACTTTGGGATTATTTCTACTTCCTTTGAACTGGGTAGGCTGTTGGTTCCACTTGGAACCTGTTTTGAAGTGGTTTCATGTGTATCTGTCACTTTCAAAGTTTCAGTCTCCTTTGAGCATTCAAGACTACTGATAATTGAATCAAATTGCTGCAATTCCTGGAGCAATTTGGGATCAATTTGAGTATCCACATTCACCTCTATGTTGCTCTGTTTCTGCTCTTTAGTCTGGGTTTCCTCTTGCACTTTCTCCTATTTTTCTGTTCTAACCGGAGGTTCCTTAGGATGTTGTTATTCAGGCTCGCTTGGTCTTGTTGCTGGGGTTGTTGCTAACAGATCTAGAGGCAGAGTTTGCAACCTCTATTCTCTAAGTCTGTTGAATTCAACTAACCCTTCATCTTTGTATTCCATTATGGCCAGCGATCTAAATTGATACATTGATTCAGCTGAGGAGAACAGGTCATCAAACTTATCTTCTATATGATCAAACTTTGTCAATTTGGCCTGTTCAAGAGAATTATAGGCGACTTTGTTGGGGTCAAATTGCCTATTAGGGAGAGTCGCTAGAGTTAATGATTTCATCTTCGTAGCTTCTTTTTCCGCATGTTTGAAATCATGCAAAGTGTAGACACCACATCTCAGAGGAAAGGAGGGCCAGACCTACTTCTTATTTTTCTTTAGAGTTTGTGTAACTCCTTCGGAAATAATCTGATAGGTTATCTCCCTTGCCAGCAGTTTGTCAGGTATGTACAAAGGAAGGACATGAGGTTCGGCTTGGCTGCCAAAAATTACATAAGTAAATTTCTCCTCTCCGAACCATATTCCTATTGATGTCAAATCAATCCCTTCTTGGTAAGAAATTTTGGGAGCAGGTTTATTAAAAATAGAATAATGAATGGGTAACATGAAGCCGTTGCAGACTTGGTATAAATGGTGCTTATAGGAAGTCTTCCACAATTTCTAATGGTATATGTGAATTGGTGTAGGGTCTTGTGTAGTCCACCTCCAGCCGAGTACAGGAAACTCAGAATTAAAATACAGGGTATCTAGAATATAAGCACTGTAGTAGAATGGGGGAATAAGCCTTTCGGAGATGGAAGTTTTAGTTCTAAAATTAAGAACTGTTGTCGCTAGCTTATCTGACAGTATGGTTGCCCAATCCATTATCTCACTATTACACGCCACTTCCATCAAGGGAACCATTTCTATAGTGAAATTAGCGGAATCGTGCAACCCCCACAATCTACACATCATTATCCCAGCATAACAATACGGAGAACATAGAGAATCAACAGAGTACTTAACGGAAGTTTCATGTTTGTGTTTCGCTGGGTTTTGCCTCCATTTCCGAATGGGTTCAGATTCAGTTTCATTCTCATTTCGGAATTTTTCCATAAATGCCTTGTTGTACTTCTTCTCTGGCTTAGGAAAATGATACATTTGCCTCAAATCATCAGCCTTGAATGAACCGAAGATTCTCCCATCTCTGGTGCAGAAAGTTATGTCTGTGATTGGGATTTCTCAATTGCCCACTTTACTACATCTGTATATGGGAGGATTTGTTCCTGAGCCGCTATCCGATGAAGGAAAGAGTCGGCCAAGTCTTTCAAAGTACCATCAGATTTTCTATTGGAACCCGCTGTAGCTTGTACTGCCGTTACCTTTGGTTCTTCGGCCTCAATCAAATTATAGGTACTTTGCCAAGTGGTCTTGCCAAGTCCTGACATGTAGTATCAGATATTAATCCTTTCTTTTTAGTTGCTGGATCAGCGACGGTTTGTCCTGTGGCTGGTGCAGCGGAAGTGATTGCGGTTTTCTTAGACTTCTTCCCCATTCTGCTTGAATCTATTACTTCGGAAGAATTCTGCACAGTAGTGGAAATAAGCATAACACAGAGAATTGGTAGCGAAAACCAAATACGAGTGAGATATATTGATCAATGCATGATGAGGGATTAACTTAAAGTGACCGCGGATACAATCTATGAGAAGATTTCTTAAGCTTACTATTTCATTAAATGGCCGTTAAAACCTACCAATCCTTTAAATGGCCATCATATCTCTTATCGGCCGAATGATTTGTTTAAGCGTGCCTTGGACGTTTTGGTGGTTGAGCGCAGTTGAATCAATGTTTGAAAGATAAGGCCTTTAATACGAATTAATCGTAATACCTCTGCTTTAACGGTTTTTTGAAGTTTGCGCTTTTGGTTTTATCGCAATCGGGTGTCGGGGAAAACTTAAATCTTTATATTGACACCTTTTGGAATCCCCGATCGCTGATAGCGATATTGCATCGCATCGCATCGGGAGTATGGGCACTTTAAAAAGCATGCATGGTATATCCTCGATCGCCGATAGCGATATCGCATCGCATCGGAGCGAAAGGGACGTCATCGCATCGCATCGAAGCGAAAAGCATTTGATCGCATCACATCGAAGCGGGAGGCACTTTTTTTATGGGAACTTATTATTGTCGATATCTGATAGCCTATTGCATGTCATCGCATTGGAGAAAACCAATGGGCCTTTAAGTTATGCCTCCTTTGTCATTGCGATATGCGATCTTGCGATCGCTTTATCGCAATGACAAAAGATTAATTATTTATATTATAAGACCAAATAATTGGTTTTTCAAAAAGGTTTTTTATAATGCTTTCATTTTGTTTTCGGACCTTTTTGAATAATACAAAGTTGATACCAATTAAAAATAAAAAGGGACCCATTTCATATTATAGTTTTGTGAATAAAATGGTATGAAATGGGGGGTTGTTGTAGAGCACAACAATTGGCGATTCGCTGGAAGAAACAGTTATCTCTGAAAAGTATGGAAATACTTAAACTTTTTCAAAATAGAGTTCTCATCAAAGGGGAAAATTCTAATATAACTAGGTATATATGCATTCCAAATAAAATGAAACTATCTTTGCTAACTTCCTCTTTTGTTTAAAATTAGATACATTCTAAGTTTTAAATTGGCCTTTAATGGTTGATAGTGATAAAACAGAAAACCTTTCCAAATCAGCTTTTAGAATTGACTCCTTTGTCATAGGTAGAGCCTCTGCTGCCAGCAAACGTTCATAGTTTCGACAGGGATACCTTTTAACCATGCTATTGTCCATTGTCCTGCTCATTTCAGAGTATGATTAACAGAATGAATTCAAAACATGCTTTTCATATTTTGTATTTCTTTTCCACTTTTTTGTTATTTTGTAGGATAAAAATCCATTGTCCTGGTTTGGTGACCAGCTTAGTGACAATGCCATTCACTGGTAGTAATTTAACCGAACAAGCTGGCTCGTTATGAGACCCCTTGTCTTATAATTCTAAGCCATTACCCTGTTTTGGTATGAAGTATTGGTAATGTTGGTTAAACTATTTCCCTATGATCATGGTAAGCAGGCTTGTAATAAGACCTCTTATCTTTTATATAAAATATTTCAGAATTACACTCTGAGTAATCATAAGCTTTGGTGAGTGGGATGGACAATTTTCTCCTTAAGAGTAAATGGATGACAAGGTAAGAGTTAAGGATGATGAAATTTGATTAGTTTCTATTTTGATATTGATAACCTTTTTGTGACCAATTTATAAACATAAAATGATTTACAATATTTCTAAACTTTGAGAAGCGTTCACAAAAATTGAAGTGTAGTTTCAGAATGCAATTACACCTAATTTCCCAGAATTATCCCTCTTGTTTAAGACTTCTATTACTTTAAAAGTAAATATCAACCCTACTTGTTTTGAGCAACTTTCAAGTACAGCAAAGGTCAATGGTAGATATCTCACAACTTTATTTTCTAATGATCGTACAAACTATAAAATTCTAAAAAAAAATGGGAGAAGGGGTTACCTTCTCAATTGAAGAATTTCTTTAAGATAAGGCCATTAACAGGGATAGAATCTCTCAAACCTGATAAATCTTGTAATATGAAGGTTGAATGGCCTATCTTCTCACAGATCTGAAATGGTCCAAGCCACATCTTTTGGAACTTGGTGTGTTTTCCCTTGTCCTCATGGGCTTTGTCCCATTTCAGAACCAAATCACCGACTTGAAATTGTTTTGAACCGGATGAGACTAAATCAAAGGATGACTTGATGATTTCTTGATGTTTTGCATGAATAACCTTTGCTTTTTCTCTTTCCTCTTCTAATTTTAAAATTTGGTCATGTCTAAGTTGAATAGAAGAAGAAGGGCTTTCCTTAATAAACTGCACTAGGGCAAGAGAAGAAAGAACAATATTTGTTGGTAGTACTGCTTCTTTTCCATACACAAGGTTGAACAGAGAAGATCCTATGGAAGCCTTTTGCGTTATCCTATCAACCCATAGTGCGAATATTAAGGATTTGTGCCATTTTTTATGATTCTGTTCGATGGTTCGCTTAATAATTTTAATCAGATTTTTTTTTGTAGTCTCTGCTAAACCATTACCCTGGGGATAGTAATTAGTAGAATATTTTAATTTAAATCCTCTTTTAATAGCGAAATCAAACATAGCATTGCCTGAGAAGTAAGATGCATTATCAAAAAGAAGAGCATTTGGGACACCAAACCTGGTAATGATGAATTGATCTATGAATTCAATGATTGCCTCAGAATTTGTTGTCTTCAAAGGAATTGCTTCAACCCATTTAGTAAAATAATCAGTAGCAGTAAGGATATACTTATGCTGTTTGGAAGAATGAGGAGTAATTTCCCCAATGATATCCAATCCCCATTGCTCAAATGGTTGTTCAATGTTGACTGGTTGCAAAGGGAAAGCTGGTTTTCTTTGCCTTCCACTAGAAGTTTGACAATTTCGGCATTTCCTTACATATTCATGAGCATCTCTAAACAGAGTGGGCCAGTAATATCCAGCATGAATGATTTTATGGGCTGCTGTATCAGCTCCAAAATGTCCGCCTGCTGGTCCATCATGTAATTCCTGCAAGACCTTTTGTGCTTCAGGTTTTTCTAGGCATCTTAATAAGATTGAATCATAATTTTGCCTAAAAAGCACATCATCAATAATTGTGAAATTTTTTGCTTTTAATCTAATGGCCCTTTTGTTTTTGTAAGACAGGTTAGGAGGTGCATATCCATTTTTTAAATAAAAGATTAAGTCTGCATCTTGTGATTCAGAATCCATAATACTTATCTGGTTGATTTCTTCGGTTTGATCTGTATCACCTGATTCTCGAATGTTGGATGCTCCTGCCAATAACCTGCAAAAACCTTGGCCTCTAACAATCTTTGCTGGTTTAATTTCTAAATCATATTCTTGAAGTGTTGTAACCCAGTTTGCCCTTTTTTCACCTAGTTCTCTTTGGATTAATAGTTGCCTTACTGCAGGGAAAGGAACTATAACTTTTGCATGGGCTTTTAAAAGGAAGGGTCTATAATGTTTGACAGCTTTATATATAGCAAAGGCTTGTTTTTCTACCTCGGAGTAATTCAATTCAGCACCCTGAAGATTTGAACTATAGAATGAAATGGGTGCTTCTGAATTGTGATCATTAATCTGTGTGAGTACTGCTGCATGAGACAAATCGGATGCGATAGTTTATAGTGTGAAATGATTAGAAAAATTGGGGGTATTTAAGGCGGGGGAATTAATTATTGATTGTTCGATTAAATCAAACGCTTCCTTTTCTGCTGATCCCCACTTAAAAACTGAATTTTTCTTAATCATAGTTTGAAGTGGCAAAACGATTTGAGAAAAGTCTGGAACAAATCTTTTGACAAAATTGATTTGGCCTAAAAATGACTGCATGGATTTTTTATTATGAGGGAAAGGGATTTCAGAGATTTCTTTGATCCTATCGGGATCTATATAAATGCCATCTTTAGACACAATAAAGCCTAAGAGCTTTCCTTGGTCAAGAGCGAAGAAAGATTTTTTAGGGTTAAGTGAAATACCATATCTTTTGCAGCGTTGAAAGATTTGATTTAAATCATGCAAATGATTGGACTTCTCTTTAGAAAATATAGTAATATCGTCTAGGTAGATGACTATTGTTCTGTTAATCAACCCTTTAAAAGCTATATCCATCGCTCTTTGGAACGTCGCTCCTGCATTAATAAGTCCGAAAGGCATTTTCTGATATGCATATGTTCCCCATTTTGTTCTGAATGTGGTTTTGAGTTGGTCATCAGGATGGACCAAAACTTGGTTATATCCTGAGAAACCGTCTAGAAAGGACATTAACTCAGAGCCTGCTACTGATTGGAGTATCTGCTCCATAGTAGGTAATGGGAAATTATCTTTTAAGCTCGCCTTGTTCAAATTTCTGAAATCTATACAAATCCTAATGTCGCCATTTTTCTTTCTAACTGGCACCATATTGGAGACCCAGTTTGAGTGCCGAACGGGAAAAATAATCTTAGCTTTCAAGAGTTTATTAAGTTTAGATTTTATTTGACTCTCTAAGTTAAGATGTATTTTTCTCAACTTCTGCTGAATTGGTTTCTGTTCGGGAAGCATTGGAATGGTATGATGGATGATGGATGTATCATATGTCTTTAAATCATCATATTTCCAAGCAAAAACCTGTTTATTTTTCCGTAACAGTCTAATGAATGCTTCCTTTTCTTCCAATGAAAGTCCTAATCCTAAATTAATGTTTTGAGGAGTTTGCTCAGTGCCAAGGTTTATCAATTCAAACCTTAAGGTAGAACTTTGGAGCTTTGTATTGGTCACAGGTTTAAACCTGTCTTTAATATCATAAAGATCCTCAAGCTTCACCACAGGCTTAGGGATTGAATTCTCCTCGGGTTTACCTCTCATTTGAAGGTCATGCTCATTTTCCTCAATGATTTGATCATCATAGGACTTTTTGGAAGTTAAAAACTGTAAAATGTCTTCATCGTGGTTGAATACTCTCCAATTAGTTACATTGTCAGGAATTGATGGCCTAAAAAGCAATTCTACTGAAAATCTATCTGGGCTATAGTCTTCGAAAGGTAAGAGCTTGGAAGCAACATTGGCTAGCAGGTCGGCTACCGAATTTTGAGACCTGGGAATGGAAGAAATATTGAATGCCGAAAAGTGGGAGGTGAGTTCCTGTATCAGCGATTGATAATGTTTGAGATGGGTGGAAAGACAATGAATTGTATTCCTTACCTGTTTGATAATAATTTCAGAATCTCCAAACACTTTCAAATATTGGACCTTGAGGCCAATAGCTTTATATAGTCCTTGGACTAAGGCTTCGTATTTTGCTGTGTTATTCGTGCATTCAAATTCTAACCTACAGGACAACATTGTTTTTTCTCCTTGCGGGCTAATCAAAATACATCCTGCTCCTGAGCCCTCACTAGATTTGGACCCATCGAAATATAACGACCAAAATAAAGAAGTATTAACATTTTTATTTACAATTTTCTCAGTATCATTGAAACATCTTGACCTATCTGTTTGTGAATAATTTTCGATCTGAGATGTAAAATGGTTTACTAAGAAAGGGGATGGTTGGGCAGCGAAGTTGCCAAAGAATGACTCTGATGAATAATTCCCCAAAAAGTTGTTATTAAATGCTATTGGTTGGTTTTCCTGTTCAAATTCAGTAACTGTATGGGTCATATGCTTTTCCCGATCGATTCTTATTTGATTTGGCTTACCCTTATAGGGAAGCCACATATGTGACCAATCGGTAGAAATATACCCATGTAGTCTTTCATACCAATCCCTACTCAAGATCAAACCATAAAATTCAGGTATATCGGCGATCAAGATATCAATCCTTTGTACTATTCTGGGATCAGCAGATAACCTTATAGTTACGGAGTTGATCTCTCCCAAAACCTGCACTTTAGTCCTGTCTAACTGTACAATATGAATAGCAGAATTCTGGGGTTCAATGTTCAGTTTGGAACAAACTGAAGCTGACATTATGTTAGAATATGCCCCTGAGTCAATCAAGTAGTTGTGCAGGTTTCTATTGTAGATCTCATAGGTTAGAAGGAAAGGTGGAGTATGAGAATTTGATCTATCTCTTATTAGGACTGCATCAGTAGCTTCGACCATACCAGAAGGTGGTTGACCTGTATCGTTTGCAGCTTTAGCACTGGGAAGGGGTGAGGTAGGAACATCATTTAATTCTTTGAGAAGCAATTTTTGATGATGTTTTAATTTACTAAGTTCAAACATGGTAATGTTTGCCTTGGTTTTTTTCATGTCATCCACAATATTGTAATCCATTGAATCAGTCACTACCAATGTCTTGGTTGTTGATGGAATTGTTGAGGTTGAAGGTTGGTTTTGTGGAATTGTTACAGGTGGCTTCTTCGGGAGAGCCTTTTCTTTTATTGTAGCAGCACCTGCACTTCTTTTCTTCGAAGTTGCCTGAATAGGTTCGGAGGTACCTCTACTCCTGGTAGTGATAGGAAATGCTTCTTCTTCGTTTTCTGTGTTGGAGTTAGGTAATATAAAATCCCACATTCCATGACATTCAACAACTTCCTCTTCTTCATTAGTTGGTGTAGTTGTTTCTTCTTCTCCTTCTTCAAGATCTGAATCTGCATTTGATATAACATTCGGTGGTTTTGATTCAGTTTTCTTGTAATTTCTAAAGGGTCTTTTGGTTGAGGTTTCGGCTACCTGTTTTCTGATTTCAACCATCTCATTTGACATAGTTTTAAGGACCTTTTGTAAAACCTCCATGTCATATGGATCTTTAGGGGTTTCCTTCTTTGAATCATCTTTAAAAGAAATATTTTTGGCTTTTCTATCTTCCAGAGCAGCTTTCTTCTCTAGAGCATTAATACGTTTCTCCACAGCAGGTGCTTCTTTCATGTTTTCAGCTAAATTTGGTTTTCCAGCCCTTTCTACAAAAATAGCTATATTGGCAGGTAGGGCAGTTATATACCACTCGCTTTAGATTTGCTCACTTGGTTTGGAGGCCATTGGGATTTTATTTAAGAGTTTATTGAATCGCGCATTAAATCCTTAATTGGTTCCCTATGCTCTATCCTAAGATTGGAGAGATCATTTATTAGTGTAGCCAAGGACCTATCATCACCATACTTAGTAAGAAATTGTTCTTGGCAAGTCGTCCAACTTGTAATGGAACCAGAAGGTAAAGAAAAATACCAGGATCCTGCTGATCCTTGTAAGGTATAAGGGAAAAGCCTAACGACAACATCTTGCTCTGTTACTCCCTTCAAATTAACTGCCAACATGAAGTTATTAATATGTTCCTTAGCTTGTGTTCCATCATCCGGGTTAAACTTGGATAGCCATTTTTCAGGTGCATCAGGTAATGCATGCAATGGAGCAGGCATATTGACTGCACCAGGCCTGGTCCATGGATTTGCCATTGAAACCACAGTAGTGGATGATATTACTGTTGAACTTACAGAAGTCTGGGAAGGAGTTAATATTAAGCATTGCGTAGTTTGGGATGTTGCAGTTGCTAATCCCTGATGAACAACAATGTGTGATGAGGGAGTGGATGGTTGACTTCGCATGGGGGAAGGTGAGATGGAGGATGTGGATGAAATTTCTTCACTGTCAGATCCTTCAGTGTTTTTCTTTGCCTTTTTCCTTTTGGGTAAATGGAACTCAGTAGGTTCAATACCGATCTTTCCACTCTGAATTCTGGTGAGAGGGTGAGGTAAATTGAACTGCGAAGTCGCACTGCTTTGAGATACCTCAGATTTCTGTGGTGAAATCGAGAAGCTCTGAAGTTTGTGGATAAGAGACTGGACTTCACAGGATTCAAGACTTAGTTGTTCTGGAGTATGATGGGTTTGAGCAGTGGTAGTTGATTCCTCTTCTTCTTGTTTGGATACTGGAGAACCAACATGCAATTGGGAAGTACGAGGTGATGCGGAGGGAGAATTACTCTTAGAATGGCCTGCAGATCTGGGTTTGCTTGCCATTCACAGTTGATGGCCCTCCTTCTAGCACCAGAAATGTTGATGCCCTGAAAATCGTTGTATCAACATTGGGGGATAACCACCCGGTCCGGACGTTAATACAGCTCCTTTTTCGTTTGGAATGGTGGCTCCGACAGGGGGTAATGGGACCAGTTTCCCAGTAATGAGTAAATGGGATGGATGAATGATTGGCTGTCTAATCTAATGATAGATGAATAACTTAATCTATCAGCAAAATAAAAGAACTACTACTAATCCCGGGAACTATTGTACTTTGAAGTGTAGCACTTGATGATCTATGTTTATTAACAGGCATATAGATGACTCCATCTAATAAATAGGGACATTTATTCATTCAAAGATTACTTTGCTTAAATAGTTAAACAAAGTGATTAACGCAATATTGCTACACTCATCATTTATATCATCAATACATATATGATCAGAAGAAAAGAATTAACATAAACATCCAATAGTGGAGGAAATAAAGAAATATTGTTTAAAACACATACATATATTCGATAATAGCAAAGGCGATCAAATGACAATTCATATAAAAAGAATGAATTCAGACATAGATAATAGTACCATATGAGCTACGAGTCACTCCCAATATCAATCGCTATTTGAGATTCTTCCTCCAACGTAGAAATACTTTCAAACAAAAATAGTAGTGCACATTTGCATAAAAGCTTCTTTGCCAAAATCAGAATGATTGGTCTAGTTTCATAAAATAATATGCCTGAAGTACAGTAGTGCAACTTCAGGCTTTAAGTCATGTACAAAACTTTACGACCCTTTCCAAAACCATGAAAGGGTCTATAAATACTGAATTAAACTAACTATCTATGAAACTGAAATCCTACTTAATTGGTATCAAATGATCTTGAATATCTCCTTCTCAGCAACCTGGCAGTCGGCGGCATGAATCATCAAGTAGGCAGTTTGCCTTTAAACTTGAGCTCACTTATCGCAAGCATTGGCTCCACTTCGGGCGGTTTGTTGAGGCGAGAGTTAAGCTGGCCGGCATTGGTGGCATCCTGAATATCGGGGATAATATACCCGATTGCATCTGTAAGGCATTTGAGGGCGGCTCTTTGACTGTGCGGTTTTACCAAGAAGAACCAATAGGCATCCCATGTTAAACTGTTAATTCCAGCAATTAATCTCCCATTTTTCTCTAGATCTGGATAACATGACTGCTCCAATGTTTTCGCCGCTGTCAATTTACCTGGAGTGCATTGGGAAATCATGTTTGACAAGTAGAGAGTATTATTAACCAATTCAACCAAATTACTTGTGGTTGATTTGCATCTTGAAATTTCCCTCTCTGCTTTCATTAACTGGAATTACCATTCTGTAAATAATATTTCTTTATGTGATTCTAAAATCCTTGGTAAATTTGCTGCTTGTCCCTGATCGGTATCTTGCCAGTCAAGAAATTCAGTTAATGTTTCTTCAGCTTGATCCAAGTCTGTTCTAGCCTTTTCTGTTTGTTTACTTATTGATGCCGTCAAATCGCATAATGGTTCCGCCTGGGTGATTTGTTGACATAGAAGCTTGATTTTTGTTATTAATGCCTTATTTATCTGTAATGCTTCTGATTTGAATCCGGCTATCTGTGGAAGATCCTTTGTCTTCTCAAGCTGTGCTGATAGTTGAGCAATCTGGTCATCTTTTGACTTCAGCATTTGTTCATTTGCTGCCCTCAATTGTGCCAAGGCCTTAGACAACTCTTTCTGCTTCTGGACTACGCTGTGATCAATCCTCTGTTTCTCTTCTCGCAATTGTTGAGTTAATTGATTATTTATTTGCTGTTGTGTTAACAATTGCTGTTCTGCATGATCCGCTTTCTGTTGTGCTTCTGTTAGCTGTGCTTGCAATAAAAAGATTTCTTGGTCTTTTGTTTTTAATAAAAGACTCACCTTTGATGCCTTGTCTATTGTTGCTGCCGAATAGGCTCCAGCATATTGTGATAGTTTTGTTAGGTCATCAGAGGGGTCAAATTCCTCCTTCCAAACCACATTTCCCGTGACCGTTTGTTCTCGGAAAAGGGAAGGTTGATCAGTCCTTCTCCTCTTCCTCTGTTGTTTTACCACAACTTTGTGCCTTGGGCTATAGAAGACATCCAAGGGAGGAATTTCTTCTATCTGCAAAATAATTTGATCGGGGGGGTCCTTTGGGATTATTTCTACTTCCTTTGAACTGGGTAGGCTGCTGGTTCCACTTGGAACCTGTTTTGAAGTGGTTTCCTGTGTATCTGCTGCTTTTGAAGTTTCAGTGTCCTTTGAGCATTCAAGACTACTGATAATTGAATCAAATTGCTGCCATTCCTGGAGCAATTTGGGATCAATTTGAGTATCCACATTCACATCTATGTTGCTCTGTTTCTGCTCTTTAGTCTGGGTTTCCTCTTGCACTTTCTCCTGTTTTTCTGTTGTAACCGGAGGTTCCTTAGGATGTTGTTGTTCAGGCTCGCTTGGTCTTGTTGTTGGGGTTGTTGCTAACAGATCTAGAGGCAGAGTTTGCAACCTTTGTTCACTAAGTCTGTTGAATTCAACTAACCCTTCATCTTTGTATTCCATTATGGCCAGCGATCTAACTTGATACATTGATTCAGCTGAGGAGAATAGGTCATCAAACTTATCTTCTATATGATCAAACTTTGTCAATTTGGCCTGTTCAAGTGCATTATAGGCGACTTTGTTGGGATCAAATCGCCTGTTAGGGAGAGTCGCTAGAGTTAATGATTTCATCTTCGTAGCTTCTTTTTCCGCATGTTTGAAATCATGCAAAGTGTAGACACCACATCTCAGAGGAAAGGAGGGCCAGACCTGCTTCTTATTTTTCTTTAGAGTTTGTGTAACTCCTTCGGCAATAATATGATAGGCTATCTCCCTTGCCAGCAGTTTGTCAGGTATGTACAAAGGAAGGACATGAGGTTCGGCGTGGCTGCCGAAAATTCTTACATAAGTAAATTTCTCCTCTCCAAACCATCTTCCTATTGATGTCAAATCAATCCCTGCTTGGTAAGAAATTTTGGGAGCAGGTTTGTTAAAAAAAGAATAATGAATGGGTAACATGAAGCCGTTGCAGACTTGGTATAAATGGTGCTTATAGGAAGTCTTCCACAATTTCTGATGGTATATGTGAATTGGCGTAGGGTCTTCTGTAGTCCACCTCCAGCCGAGTACATGAAACTCAGAATTAAAACATAGGGTATCTAGAATATAAGCACTGTAGTAGAATGGGGGAAAAAGCCTTTCGGAGACGGAAGTTTTAGTTCTAAAATTAAGAACTGCTGTCGCTAGCTTATCTGACAGTATGGTTGCCCAATCCATTATCTCACTATTACACGCTGCTTCCATCAAGGGAACCATTTCTATAGTGAAATTAGCAGAATCGTGCAACCGCCAAAATCTACACATCATTATCCCAGCATAACAATATGGAGAACATAGAGAATCAACAGAGTACTTACCGGAAGTTTCATGCTTGTGTTTCGCCGGGTTTTGCCTCCATTCCCAAATGGGTTCAGATTCAGTTTCGTTCTCATTTCGGAATTTCTCCAGAAATGCCTTGTTGTACTTCTTCTCTAGCTCAGGCAAATGATACATTTGCCTCAAATCATTAGCCTTGAATGAACCGAAGATTCTCCCATCTCCGGTGCAGAAAGTTCTGTCTGTGATTGGGATTTCCTTAATTTCCTGCTTTACTACATCTGTATATGGGAGAATTTGTTCCCGAGCCGCTATCCGATGAAGGAAAGTGTCAGCCAAGTCATTCAAAGTACCATCAGATTTTCTATTGGAACCCGCTGTAGCTTGTACTATCATTACCTTTGGTTCTTCGGCCTCGATCAAATTATAGGTACTTTGCCAAGTGGTCTTGCCAAGTCCTGAACATGTAGTATCAGATATTAATCCTTTCTTTTTAGTTGGTGGATCAGCGACGACTTGTCCCGTGGCTGGTGCAGCAGAAGCGATTGCGGTTTTCTTAAACTTCTTCCCCATTCTGCTTGAATCTATTACTTCGGAAGAATTCTGCACAGTAGTGGAAATAAGGGTAACACAGAGAATTGGTAGCAAAAACCAAATACGAGTGAGATATATTGATCAATGCATGATGAGGGATTAACTTAAAGTGGCCGTGGATACAATCTATGAGAAGATTTTTTAAGCTTACTATTTCATTAAATGGCCGTTAAAACCTGCCAATCCTTTAAATGCCAATCATATCTCTTATCGGCCGAATGATTTGTTTAAGCGTGCCTTGGACGTTTTGGCGGTTGAGCGCAGGTGAATCACTGTTTGAAAGATACGGCCTTTAATACGAATTAATCGTAATACCTTTGCCTTAACGGTTTTTTGAAGTTTGCGCTTTTGGCTTTATCACAATCGGGTGTCGGGGAAAACTTAAATCTATATATTGACACCTTTTGGAACCCCCGATCGCTAATAGCGATATGGCATCGCATCGCATCGGGAGTATGGGCACTTTAAAAAGCATGCATGGTATATCCCCAATCGCCGATAGCGATATCACATCGCATCGGAGTGAAAGGGACGTCATCGCATCGCATCGGAGCGAAAAGCATTTGATCGCATCGCATCGAAGCGGGAGGCACTTTTGTTATGGGAACTTAATATTGCCGATATCCGATAGCCTATTGCATGTCATCGCATTGGAGAAAACCAATGGGCCTTTAAGTTATGCCTCCTTTGTCATTGCGATATGTGATCTTGCGATCTCTTTATCGCAATGATAAAAGATTAATTATTTATATTATAAGACCAAATAATTGGTTTGTCAAAAAGGTTTTTTATAATGCTTTCATTTTGTTTTCAGACCTTTTTGAATAATACAAATTTGATACCAATTAAAAATAAAAAGGGACCCATTTCATATTATAGTTTTGTGAATAAAATGGTATGAAATGGGGGGTTGCTGTAGAGCACAACAATTGGCGATTCGCTAGAAGAAACAGTTATCTCTAAAAAGTATGGAAATACTTAAACTTTTTCAAAATAGAGTTCTCATCAAAGGGGAAAATTCTAATATAAATAGCTATATATGCATTCCAAATAAAATGAAACTATCTTTGCTAACTTCCTCTTTTGTTTAAAATTAGATACATTCTAAGTTTTAAATTGGCCTTTAATGGTTGATAATGATAAAACAGAAAAACTTTCCAAATCAGCTTTTAGAATTGACTCCTTTGTCATAGGTAGAGTCTCTGCTGCCAGCAAACGTTCATAGTTTCAACAGGGATACCTTTTAACCATGCTATTGTCCATTGTCCTGCTCATTTCAGAGTATGATTAACAGAATGAATTCAAAACATGCTTTTCATATTTTGTATTTCTTTTCCACTTTTCTGTTATTTTGTAAGATGAAAAGCCATTGTCCTAGTTTGGTGACCAGCTTAGTGACAATGCCATTCACTGGTAGTAATTTAACTGAACAAGCTGGCTCGTGATGAGACCCCTTGTCTTATAATTCTAAGCCATTACCCTGTTTTGGTATGCAGTATTGGTAATTTCGGTTAAACTATTTCCCTATGATCATGGTAAGCAGGCTTGTAATAAGACCTCTTATCTTTTATATCAAATATTTTAGAATTACACTCTGAGTAATCATAAGCTTTGGTGAGTGGGATGGACAATTTTCTCCTTAAGAGTAAATGGATGACAAGGTAAGAGTTAAGGATGATGAAATTGGATTAGTTTCCCTTTTGATATTGATAACCTTTTTGTGACCAATTTATAAACATAAAATGATTTACAATATTTCTAAACTTTGAGAAGCGTTCACAAAAATTGAAGTGTAGTTTCAGAATGCAATTACACCTAATTTCCCAGAATTATCCCTCTTGTTTAAGACTTCTATTACTTTAAAAGTAAATATCAACCCTACTTGTTTTGAGCAACTTTCAAGTACAGCAAAGGTCAATGGTAGATATCTCACAACTTTATTTTCTAATGATCCTACAAACTATAAAATTCTAAAAAAAAACGAGAGAAGGGGTTACCTTCTCAATTGAAGAATTTCTTTAAGATAAGGCCATTAACAGGGAGAGAATCTCTCAAACCTGATAAATCTTGTAATATGAAGGTCGAATGGCCTATCTTCTCACAGATCTGAAATGGCCCAAGCCACATCTTTTGGAACTTGGTGTGTTTTCCCTTGTCCTCATGGGCTTTGTCCCATTTCAGAACCAAATCACCGACTTGAAATTGTTTTGAACCGGATGAGACTAAATCAAAGGACGACTTGATGATTTGCTGATGTTTTGCATGAACAACCTTGGCTTTTTCTCTTTCCTCTTCTAATTTTAAAATTTGGTCATGTCTAAGTTGAATAGAAGAAGAAGGGCTTTCCTCAATAAACTGCACTAGGGCTAGAGAAGGAAGAACAATATTTGTTGGTAGTACTGCTTCTTTTCCATACACAAGGTTGAATGGAGAAGATCCTATGGAAGCCTTTTGCGTTATCCTATCAGCCCATAGTGAGAATATTAAGGATTTGTGCCATTTTTTATGATTCTGTTCGATGGTTCGCTTAATAATTTTAATCAGATTTTTATTTGTAGTCTCTGCTAAACCATTACCCTAGGGATAGTAATTAGCAGAATATTTTAATTTAAATCCTCTTTTAATAGAGAAATCAAACATAGCATTTCCTGAGAAGTAAGATGAATTATCAAAAGCAAGACCATTTGGGACACCAAACCTGGTAATGATGAATTGATCTATGAATTCAATGATTGCCTCAGAATTTGTTGTCTTCAAAGGAATTGCTTCAACCCATTTAGTAAAATAATCAATAGCAGTAAGGATATACTTATGCTGTTTGGAAGAATGAGGAGCAATTTCCCCAATGATATCCAATCCCCATTGCTCAAATGGTTGTCCAATGTTGACTGGTTGCAAAGGGAAAGCTGGTTTTCTTTGCCTTCCACTAGAAGTTTGACAATTTCGGCATTTGCTTACATATTCATGAGCATCCCTAAACAGAGTGGGCCAGTAATATCCAGCATGAATGATTTTATGGGCTGTTGTATCAGCTCCAAAATGTCCTCTTGTTGGTCCATCATGTAATTCCTGCAAGGCCTTTTGTGCTTCAGGTTTTTCTAGGCATCTTAATAAGATTGAATCATAATTTTGCCTAAAAAGCACATCATCAATAATTGTGAAATTTTTTGCTTTTAATCTAATGGCCCTTTTGTTTTTGTAAGACAGGTTAGGAGGTGCATATCCATTTTTTAAATAAAAGATTAAGTCTGCATATTGTGATTCAGAATCAGTAATACTTATCTGGTTGATTTCTTCGGTTTGATCTGTATCACCTGATTCTCGAATGTTGGATGCTCCTGCCAATAACCTGCAAAAACCTTGGCCTCTAACAATCTTTGCTGGTTTAATTTCTAAATCATATTCTTGAAGTGTTGTAACCCAGTTTGCCCTTTTTTCACCTAGTTCTCTTTGGATTAATAGTTGCCTTACTGCAGGGAAAGGAACTATAACTTTTGTATGGGCTTTTAAAAGGAAGGGTCTGTAATGTTTGACAGCTTTATATACAGCAAAGGCTTTTTTTTCTACCTCGAAGTAATTCAATTCAGCACCCTGAATATTTGAACTATAGAATGAAATGGGTGCTTCCGAAATGTGATCATTAATCTGTGTGAGTACTGCTGCATAAGACAAATCGGATGCGATAGTATACAGTATGAAATGATTAGAAAATTTGGGGGTATTTAAGGTGGGGGCATTAATTATTGATTGGTTGATTAAATCAAACGCTTCCTTTTCTGTTGATCCCCACTTAAAGACTGAATTTTTCTTAATCATAGTTTGAAGTGGCAAAATGATTTGAGAAAATTCTGGAACAAATCTTTTGACAAAATTGATTTGGCCGAAAAATGACTGCATGGATTTTTTATTATAAGGGAAAGGGATTTCAGAGATTTCTTTGATCCTATCGGGATCAATATAAATGCCATCTTTAGACACAATAAAGCCTAAGAGCTTTCCTTGGTCAAGAGCGAAGAAAGATTTTTTAGGGTTAAGTGAAATACCATATCTTTTGCAGCGTTGAAAGATTTGATTTAAATCATGCAAATGATTGGACTTCTCTTTAGAAAATATAGTAATATCGTCTAGGTAGACAACTACTGTTCTGTTAATCAACCCTTTAAAAGCTATATCCATCGCTCTTTGGAACGTCGCTCCTGCATTAATAAGTCCGAAAGGCATTTTCTGATACGCATATGTTCCCCATTTTGTTCTGAATGTGGTTTTGAGTTGGTCATCAGGATGGACCAAAACTTGGTTATATCCAAAGATACCGTCTAGAAAGGACATTAACTCAGAGCCTGCTACTGATTGGAGTATCTGCACCATAGTAGGTAATGGGAAATTATCTTTTAAGCTCGCCTTGTTCAAATTTCTGAAATCTATACAAATCCTAATGTCGCCATTTTTCTTTCTGACTGGCACCATATTGGAGACCCATTTTTCTTTCTTTCGGATGTATTTTTCTCAACTTCTGCTGAATTGGCTTCCATTCGGGAATCATTGGAATGGTATGCTGGATGATGGATGTATCATATGTCTTTAAATCATCATATTTCCAAGCAAAAACCTGTTTATTTTTCCGTAACAGTCTAATGAATGCTTCCTTTTCTTCCAAGGAAAGTCCTAATCCTAAATTAATGTTTTGAGGAGTTTGATCAGTGCCAAGGTTTATCAATTCAAACCTTAAGGTAGAACTTTGGAGCTTTGTATTGGTCACAGGTTTAAACCTATCTTTAATATCATAAAGATCCTCAAGCTTCACCACATGCTTAGTGATTGAATTCTCCTCGGGTTTACCTCTCATTTGAAGGTCATGCTCATTTTCCTCAATGATTTGATCATCATAGGACTTTTCAAAAGTTAAAAACTGTAAAATGTCTTCATCGTGGTTGAATACTCTCCAATTAGTTACATTGTCAGGAATTGATGGCCTAAAAAGCAATTCTACTGAAAAGCTATCTCGGCTATAGTCTTCGGAAGGTAGGATCTTGGAAGCAACATTGGCTAGCAGGTCAGCTGCCGAATTTTGAGACCTGGGAATGGAGGAAATATTGAATGCCGAAAAGTGGGAGGTGAGTTCCTGTATCAGCGATTGATAATGTTTGAGATGGGTGGAAAGACAATGAATTGTATTCCTTACCTGTTTGATAATAATTTCAGAATCTCCAAACACTTTCAAATATTGGACCTTGAGGCCAATAGCTTTATATAGTCCTTGGACTAAGGCTTTGTATTCTGCTGTGTTATTCATGCATTCAAATTCTAACCTACAGGACAACATTGTTTTTTCTCCTTGCGGGCTAATCAAAATACATCCTGCTCCTAAGCCCTCACTAGATTTGGACCCATCGAAATATAACGACCAAAATAAAGAAGTACTAACAATTTTATTTACAGTTTTCTCAGTATCATTGAAACATCTTGACCTATCTGTTTGTGAATAATTTTCGATCTGAGATGTAAAATGGTTTACTGAGAAAGGGGATGGTTGGGCAGCGAAGTTGCCAAAGAATGAATCTGATGAATAATTCCCCAAAATGTTGTTATTAGGTGCTATTGGTTGGTTTTCTTGTTCAAATTCAGTAACTGTATGGGTCATATTGTTTTCCCGATCGGTTCTTATTTGATTTGGCTTACCCTTATAGGGAAGCCACATATGTGACCAATCGGTAGAAATATACCCATGTAGTTTTTCAGACCAATCCCTACTCAAGATCAAACCATAAAATTCAGGTATATCGGCGATCAAGATATCAATCCTTTGTACTATTCTGGGATCAGCAGATAACCTGATAGTTACGGAGTTGATCTCTCCCAAAACCTGTACTTTAGTCCTGTCCAACTGTACAATATGAATAGCGGACTTCTGGGGTTCAATGTTCAGTTTGGAACAAACTGAAGCTGGCATTATGTTAGAAGATGCCCCTGAGTCAATCAAGCAGTTGTGCAGGTTTCTATTGTAGATCTCATAGGTTAGAAGGAAAGGTGGAGTATGAGAATTTGATCTATCTCCTATTAGGACTGCATCAGTAGCTTCGACCATACCAGAAGGTGGTTGACCTGTATCGTTTGCAGCTTTAGCACTGGGAAGGGGTGAGGTAGGAACAACATTTAATTCTTTGAGAAGCAATTTTTGCTGATGTTTTAATTTACTAAGTTCAAACATGGTAATGTTTGCCTTGGTTTTTTTCATGTCATCCACAATATTGTAATCCATTGAATCAGTCACTACCAATGTCTTGGTTGTTGATGGAATTGTTGAGGTTGAAGGTTGGTTTTGTGGAATTGTTACAGGTGGCTTCTTCGGGAGAGCCTTTTCTTTTATTGTAGCAGCACCTGCACTTCTTTTCTTCAAAGTTGTCTGAACAGGTTCGGAGGTACCTCTACTCCTGGTAGTGACAGGAAATGCTTCTTCTTCGTTTTCTGTGTCGGAGTTAGGTAATATAAAATCCCACATTCCATGACATTCAACAACTTCCTCTTCTTCATCAGTTGGTGTAGCTGTTTCTTCTTCTCCTTCTTCAAGATCTGAATCTGCATTTGATATAACATTCGGTGGTTTTGATTCAGTTTTCTTGTAGTTTCTAAAGGGTCTTTTGGTTGAGGTTTCGGCTACCTGTTTTTTTATTTCAACCATCTCATTTGACATAGTTTTAAGGACCTTTTGTAGACCCTCCATGTCATATGGATCTTTAGGGGTTTTCTTCTTTGAATCATCTTTAAAAGAATTTTTTTGGGCTTTTCTATCTTCCAGAGAAGCTTTCTTCTCTAGAGCATTAATACGTTTCTCCACAGCAAGTGCTTCTTTCATGTTTTCAGCTAAAGTTGGTTTTCCAGCCCTGTCTACAAAAATAGCTATACTGGCAGGTAGGGCAGTTATATACCACTTGCTTCGGATTTGCTCACTTGGTTTGGAGGTCGTTGGGATTTTATTCAAGAGTTTATTGAATCGCGCATTAAATTCCTTAATTGGTTCCCTATGCTCTATCCTAAGATTGGAGAGATCATTTATTAGTGTAGCCAAGGACCTATCATCACTATACTTAGTAAGAAACTATTCTTGGCAAGTCGTCCAACTGGTAATGGAACTAGAAGGTAAAGAAAAATACCAGGATCCTGCTGATCCTTGCAAGGTATAAGGGAAAAGCCTAACGACAACATCTTGCTCTGTTACTCCCTTCAAATTAACTGCCAACATGAAGTTATTAATATGTTCCTCAGCTTGTGTTCCATCATTGGAATTAATGTCCATTGAATTCTATTGAAATTTTCTCAGTTTGTGAAGAAAACCACTCCATAGACAAGTGCCCTTCTTTTCTCGAACTCAAAGTTGTATATCAAGGAGCTGAAGGGGTCCTTGAGCAGGTTTGCTACATAAACCAAAGGAGACCTCATGGGCTTAGACCATACCAACAAGGCATGCAAGGGTCATCCCATGCATATTACAACCGCAACCCGACCACAACTGTACCTTCTTGGGGACCCCCTGCTCATCCTTGCTAGTCGACACCTCCTCCTTGGTCCTTTGCATCTCAGTATCATTCCCAATGAGCCAGCCGGTCATTTCAACCATATTCTCTGCCACAACCTCAGTGGAATGCACTGCCCTAGGGGTGGAGGTCTCAATACAACAATGATCCATTTTTATTTCCTCCACCACTTGCCCAACCAGAAATGTTACACTCTTCTCCACCCAAGCAAGCCTAGATGCTTTCTGAGCCAAATCTAAACCCAAACAACAGACAGGCTCAGCAAGTATATAGTGGAGAGACATCATATCCAGCTTATGTTGTGGAAATCTAGTAGATTAGCCTGAGATCTGGGAGAGTTCTCCCTGATAACCAACCTCCACCTCCACCTAGGGAGGTTGATGAAGAAAGAGAGGAAGGCATTCTTAAAGTGAATCCACCCTTTCCTGATAGATTAACACAACCACTCTAGCCTACCCCAGAAGAGATTTAACTTCTGGGAGAATTGAAAAATCTATGTGTAAATATTCCACTTCTCCAAGCAATAAAAGATGTCCCTATTTGCAATAAGTTGATTGATGAGAAGTGCTTCAAGCATTGAAGGAGGCAAAGAAGAGATGCCCCTACCATTAATGTCATTGGATAACTGTTTGACTTAATGCTGGGAGAGGTAATCTGTCCAAAGTATTTGGACCCTGGAAGCCCTATAGTAGATGTGCACATCAATGGAACTGTTTTCCCACACACTTTGATCGATCTTGGGGCTGCCATTAATGTGATGACCAAGGACACCATGCTAAAGCTCAACCTCTAAGGTTCATTTAGGAATACCACAATAGTTCTACAACTTGCAGACAAATCCACACTGACTCTTGAGGGGATTGTGGAGGATGTGATGGTCTCCATTGACTCTTGGGAGTACCCTGCAGATTTCCTAGTTCTCCAGCCTAAGGCTAAGCTTAGTGGTTACCCTCTAATCCTTGGGAGACCCTAGTTGGCCACTGTCAAGGCTTACATTAGCTGCAGAGCTGGGAATATGACCATCAAGAGTGGGCATATGTCCAAGTAGTTGGTCCTATACCCTCCTCCTCAGCCATCTCTAGAACATGATTTACCTTTATGGTTGGAGGAGGAAGATGATGAAGTTTATTCCACCCAAATTTATACTTTAAAAACAACCATGGGAGGAGGACAGCAGGATGAAGATGATTTGATTGAACACCTACTCCAAAGTCCAACTCCTAGTACATTGCCCTTAGATGTTGTAGTAAAGGAAACCCAGAACAATCATCCAATTGACCTATGCTTGGCCAATTCCAACCACCTTCATGTCAAAACCATAGATTTCGGCCCTGAGAGAACCTTGAAAATCAATCCATCTCTTTCTTCTCTCCAAGAAGAGAAGTTATGCAACATGCTAAAGGAGCATCTAGATGCCTTCACTTGGAGTTACAAACAAATGAAGGGAGTACACCCCTTAGTGTGTAATCACCACATATACATCAAAGAAGGTTGCAAGCCAGTCTGACAACCCCAAAGGAGGATGAATCTAGCTCTTAATGATATAGTCAAAGAAGAACTACAAAAACTGCTAGAAGTAGGATTCATTTACCCTATCTCCAATAGTGATTTGGTCTCTACTTTGGTGTTAGTTCCAAAGAAAAATGGTATGTGGAGCATTTGTGTCAATTACAAGGAATTGAACAAAGCAACAAAGAATGACCATTTCCCTCTACCTTTCATTGACAAAGTGCTGGTTGGCCTGGAAGGGAAAAAGTTTTTCTCTTTCATATATGGATTTAGCAAGTACAACAAAATCCAGATCAACCTAGAAGACCAGGATAAAACCACCTTCACTTGTCCTTGGGGTACTTTTTCCTATAGGGTTCCTCCTTTTGGCCTATGCAATGCTCCTGCCACTTTCCAGAGAGCAGTCCTGAGTATTTTTGCCGAGTTATTCCATGATGCAGTAGAAATTTATATGGATGATTTTACACCTTATGGTTGTGATTTTAAAGAGGCTCTATCCAACCTAGGAAAATTACTTCACAAATCCATTGAAATGAACCTGTCCCTTAGTCCCGAAAAATGTGAATTCTTGATGACAGGAGGGACAATGCTAGGTCATTCAATATCTCAGCAAGGATTGTAGGGGGACCCAAACAAAATAGCTATCATCCAAAGGATCCCACCTCCTCAAAAGCAGAGAGATGTCAGAAGTTTCCTAAGGTTTTTTGGATACTAGCGAAGGTTCATTAAGGACTTTAGCAAGCTGGCCTCTCATTTATTTGGGTTGTTGGCCAAGGACTCTGAGTTTATATGGTCAAAAAGTTGTCAAGAGGCCTTAGACACCCTAAAGAACAAGTTAACCACTGCACCTATTCTACGAGGCCCAAATTGGGCCCTTCCCTTCCACATTCATGCTGATGCCTCACACAAGGCCATAAGAGCAGCCTTAGGTCAGATAGATGAAAAATTTCCATATGCTATCTACTTTATCAATAAGAATCTACCAAATACTGAACTAAATTATACAGTGGCTGAAAGGGAACTCCTGTAGGTTGTGCATTCATTGAACAAATTCAGGCATTATATTACAGGCTATCAAACATTTGTGCATATTGATCATGCTGCAATCAAATATTTAATGACTAAACCAGATGTGAATGCTTGGATTATAAGATGGTTACTTTTATTACAGCTGTTTGATCTAACTATTGTTGATAAGCCCGGTAAGGAAAATGTTGTTGTAGACTTTTTGTCCAGATTAAATTTTCTTCTAGGTGAAGAAGGTATGGTTGATGACCAGTTATCAGACGAGCACTTATTTTCTATTTCACTTCTCTCTCCATGGTTTGTTGATATAGCAAACTATTTTGTATCTTCACAGTTCCCACCGAACTTGTCCTCCACAGAGAAAAGAAATATAGTGAGGAAGAGTGCCCCCTTCACTTGGATTGGGGGCAATCTCTTCAATCTTGGCCCAGATCACATATTGAGAATGCGTGTCAGGAAGGAGGAAGTCTTTGACATCCTTCTGACCTATCATGATGGGACTTGTGGAGGTCACTTTGTAGCAAAGTGGACAACATTCAAAGTTTTACAAGTATGCTATTATTGGCCCACTTTTCATCAAGATGTGAAAAGATATACTATTCAATGTCATCAGTGCCAAAGGATGGCAAGGGCTACTCCAAGAGATGAAATGCCTTTGCAGCCTCCAATGACATTTAAGCCATTTGACAAGTGGGGCATGGACTTCATTGGACCTATTGACCCTCCTTCCAAAACAAAAGTAGTACATCATTGTGTGCATTTACTATCTGAATAAGTGGGCTGAAACCAAGGGAATTAAGGCAACAATATAAGAGAAGGTAGCTAAGTTCCTAAGGGAGAATGTATTTTACAAATTCGGGAACCCTAGAGAGCTAGTCATAGACCAAGGCATCGATTTTACCTCCAGCATGATTGAAGACTTTCTCAACTAGCAGAAGATCAAGCATAGAACCTCCACTCCCTATCATCCACAAGCTAATGGACAAGTAGAGGTGACCAATAGAGCACTGAAGGGCATCTTGACCAAAGTGGTAGGAAGCAACATGAAGGATTGGGCAAATAGACTAGTTAAGGCCACCTGGGCCTATAATACCACCTGGAAGACCACCACTGGATTCACACCCTATGAGTTGGTCTATGGGAAAAATTCTCTGTTGTCCATTGAATTTTAGTATAACACATTAAGGATGGTAGCCCAACTAGATCTAGAACTCACCAATGCACAAAAAGGGAGATTACTCCAGTTGAATGGTTTGGATGAGTTCAGAATGCAGGCCCTCCTACATACATAGGTAATTCAACTTTAGAGGAAGATCTAGCATGATAAGAACATCAAGGAAAAGCAATTTCAAGATAGTGATTGGGCTTTGTTATATGATTGTAGTTATAAAGACTTCAAGGGAAAGTTAAGGACAAGATGGCTAGGACCTTATATTGTATAAAGATGCCATGATAATGGTTCAGTATAGATCATAACCATAGATGAAGAGGCCATTCCTTTACTTGTTAATGTACAGCGACTGAAAATTTACAAGACCATTGTCAAAAAAAGAGCTCATTGATGATATCAATAAAACAGTGATGGTAGTGGAGCAAGTTTTAGCTCCTACCTCATCAAATCACTGAGAGAGAAAAAAAGGAGAATAAGGACTCAAGTGAAAACTTCCATGAGGTGCCTAAGTCCCATTATCGGGATGAAAACCTCTTGGGGCGGCCCAATGGTGTTAAAAAAAGAAGATAAAAATAGAGAATAAAAAGATCCCTCGGTGAAAACCTCTCGTGAGGCACCCAAGGCAAACAACTAGGATGAAAACCTCTCAGAGGCAGCCTATTTGTTTTCCAAAAAAAAAGAGAAAAGAGAAAAATCATGAAAATTTCTATTTTGCAGGTCAACAAGAAGGACAATTAAAGAGTAAACGAGGATCACCAAGAGACCTATCTCACTCACATTTTATTTTTCGACTCATTTTCATTCATCACTGTACCGTTACTTGCATTTTTTCCACTCCTTTCCTTCATTTTACAAGGGGACTGTGTTTTCTACAGGATCCCCTATAAACCTACAAGATCCCCTAAAACCCTATAGGATGATCATGTAGGAATCACAGTGACCTAGAAATGCTACATGAAGCGACCCTAAAGAAAAAAATGACCTGCTTTGTCAATGAAATATCACCCCTACATCATCATTCCATTACCATACCTATGTTAACCTTCATCACCCCTACATTCACCCTTAAAAAAATATCAGTTTCAAAAAAAACAAAAAATAAGTCTTTGAAAAAGAAAGAAATAGAGATAATTATGGAGCATCACTTGAGTATTCCTCATTCTCTACACTCCTAGTCTCCCTCTCCATCCATGTCACCATCCTCAAACTCCCAGCAGAAGGTATGATTAAGAGTTCTGTGGGGGAAGCAGCTACAAGACATCCTGTAGAAATCCTGTAGTAGCCTATCCCAAAAAATACAAATCACAAGAAAAGCAAGCTTCCATCATGATGATCCAAGAGCATAAGGGACTCCAAAGAAGTAGAATCACCATCATCTTCAACACCAAGTACCTGCACCACAAAAAAATCATCAAAGAACAACAAAAAATGGAAGAAGAATAACATGCAGCCAATGCACACAACAAGCACCTCCAATCTTCAATAACTGCAGCAAGGTATTAATAACCATAGGTAAGTATCTCGCTCAGTCTCTCATGTGCATAATGTAGTAAAAAGATGTAAAGGTTACGAGTAAGTTAGTTTATAAGTGAAAGGTGGGCAGTTAACTTGGCCACCTTCAATTAGTCTACAAAGACAAAACAATTTGTCCTCTCACACATGGTAGCAGTCAACTCAAAAATAGAAAGAAGAAGGACAAAAGAAGTTAAGGCTACGGAGGCATGAAGTGGGAGTTGATTACGAGGAAGTGGGGAATGATGAGGTGGTAGTGGGGGACCAATGGTCCAAAAATGGAAACCGTACCTCGACTACCAGCACACCACCTCCCCCCAAATGACCATAAGAGGAAATAATCATCATCCTCATGCATTCATGCATTCATTTCCTCAAGGCTCGCTCTCACAAGTCACTCTCATACCCATACAACCTACAAAAAGGAATACACCATCATTTTTGCATGGGAATTCCCAGAATATGGCACAAGAAATCCTACAGGATTGCATATGAAAACCTATAGGATTGCATAGGAAATCCTACAGGATTGCACCCAGGATTCCTATAGGATACACAAAGACAATATACAGGATAGGTCGAGAGGAGTTTCAGAGGGGAAAACACAGGGGTTGGCCACAAAAACACTATGAAGAGGTAGGATCTCTACTTGCATCCCTCTTTCCAAGTAAATTGAACAAAAAAATCCACTAGCTTGAGTGAATTTGGTAGCTATGAAAGAGAATTGTCCACATAGTCATCTTAGTCTTTTACTTATGCATTTGAAAATTGTATCAACCATCTCATCTCCTTAAACCCCACCAACTAATATGATAGGAGGGTCTAATAGAAGGGAGCCTACTAACACTGTGAGAATCCAACAACATCCTCAGGTACTATAAATCTTCACAAGGCATAATTAGATGGGTTTTTTTTGTAAAATAAAGGGGGTATGATAATGAGGTGGCTTGATATTTTTCTCTCTCCTTCATTCCACTTACTAGAGTCCATTCCACTATTGTGGTAAGATGCCTTTCCATAGAACCCACCCCTGAACTCATCAACAGAGTTACCACACTTCGCCTAGGAGTACCATGGAGGAAGGAAGACAAAGCAGATAATATGATTGCCAAAATGAAATTCTTTTTAGAAGGGGAGGAACCCATTGAGGAAAAAAATGGTGTAAGGAGAGCAAGTCTGCCATATCCCTGGAATGAGGTGAGCTAGCAAATTATCAAATACATTTCATGTGAGGGTAGGTATAGTGTTGTCTATGGCTATCACTTTAGGCTCCTTGAAGAGTTTAGATTTGGAGCAGAAACACCCCTCACCATTGGCTCAGCATACCATACTTCCTATTGCAATCACTCATAGACACAAGCATCAAGGTGCAAGAGGGAAATTCCCAACAGTTAGCTCACCATGGGTTAATTATAATCCTTATATAAGACACCCTCCAAAACCTCATAATTCCTATACAATGGTCAATTTTCAGAGACATGCAGGCAGAGGAAGACATCAAAGCTCTCACATATGATGTTAGTCCTACTGTCAGTGGAGAGGAAGAGGAAGAGACTGAAGGAGAGGAAGAAGAAGTAGAGAAGGAAGCTGAATAAATGGAAGGAGATGAAGATGAGATGGATGAATAAGAAGATGAAACAGAAGAAAGTGAGGAAGATAAAGAATAAGAGTAGAAAGAGAAGGAGGATGATGAAGAATAGAGGAGGATGTTAAGGAGAAAACCAATAAAGAAGATGAGGATCTACAAGAGGAAGAAGAAAGGAAAGACATAGGTGAATAAAGCAATGGGAAAGAGGGGGCAAAAGAAAAGGAGGAGTCACCTAGGGTGTCTCCAGAACCCACTGAGAGAGAGGTAGCATCTGCCCTCATTGCTCTTAGCACCCCCATCAAGCAAAAGGGAAAAAGATAGAGGCAAACCCCTTATATTTCAGGACAAGGAAAAGAACAAGAATAAGGTAGGGAAAACCCAAAACACCAACCAAAATTCGCATTATGATTAAAGAATCACCTAAACAAAAGGAGAAAATTCCTTCCCCTAAGTCTCCTATCACCTTTGTGAGAAGGTCTATGACTAGATCCACCTCCTCCAAGGGAAAAACAATCCTATAGGATACACAACAAGATCTACAGGAAGCAGAAGCAGTCATACAGGATACTTTGTTGAACCTACAGGAGACACAAAAATTGTAAAAGGAGGTAGGCCAGTAGCAAGAAACTAAATAAGACAACCCAGAGTCAAAATAACCTATCCCCCGACCCAACCTTGACACATACTACAGGTTTATTAAAGGACGCAGGGTCATTCGTAAAAAAATTTATATTCCACTGTTCTTCGAGCTTGACAAGGAGAGAGCCAAAACTCACTGCTAGATGCAGATCACCAAATCCAAGGGGGTGGAGGACATTGGGCACATGGAGGAGAATTTCAAGGGGATAGGGAGAGAGCTAAGTAGCTTGATAGATAGATAGGCGATAATGAAAAATCAACTACAATGAGAAAATGCATGGTTGAGAGGACAACTGCAAGAAAGATGGAATCAACTGGAATGTATGGCCAGTCTCTCCTTGGAAGTAATCCAGTGTAGGATGCCAGCTAAATCATATGCCCTATACCTCAAGGAACAGTGGCTACAGTTCCAGATCAAGACCCTAGCATAGAGAGGCAACATGCCATTTCAAGACTAGAGACAGTTCATTGATCTTTGTGATCATATCACACTAGAAGATAGGGCCAATATGTCTGAGTTTTATTTTCACAACATGGCCTTAACAGACATGAATTTATGGGACCCTAATTCCAATCTAGGAGATTTACAGCTGATGGCTTTGACATCATGGATGAACCATGAGGAATCAAGGGCCACAGAGATGGAGAAGATATTGGCAAGAGAGACAACTAAACCTCTTATGATCAGAGTTGAACAGTCATATCCCATGGCCCTCATCAGTACCCATAATTTGATTACAAATGATCCTAAGCTTGCACCTAGATATCTTGTTGCCCAAGAGCAAGCAATTTCACATTTTGAGGACATGTTCAGGTTGTTAGGAGATGATAGCATACATGCTTGCCTGAGGAGATGGAACACATTTCCATATATCTTAAAGATAAGAGAGTACCAATCTCCTCAAAGATTGAGAGAAGCACTAAAAAAGACACCCATGTACAAGCAATCTATGCAAAGGCTGAAAGTCAATTGGATTGGCCTGAAACTCAGTCCACCACTACTCTTAGGACTGCTAGAAGGAAGGATGGAAGAAGAAGAAAAGAGACTATGGGAGGAGGTAGAAAGGAAAGAAGGCTTCTATGAAAAAGAAGAAGAAGAGGAAACCACAGCAGAGGCAAGGGATGTTAGGGAGGCCACTAAATCTATGAAGGATATGGATATTGAGTGATTTTATGAGAGGATGAGCAACCCTTTCAGTAGGGGGTGATGATGAGACTCATCATTAGGTAATTATATGGGCCTTAATGCACCTCCTAGCTTAGTCAAACCAACTTTTCTCACAACTTATTACATTTTTTTGATTATATTTTTTGATGAGATGAGTTAGAGTTGAATATTATGCCTAGTGGACTAATATGCATTGAATGTGGGATTGAAGGAGAAAATCAAGGAATTTTGGAAAATACTAAGGTTAAAACTTGAATGGGACAAGGGAGAGGGATTGTAGGATGTAAATCCTCCCCATTTACTTCTCCCCCTTTCGAATATTCCTCCATCCATCACACCATCTCGGAGTGGAAGCAACCAAGCCATGAGGATTAGAAGGCAGTCGAGCAAGTGAGAGACAAAGAGCTAGTTTATCTCAAGTTTGGGAGTCAAGCCTTCCTAATTTTAGGGAAGTCATTGGGGACTTCAAGTGTATAAGTAGAGAGGCCTAGAGCCTCATTAGAATTCAAATTTTTGTTGTAAAATTCTAAGCTATTTTCTAGATCCAGACTTATGAAACTTTTATTGATGTAATTTTCTGTTTTGGTAATAAGAATGAGTTTTTTTTTTGAGCCAGCACTAAGTTAACTCAGAGGGCTAAAGCTCTTGGGTTAGGGCCCAACCCTAGCAACCAAGGCTCCTATTTATTGTATTTGTATATTTAGATTAGTCTCATAGCTTCATTGTTAATTTTCATTTGGATGTGTTTTCATTGCAAGTAGTGTATATTGGATTGGTTATTTATTAGTTTGCTTCCATTTGTGCCTTACCTTAGTAGCAGGTTAGCAGGGATAAAATGAATACCAAAAGGGTTTCAGTGGGTGTCTTGGCCTCATTTCCTCCCTTTGGGATCATGATTTGAGGAAGGGACCTTTATGCAGCTCCAAAAACATAAATTTCTATTTCTTGCATAAGCTTTAGAGTTTATTGTATTTAAGTTAGAATTTGATCAGTTTTGAAAAGTAGGATTTCATTTCCATCTCTTCTATCTTATCTCTTGTAGTAGATCTCATCCATTCTCTTATTCCTTTCAAAAACTTTCCCCATGCATAATGTAGGCAGTTAGTTCATTAATTGTGCTTTTCTAGCTTATGGGAATGCTTCTTGTTTACATAGCTTTTTGGGAATTATACATGTTTTATGTAGAGAAAGTGCTTTAGGAGTAGACAAATACTTCATATCCAGCAACCACCTTCCCCTTCATCCACCATAGTCATTCCTTGATTTCACCATTGCCTTCACTAGTTTTCATCATTTTACATAAAAATTCTTCCAAGCACATTGAGTGAATCCAACCATCCTCTATATTTATTGTTCACTTCTGAGTGTTGCTAGACTTTTACTAAATTCATTCCACCCATCTACCACCTTCCCTAAGCCTTCCATCACCTCCAACACCTTCCATTTTTCTCTCGGCTATATTCCCTAGGTTTACAGGGAATCCTCTAGGTTTCTAGTACATCCTGTAGGTTTTCTTGAAATGGCTTGTTTTGAGGCTGAATTGAGGGAAAACATCTAGGAAGTCACAAAAGGCCTCTCAATGGTCTCCCACACCATCCAAACATCTCCTAACCCTTCCATCCATCCTCCAACATCCTTAATTCACCTGCCACATCAGCAAAAGAAATTAGTTTGGATACTTGATTTTGCATGAAAAGACACAAAGACAAAAATAGATTTATTTCAGTCCCTTTATTTGCACATTAGTGATGTTTGATGCTTCTTACTTCCATTCTTATATAGTAGCATTTGGTTCATGCTAAGTTAGCATTATTACAAATCATATTTTCTTGGAAGTTAATTATGAAATGGTGTGATTTAGCATTGAATTTCGGTCTTTTCCATTATTGCAGTAGAGTAGCTCTCCCTTAGAGAAGATTTCCCTTTCTTCCATAAAAAAACCAAGCTTCTTCTGACTCCATAGAAGACTGGCTTGAGAGCCCCAGTGCTCTCGCCCGCTAAACTGTGACAAAAGGAAGAACCATCACTTTTACTTGTGTATACAACATTGTCACCTCCAAGTTTGTACGAACCCCGGGTTGACAAAGTAAAGCTGGTAGCCCAGGAGTTGCAGCATTCTTGGTGCCATACTGGCGCTCATCAACTTGGTGTTTTATGAGCTTTATATTCTTCTCTATGACCCTAGGTGTCAAGCCTTAGGAGTGTGTTTAAGACCATGGATCCCCCTTATCTAAGCCTATGTAGTTAGTTTGAAGCTCAAGAAAATTACCAAACCACTGGTGTAAACTTCCCTTATACAAGAATTTATGCAAACTCTAGATCTAGGTCGAGGGTGGTTAACTGGAAGGAACATTGCAGTGTAGCTAGCCTACGGTTGTGTGGAGAGTGGAAGCCCCTCGTTTAATTTCCATCTATCTCAGGAAACTGAGATAACTTTGTTACAGTAATATGTTTGAATCATGTACTATATTGTTCCTTTCTCTATTTATGAACGTTGTAAGATATCTTAGATTTGTGAAAGTGAATGATTGCATAGACTATGAGGTTCACTATTATACTCATTCGTTTGAATGTGATGGTTGAGCAATGTGATAGCCTAAATGTTTAGAGAACTTATGTTGTTTAATATAGGGTTCCAACACCCTCTTGTATTGACATTAGATTTTGTATGTTGGTACTCAATTTATTAATAATCTCATGCCTATGAACAAGTCTAATTAGCATTCAAGAGGTCAATTGAATTGGAGAGACTCAAATATTTCCCCCTACGCAGTATTGTAACTATGTATGTTTTGGAGTTGGGGCCCCTCCTCTTCTTGTCTGAATAATGTGTGTGTTGTGAGTGTTGGCACTTATTCCCGGTTGTTGGGGGACTTGAGTCCTTGCTTTGGTAGAGAGGTACATATTGGGGAAGTCACCCACTTTGTCACCTTTTGTCACTTGATTTGAAGTATAGACACCTCGAAGTAGTGTGCTTCAATATAGTGAAAGATTTGGCACTCATTTCCTGCCTTGTTTGGTGACCACCCATTAGCTAAAGATCTCAACATCTAAGGACAAGGGTGGAACCTTTCCCATTAGGAACTATGGCTTATGGCCCATTGAACCTTTAGGATATTGAGCTCATAGATGAACTTAGTAAAGAGCAGGGCCAATGGACCTTGACACCGAGATTATGTGTACTAGCATGGTCCCACTAGGCTCTCAAGTCTTCGGGTATTTGGACCATCATATTCGTATTAAGTGGAGATGAGAGATGTGAATGAGAAAAATCCCCATCTGTTGGCCCGTTAGCTTTTTGTGAGAAAAAGTGGTTGACTGTGTTTAGTTTCATAACCAAGTGGCAGTGAGAGACAAACTAGAATATGATTGGAATATTCATTGAATGTAGGGGTAATTAGGTGATGGGATCACTCCACCCTTAGTAGATTGTAACTCAGTATCAATAAAACCAACTTCAAAGGTGTGATGGTGGTCATGGATGTTGGAGAATGTAACTAGTATTGGTCTTCATAATTGTACTTATCAAAAGAAATTTTATTATTAATGTAATTGAGTTATTAAAGCATAGGTTTCATGCTTGGGTAATTATTGTCTAGGTCAAAGACTCCATTGTAGGCTTCTAGGTTTTGTCTTGAGTCATTAAATTCATTGTCAGATTTATTAGACCCTTTTTGGGCTTTTGTTCCATGTAAAAGGATATATCTTGTATTCAAAATGGTCATTTCTCACCTCCACACCAAGTCATCTCTGCCCTCATCAAGTCAACCTTAGGGAAATTCAGCCTCACAAGAAGCCCATATATTGAGCAACTCGACTTCATTTGGAAAGCATCATCTCAAGTTTAATTTCTAAGAAGCAGTAGCAGAAAAAGAGTGTGAAGTTGTAGAAGAAGGAGCAGAGAAGCAAGAAAAGGATGAAGTTTGCTGGGAAGACCTAAATCAAAGTTTTAAGCTATTTATCTCTGACCCATGTGAAGTTATGCGCAATCTTTGGGGCCAAAAAAATTTCTTTACTGCAAATCCAAAATTTCGAATCCAGGGGTCGAAGTTGTGCTACTTGGAGGTTGAAATCCTGGAGTGAAGTTACTTCTGAGAAGCTATCACATGGAAATTTTGTCAAGGATAATATATTGAAGGGAAGGGCTAACTTGGTGGTGGAAGGAGGTTATTTTCTAGGTCTACGAAGTATGGAAGGGTGTCATCCTGATTTTAATATACTGAAGGAAGCGTTCTCGACTAGGTTTTCCCCTTATAGGGGTTTTTCCTTAGTTGTTTCCCAACATCTTGTGTCTATTATTCTTGTGATATTCATATACATATAATTTGGTAATTTATTAATGAAAAATAAAGAAAACTAAGGAGTAAAATAATTCAACGTAATTCACAAGTAATTATAAAGAACAAGGAAACAAACCCTAATCCTTATAAGAATTGATTTCTCAACATGGTATGAGATCTAGGTCAAAGAAGGTTAGAGATCACTTTGTTGGCTATTACTTGGAGAAAGGAAAAACAATTTTGGAAGAAGGTTACTCCCTCGATGGAAAGTTACTTGAAGATTAGTTTTAGTATCGTAAAATTTGCATAAAGCAGGATTGAAAGGATCATCTACAATCTATCTAGGAATGTCAAGAGTGAAGGATTCTTGACTGCACTTACATGTACTCCTGATGATGAAAATTCATGGATCATTGAAAGTGGAGATTCATAACATGTGGCAGGAGAAAGTGGAAAACATCATGAGCTATCAAGGGAACCATCATAACATGTAGTGAACCTAGGATACAACAATAGTTATGTAGTCAAGGGCCTTGGATCTACATCATTGAAGTTATAAAATAGAGCAAAGCTACATCTCAACAACATACTTTGTGTCCCAGGTCTGAAAATTAATTTTCTTTCAATTTCTTGTTTGGAAGATGAAGGAGATAGGGTTGCGTTTGTAGATGGAAAAGTTTTGGTTTGGGGTAAAGAGTCATGTATTGAACAAGAAAATATTATTGGAGTTTGTGAAGGAAGGTTATATATAGTTATATCTCCATCTCCTTAAACCCTAGTACAAATGATCAACCCTATCGAACTTTGGCATAGAATATATGGGCATATTCATCACAAGATAATACTCTCTCTTAGTGAAGTGGTAAAGGGAATCCCCAACATTAAGGGAGATCGTGAAGGAGTATGCAAGGTATGTACTTTGGGAAAGAATACAAGGAAACCTTATACTAGCAGTTATACAAGGTCTAAGAAATATTACACCTCATCCATTCTGATGTGTGTGGTCCAATGTCTAAAAAATCTCTTGGAGGCCATCTCTATTATGTGACCTTCATTGGTGGTTACTCTAGAAAGGCATGGCTCTATCTTCTCAAGATAAAGGATGAAGTATTTTAAAATTTTAAGGAATTTAGATTCGAAGTTGGGACCTTAACTGAAAGAGAGATAAAAGACTTTGAGATCCAACAATGGAAAGGAATACACTTCAAAGGTGTCGATTGCATATATTAAGAGGTAACTGATGGAGTTGTAGAAAGTAAGAATATAAATATTAAAGAATGCATAAGGACTATGATACTTGATCAAGATCTACCAAAATATAAGTATCTTGTTTCTTTTTTTCTCTTTTTATGTTTAGTTTCCTCCTCGTATTGAGATTTTTTTTTATTTTATACTAATGACCTTTTTTTTTTATATTTTTGTCAGTAGGAATGGTTGCATACTACAAAATGGTTATGAATGAGACTTCAAAGGAAATACTTGAATCATTAAGCAAGTTATGTTGCAAATGAATCCCTTCAATAATTAATGTACTACAAGGTTTGTTAAAAAGAAACACAAGGTATGTCATGAATTACAAGTTTTTTTACAAGGTTCTCCTTATAGAAAAGGTATGTTTATTCTCTTTTAATTTTCTTGACATTATTGACATCATTATGTCTAGGATTTTGAATCTTAAAGATTCTTGTTAGTGTGATTAATCTATATATTGAATCTACCTTCATCATATTATCTACTTTGTTTATGAAATCCTAACTTTTAGGGTTCATTATAAAAGCCTAACTTAAGGGTATATCAATAAAACCCTATTCTACTTATGGTTTGTACAAATAAATTCTATTGTTTCTTAGGATATGTTGACAATAATATAGAAACCCTAGTTTACCTAGGGGTTATTGATAAAATCTAAAATCCTATTCTCTTTAAATTTAGGGTTTTTATAATGTTATTGTGAAAACTCTAATTCTTTAGGCTTTGTTGTTAATGTCTAAATGAAAACCCTAGACCTTTATGGTTTGGTAAATTAGGGTTTATAAGCAAAAACCTTGTAATAGTCACTAGTAAAAAATGAGAGATTAGTGACTGCGTGACTAAAAATGTTAGTCACCACAATTATTTCAAGTGAATTCCTACTAAATTTCAGCAATTTTAAGTGACCGAACTAAAAACGATTAACTTAAATGACTAATTTAGTCTAGGGGTAAAATATATGACTAGATATTCAGTGACTCAACTAAAAGTGACTAACTTAAATCACTAATTTAGTCTAGGACTAAAATATATGACTATATAATAAGTGGAAAAATTAAAAATGATTAACGTAAATGACTACTATAGTCAAAGAATAAAAATATGACAAACTAACAAGTACAACATATGAGTTGTAGACTAGTTGGTTTGCGTGGGGTTTAGCCTAGCCCACTAGGTCACAAGTTCAAACCTCATGGTGAGGGGCTGAGGAGTGTTAGCTACTTTGGGGAAATTAAATTTCCCAAGGGGTTTCCAAGCTTGAATAAAGCCTCGTTGAATCGTGGTGATAAACATCCCATTGTGGGTGGATTGGTCTTCTTACAACCAATAAGCACTACCTAGTTACAAAAAAAAAATGCTTGATTACTTAAAGAAATAGAATATAATCATGCTCAAAAGAATAAGCTACATAGAGGTTCCTCTGTGCTCCCATACCTTAACATGTGAACGAAGGACAAGAGGAAAATAAGGGTTTATCAACCACAAAATTCAAAAATTGATATGTTACCTGAATGTAAATTTTGTCTATGTTAACAAGTTACTAGAAATGTTATACATTACTAAATAATTTAGAATTATTGCACAAAGAGGAGCTCCAAAAACTACTATGAAAGAGATGATATAATGTCATGTTAGGTTAAAAAAATTTATGTAAGCATTTTGACTTGATCAAATTATATAAAAGATAAAAATTAATAATTAAAATAAAATTTAGGTTAAATACTCGAGGTTTTGATAAGTAGCCTAGATCCATCTTAACTCAATATTTACTAAGTATCTATAGGGATCAAATCTCTTTTCGCTCTAAATAAAGTTTTCACCTAAAGAAATTAGATTCTTTTTAGCTTTTAGTAGATCCCAAGTTAAGATGGATCTAAGCTACTATAGAAAAAAAATATTCCCAATTTCAAATATTCGCAATTTCAACTATTATAATATGTTTGAGATCCAAACTCTTAACCTTTATGACATTATGATTTTTAATATAAAAAAAAATATTGTATAATGCATATTTTCAATTACAATTACATACATATTCATTCCATTAATTTATCATTTTAAAATCATTTTTACAACACAAAACCTTTTCATATTTATGCTCCATGTGGTTGAAATATGAAATTGAGTCAATACATAGAGAAAGAAAAAGCGCACTAACTCTACCACCAATTGTGATTTATTTATAAAAAGTATTATTACTAATAAATTTAAACTAAGATAAAGCTTAAACCTTAAGTGGTCTTTGGTATGGAAAATGGTGAAGTATAATTGATGAGCTGCATGTATAATTTGATAAAAGTTTCAGGAGGAATGCATCCCATTTAAATCCAGTTCACATGAGCTAGGTGATGTCGTAGGTGGAGAGATGTGATATTCTCACTTTAACACATTTAGGTTGTAGTTAGGTTTTGAAAAATCAAACCATTTCTTTGTAGTTTATTTTCCTGCACTAAAAAATGATGATATGAGCAAGGGTTTCTATTTTGGAGCTCTGGTGTCATGACCCTCCTTGTAAATGAAACTACTGTAGCCATTTTTAGGGTTTTGTCGTCATTTTTTTATAAGGTAAAAATGGCTGAGAATTTAAAGAATCTGCTACATTGATTGGAGTTGTAGCAAGAGTGATTTTCATGACAATGATACTAAATATAGCTCACGTAGCAGTAAGGATATAAGCTTTGAGAGGCCAACTGTAGAAGAGGTTTCTGAATGCTAAAATTCTAAGGGACAATGGCTGCCTAGTGCTGAGGTAGGGGTTGCAAACAATGCCTGATTTACTCTTGATACTCAACAAAATAAAAGTGTGTTCTACATGCAAAAATAAAACTACCTCAGTGGCTTCCAAAAATTATACACTAAATCCCTAGCCAAGGAAACAAATTGTACCATGTTTCAAATCAAGTTCTTGGATTCCATAAAAATCCAACCAAATTCCTAGAGCAGTAATGACTCTAGGTCCCTTTACCAAAGAGCTCCCAATCATCATTCATTTAACATGAAAAAAATGATTTCCCTTAAAGAGACATTGGTGCCCCATACTCAAGGTATGATCCCATACTAATGAATATAACAAGGGAACGTCTTGACAAATTGCTTCATCTACAAGCTTTCTGCTACCAAGAAAAATGCCCAGAATGGACCTTTTCCTGTTGCAGTGAGTCTCTTTACCAACTTCCATTCAGTTCTTAGGGAAGATCTACGCAAACATATTTGACAATCACAAATAATGATTTGCCTTGGAATATGTATAGGAAATATAGAGATTCTCTACAACAGACTATTACAAAATGAATCTAGAGTGAGGACAAGTGGCTATCATGAGTCATGGATACTCAAATATGGGGGTGTTGATTGTCAATACTTTACTTCTCCTTATTTATCATGGAAATTTGCAGCCCTCTCTTTAATAAAGGGCATACAATATTGTAAAAGAAAGGGTTGTCTGTAGAGGCTTAACCTCACCTTACATCATTGACTTTCTTGTACTCTTATATAAATACGGGAAGGAGAGAGCCCTCTTATACATTTCTCTGACCATATTTTCTTAGAAATAGGTAGCACATTGGAGCTTCCCATTCTTCTCTTGACACTCTTCATCACCTTATCTCCCTGTCTTGTTGTACTACTTCTTGGAGCAATGCACAGTTCTAATAGGGATAGTATTTGATCATAAAGGAGGCAAGAAAACTTGTGATTGTGACAAACCCTAAAGGATCAGAAATAATTGTTCTGTTAACTCATGTGAGAGGAGAACACTAGGGTAGCGATGAGGAAACATCATGAACCCTTATGGAAGACCCAAAAAAAAACAAAGGGTGGTGGTGTGTTACAAGTTGTATTATAGATCCTAGTTTCAACACTCGAACCTAATGGGCTCTATTTAAAATTTGAGTATGATTTAATGTCATTGTTGTTATGTTATCGTAGCATCTACATAGCATCTACAAGGTTTTTTATGCAGAACATCATAGTTTACAAGAATGTGAATAATTTTTTTGATATACGTATATCTATAGACTTAGTCTGAGCTGTAACAAACCTGGTGAAAATTTCATGTAATAAAAGTTAATAAAGGAAAAATAAGATCACGATTAAGGGACACTTATTCCAAGATGAATGCTGGGAACAAATATCCTAATGGGCATCACTCGATGTGTGTTTTGGCTAAGAAAAATGGGAAAAGGCTAAGGCAAAGGCATTAAAAGGATCATATTCATTTTTGGCACATTTATTTATGAAAATAAAGGAAATTAGGAGAAAATTAAGGTGAAAGGTCACATGTTGCATGTGAGGAGGAAATGAAGGAATATAATGGAAAATGAATAAAATAGAGGTCTCATTCATAAAAAGGCTTTTGATGATGGGTTGGCAACCTTTTGCTAACCTTTTCTCAGTTCAAGTTTTGGATCTCTCTCATTATTCCCTCTTTCTCTCTATCACTCTTGGTCACTTAGAGTTTTCTTGGAGCATGTTGGGTCCCTATAATACTAGTGATTACCCCATTACTATTGTAGTTATACCCCTTATTTATATTTTTGTGCCCCTATTACCCCCATATTGTTATTTATGTGCCCCATAGAATCCCTCTATTGTTATTTTGTGGCTTTATATTATTATTGTTAGGTCGGATGGATTATATTGTGACTCCTTAGACTCCTATATATAGAAAGGAGGTTTTGTCATTTGTATCATCCAATAATTGTTCATTTATGTAATGTAAAGGAGGTTGCCCCCTCGAAGAGGCTGAATTCTAAGGCGTTGATCTATCTTTTCTATCTTTTCTTGAGCTGGGTTCATAACATTTGGTATCAGAGTTTTGGATTCTAGGGTTTTGCTGCTCCAAACAGGTCATCGTGGCATTTTGCTATAACTTTTTTTCTGTCATGTTTCAGAAGTCGCAAAAAAAACCCATTTGAAAAGAATTCATGTTGAACCTTGGGTACGAATTTCAGAGCCTTTCACTGTTGAGATTTTCTGTTTGTAGCAAAATAGAAAAAATCTCAGCTGATGACAACAATAGAATTCAGGTCCTAGATTAACTCCAGGTTGTTGGGAGGGAGTTAATGCCTCCTATATTTGATGTGAGGGAGTTAATGAGGCTGTTAGATTCTCTATGCTATATAACAGGCAACCATTTGGATGGTTTGCTGAGAGGGTGAGAGTTTTATGAGGTTTTCATTATGTAATCTCCAATTTGATTAATAAATTCCTGATGCCTATGTTTGGTGGACGTAGCCCAGATTGGTTGGGTGAACCACGTTAAAAACTGTGTTTATGTGCTTGATTTATTCTGCTGTGTGTTTATTTTGTTTGCTGTGCCTCTGGATTCCAACAAGTGGTATCAGAGCACGTTGGAGGAGCGGCACTGCTGGAGGTGGAGCGCGGAGTTGGTTTGGTTGCTGGTGAGCAGATCGATTGCTGCCTGGAGGTGCTACGTGGCTCAGGCAGCGTATGTCTGCTGAACAAATCATGCTGGAGCTGTGTCTTAAAGAGCGCCCAGGTACAGAACTTTATAAACAAATATTCAAACATGCCTCTGCGCGTTTTTTAAATGCTTGAATGTCATTCATATGAGAAGCCATGTGCTTGGAGCGTATCTGAGAGAGTATATATATATATTCTGAAAACGGCGTGGAATTGTTTTCAAACCGGCGTGGAGCTATAACCTGCCAGCATGGATATGGTTTTATATTAAAAACTGCGTGGATATATGTTAGACACCTGCGTTAATTTAATTCAGCACAAGGAATTTCGTGGGTATGTATATTGGAACTGCGTGGCCATATATATATTTTTTTTAAAATTGGGTAGAGATGGCATTACATTGAAAACTGCGTATTTATATCAGCGTGGATATATATTTTTGTTTTTTAGAAAACGGCATGGATATATTTTAAGAAACAGCGTTGATATGTATTTAAAACTGCCTGGATAAATTGAATACATGCGCTGTGTTGTTTTTCTTTTAATATATGCTATGGTGTGCTGGGATTGGCACAAAGCACAGAGGTAGCAATATTGGTATCAAGAGTGCGCAGTCAAATTTTTAAAAACGCAGTGCTAGTTGTATGTGGGAATGTGTATGCGCAGTCAATGTTTATGTGCTGGGACATCTAGTGCGTATGTGCATATTTGTGTGCTGGGATATTGCAGTTTTTTTTTTTAACAGGACGTATATTACTTTTTTTTTTTAGAAGTGCATATGGCAGAAAGTTCTTTTTTTTATAAGTGCAAAGGGCAGTTTTTTTTTGTTTTAAAAGCAAAGGCAGAAAGGCATAGGCAGTTGTTTTTTTAATTGCTCGTTAGTTTTGGAGATTATTGTGTTTTTTGATACAAATGGCGAAAACTCAAAGTGCCCGGTTTGAAATTGAGAAATTTAATGGCAAGAATAATTTTGAGATCTGGAAGGTGAAGATGCACGATTTGCTGGTTCAACAAGGTGTGGCGAAAGCACTGTTGGGGAAAAACAAAAGGCCTCCTTCCATGACGGAGGATGAATGGGATGAGATGGACGATAGAGCTCTGAGCGCAATTCGGTTATGTTTGGCGGACGATGTTCTGTTCAACATTGTGTCAGAGAAAACCGCCACAGGCTTGTGGTCAAAGCTTGAGAAGCTCTATATGACGAAATCTTTGACAAATCGGATTCTCCTGAAACGGAAGCTTTACGGTTTGCGGATGAAAGAAGGTACCTCAATTGCTTATCACCTGAATGTTTTTAATACCTTATTGGTGCAATTAGACAGTCTAGATGTGAAATTTGATTCAGGAGATAAGGAAATAACTCTATTATGTTCATTGCCCAAATCCTGGGATCACTTTGTTACTTCCATAAGCTTTAGTACATCAGATATCCTTGAGTTTGACGATGTTGTTGGAGCCTTGTTGGCTAAGGAGACGAGGAAGAGGTCGAATGCAGACACCTCTACATCAGAGGTAATGATGGCCAGAGGTCACTCACGAGAGAGACACTCCGGGGGAAAGCATAGCGACTCTCGTTCAAAGTCCAAAGGAAAGAAGCCCAAGGTGAAGTGCTGGCATTGTGGCAAGGCTGGACATCTGAAAAAGGATTGCTGGAAGCAAAAGCAGGCTGCTAAAGAAGGCTCTTCGACAGAAAAGAAGGAAGCCAACACCACAGATACAGGTTCAGTATCTGGTTCAAGTATGAGTGATGAAGTATTGTCAGTTAATATTTCAAAACATGATCAACATTGGTTGTTAGATTCCGGGGCATCTAACCACATTTGTATACATAGATATTGGTTTAAAACATATAGATCAGTTGATGATCGAGTCGTGTACATGGGTAATGATGTCACGTGCAATATTGTTGGAATAGGAAGTGTACAACTACAAATGTTTGATGGCACAACCAAAATATTAACTGATGTGAGGCATGTACCAGATTTAAGGAAAAATTTGATTTCATTAGGAGCACTTGATTCAAATGGATATAAAACTGTAATTCAAGGTGGAGTAATGAAAATTTACAAAGGCATCTTACTAGTTATGAAATCTAAGAAAGTAGGAAATCTATTTCAGTTAGAAGGTAGAACTGGGTCAGATCATGTGTCTGTGTCTGAACATGACAATAGTTCCATTCACTTATGGCATCAAAGATTGGGGCATATGAGTGAAAGAGGATTGAAAATTTTGGCTGACCGAAAGTTACTTCCTAATCTAAGATCTGGAAAATTGGATTTCTGTAAACATTGTCTGTTTGGTAAACAAAGTAAACAAAAGTTTAAAACAGGCAAACATACTAGTAAAGGCATACTTGATTATATCCATTCAGATGTTTGGGGTCTAGCCCCTACAGCGTCATATGGTGGAGCGTCATATTTTGTGTCATTTATTGATGACTTTTCTCGGAAAGTATGGGTCTACATGTTGAAAAAGAAGTCTGATGTTTTTTCAGTTTTCAAGCAGTTTAGAGCATTGGTAGAAAACAGCACTGGTAGAACAATAAAATGTTTAAGAACTGACAATGGTGGTGAGTTTTCCTCCAAGGAGTTTGATAGCTATTGCAAGGATGCAGGGATCGAGAAACATAAGACCACGGTTTATACTCCTCAACAGAATGGAGTTGCTGAACGCATGAACAAGACTCTTCTAGAGAGAGCAAGGTGTATGCTGAGTAACGTCGGGTTGCAAAAGGAGTTGTGGACGGAAGCAGTGGCAACAGCTTGTTATGTGATAAACCGATCTCCATCAACGGCAATAGGCTGCAAGATTCCGCAAGAGGTATGGAAAGGACACCCTTGTGACTATTCTAAACTCAGAGTGTTTGGTTGTGATGCATATGCTCTAGTGCCTAAACATCAGCGAACTAAATTAGATCCGAAATCGAAAAGGTATGTCTTTGTTGGGTATGGTGATGGAACAAAGGGATATAGATTGTGGGATCCTACTACCCGCAAAATCATCATCAACAGAGATGTAAAGTTTGATGAATCCTCTCTTGTACAGTTAGATGTAAATAGTAGATTGAAACAGGATGATGTATCTGATTTCCAGCATATTCAGTTTGACAGCATTTCTAATGATAGTCATAACGACCATAGTTCAGATTCTAGTCATGAACAGGTTTCAGAATCAGATTATGAACAGGGTTCAGATGGAGGTCATGAACAGGTCTCAGATGGCGATCATGAAGAAGTTCCTACAGATGATAGACAGCCAATTGTGGAAGCACCAGAAACATTCTTAAGGAGGTCTACAAGGATCAAACGTCCTCCAAGAAGGTATGATGATCATGTTACTTCAGTTGCTTTGATCGCTAATGATGATGAACCTTTGTGTTATCAGGAAGCTGTAGAAGGTTCAAATAGTGACAAATGGAAAGCAGCCATGAAGGAAGAAATGATGGCCTTAGGTAAGAATGGCACGTGGGATCTGGTTGAACTTCCTAAAGGCAGGAAAACTGTGGGATGCAAGTGGATGTTCAAGGTGAAACAGGGTGTGAATGATACAGAAGACAGGTACAAAGCGAGGCTGGTTGCAAAAGGGTTTTCTCAGAAAGCTGGCATAGACTTTCATGAGATATTTTCACCAGTGGTTAAAATTGTTTCAATTAGAATTGTGTTAGCATTAGTGGCTTTGTTTGATTTAGAGTTGCAGCAATTAGATGTTAAGACTGCATTTCTACATGGTGATTTAGATGAGGAAATTTATATGGAACAACCGGAAGGGTTTGTTCAGCGTCGCAATGAGAAATTTGTCTGCAGGCTCAAGAAGTCATTATATGGCCTGAAGCAGTCGCCTCGGCAGTGGTATAAGAAGTTTGATTCTTTCATGTTGAGTCAGAAATATGTAAGAAGTGAATATGATCATTGTGTTTACTTTAAGCAGTTAAATAATGGCATGTTCATTATCTTAGTTTTGTATGTTTATGATATGCTTTTAGCAAGCAAAAGCATTGAAGAAATCAACAGGTTGAAGACTCAGATGGCAAGGACGTTTGATATGAAAGATCTAGGAGTGGCAAGACAGATTTTGGGCATGGAGATTTTCAGAGACACAGGCAATGGTAAGCTGTGGTTATCACAACAGAAGTATGTTGAGAAAATACTTTTGAGGTTTGGTATGAATAATGTGAAACCTGTGTCAGTCCCTTTAGCTTCCCATTTTAAGCTTTCTTCGAGTTTATGTCCTAATACAGATGAAGAAAAGGATTATATGTCTCGAATTCCGTATGCCAATGTAGTAGAATGTTTAATGTATGCGATGGTTTGTACGTGACCAGATGTTTCTCATGCAGTTGGGGTTGTCAGTAGGTACATGGCAAATCTGGGTAAAGAACACTGGTCAACAGTGAAATGGGTGCTTTAGTACTTGAGAGGCACAAGTAGTTATTGTATTTCTTACAATAAGAGTAGTGAATTTGTTTGCAGATATGTTGATTCTGATTTTGCAGGTGATTTGGATAAGAGAAGATCAACTTCAGGGTACGTCTTTACTCTTGCAGGTGGAGCTATAAGCTGGATGTCAAAGCTATAGAACATTATTGCTTTATCCACTACTGAAGCAGAATATATTGCTGCTTCGCATGCTTGCAAAGAGGCGGTTTGGTTGAAAGGTTTGCTTGGTGAGTTTGGTAGGTTACAGGACAACATCAGGTTACTTTGTGATAGTCAAAGTGCAATACATTTGGCTAAGAATCCGGCCTATCATAGTAAATCAAAGCATATTCCAATTAAGTACCATTTTGTAAGACAGGTTATCACTGGAATAGGAGTCTCTCTTGAAAAGGTGCATACAAAGGAGAACTGTGCAGACATGTTCATGAAACCAGTTTTGTTGGAGAAGCTACGCTGGTGTTTGGCTTCTCTTGGCTTGCAGAAAAGATAAAATAATAATAACAGGGCATCAGGCGAATTGTTGTCAAGGTGGAGATTGTTGAGATTTTCTGTTTGTAGCAAAATAGGAAAAATCTCAGCTGATGACAACAATAGAATTCAGGTCCTAGATTAACTCCAGGTTGTTGGGAGGGAGTTAATGCCTCCTATATTTGATGTGAGGGAGTTAATGAGGTTGTTAGATTCTCTATGCTATATAACAGGCAACCATTCGGATGGTTTGCTGAGAGGGTGAGAGTTTTATGAGGTTTTCATTATGTAATCTCCAATTTGATTAATAAATTCCTGATGCCTATGTTTGGTGGACGTAGCCCAGATTGGTTGGGTGAACCACGTTAAAAACTGTGTTTATGTGCTTGATTTATTCTGCTGTGTGTTTATTTTGTTTGTTGTGCCTCTGGATTCCAACATTCACGTGATATTTGCGGAGATATGATCCGAGGAAGTTGGTCATTTTGTAGACTCCTGAATTACATTCAAAACAGGTGACCTGGGGAAAATCGTCATAACTTTCTCTCTGGGAATCAGATTGAAATTTTGTAAGAAGTTACAGAAAGAGGACGGACTGTAGTTTCTTGTATATCTTTTTCAGAACTAAAGATCAAATATTGTACACGTGGAACTTCATACAAGTTCGCTCTTCTGGAAAGGTCTATAATCAGGTCATCTTGGGAGATTGTGCATAACTCTTTCTTGGAGAATAAATTCAGAACTAGATGATTGGAAACTACAGAGATACATCAGAGGCAATATCAAGCTCCTCCAAAGTGAAAAAAGGTGTGTAGATTTTTTTAAATTTTTGCTTAAGCTTAGTTTGAAAATTTATTTTGAAGGAATTCAAAGGGCATAGTAGAGCATTATTATCAGTAACTGATGCCTCGAGGAATTAAAATGCAAACACCTAGTAAGGAACCTGAAAGCTCTAGCATGACTCATGAAGAAGAGGAAGAAATGCTACATGATATATCAAAATTACAAGAACAAGTGCAACAAATGTCACGCTCACAAAAGTTAACAGAAGCTAAGATAAATGGCATGGAAGCTAAGATGAATAGCATGGAAGCTAAGATGGACAATTTGAAGATAGATTTGAACACAAATTTGAAGACAGACATGGCAGATTTGAAGACAGATTTGACAAATTTTCTACAAGAAATACTTACTAATGGTGAAAAGGTAGTAAAGGAAACTCATGATGAGAACAAAAGAAATGTTAATCATGATTCCATAGATGCTAATGTTGGATCGAAGAATCACCATATTCCAAAAATTGATATGAGGAAGTTTGATGGCAAGGATCGCACCACATGGATATTACAGATGGAGCAATTCTTCGATCTCAATAATGTGCAAAACGCACAAAAGGTACGTATGGCAACTGTATATTTGGAACCAAATCAGTTTGTATGGTATCAATGGCTTTGTTCTCGTAAACAATTTATCACTTGGGCAATTTTTACGGAAGAATTGATAGCACATTATGAGGATACAAAAAGCAACACTTTTTTTAGCCAATTGATAAGTCTCAAACAAAAGGGTTCAATAATGGAGCACATTGAGGAGTTCCAAAAATTGAACATAAGGGTAAAAGATATTCCAGAGGAGCATAGGATTGATGTGTTCATAGGGTCTTTAAAGGATAATATCCAACATGATGTTCGCCTTTGGGAACCTGATTCATTAGAGAAGGCATTCAGGTTAGCAAGAAAAATGGAAAGCAAAATTATGGCAACTAGGAAGCATACCATTCACAACTATAAAGACGGAAGTGTTGTTGCCCCTAGTCTTCCACAACCTACAAGGTTGACACCACAACAATTGGAAGAAAAAAGAGCAAAAGGGCTTTGTTACAATTGTGATAGCAAATACATAAAAGGTCATAAGTGTGCTGAGAAGAAATTATTCTACATAGATTGTGAAGAGGAAGAAGAAAAGGAGCAAGAAAGGTCAAAAGAAGAGGATATACTCCAGGAACAAAGCCTAGATGAAGAACAAATAAATCCGACCATATCTTGTAATGCATTGGCGGGAATTACCACTCCTCAAACCATCAAGATAGAAGGACAAATCAAGAAGAAAAGGGTAATAGTGTTGATTGATTCAGGAAGCACCCACAATTTTATTCATTGTAGGGTAGCAAAAGAATTGAATTGCTTCCTATATCCAGCACCAGAGTGTCAAGTGATGATTGCAAATGGAGGAACAATAAATTGCTCTGGAAAGTGCCATAATATCAAGCTATCCATGGGAGAATATGTATTGACTAGCCCAATGCTTTCCATTCCAATGGGAGGTGCTGATGTTGTACTAGGAGTCCAATGGCTACAATCCTTGGGTACAATAGCTTTTAATTTTCAAGAACTTTTCATCAAATTTTCTACGGAAGGAAAGGAAGTTGAATTAAGGGGTATTGCAGGGAAACCAGGAAAGATAATCAGCTCTAATGGCATGACAAAGCTTCTAAAAAAGGAGCAAAGAGGTGTAATTGCACAATTATGTTCGCTAGATGTTTCCACATTGGAATCATCTATTTCTCCAGATCTCCAAAAAGTCCTGGACAATCATTCCAAGGTATTTGAGACTCCCAAAGGTCTCCCACCTATGCGTGATCATGATCATGCTATTCATCTGATTCCAGGAAGTGTTCCTCCAAACATCAGGCCGTACAGATATCCCTATGTCCAAAAAAGTGAAATTGAACGTATGGTTGCAGAAATGCTAGAGGCTGGTATAATTCAACCGAGTCAAAGTTCTTTCTCAGCTCCAGTAGTATTGGTGCACAAGAAGGATGGATCATGGCGCATGTGTCCAGATTATAGGGAGCTCAACAAGCTCACTATTAAAGATAAGTTCCCCATTCCTGTCATTGATGAATTACTGGATGAATTGCATGGATCAATTTACTTCACCAAGTTGGATCTTCGTTCAGGATATCATCAAATCAGAATGAAGATTGAAGACATTCCGAAAACAACATTTAGAACTCATGAGGGTCATTATGAATTTTTGGTCATGCCTTTTGGCCTTACCAATGCACCTTCAACATTTCAAGGTTTGATGAATTCAATTTTCAAACCATTCCTTAGAAAATTTGTGTTAGTATTTTTTGATGATATACTAATCTACAGCAAGTCTTGGAAGGATCATGTTGAACATGTTGACAGGGTGCTACAACTATTGGAGGAGAAACAATTATATGCAAAAAGATCCAAATGTTTCTTTGGAGTCCAGGAGGTGGAATATTTGGGTCATATTGTATCTCATGAAGGAGTTAAGGTAGACCCTAGCAAAATTAAAGCCATTAAGGAATGGAAAATCCCCACATCCATAAAGCATCTGCGAGGATTTCTTGGGTTGACAGGGTATTATCGCAAGTTTGTTAAGAATTATGGGAGAATAGCAGCACCTCTAACAACATTATTGAAGAAAGATTCATTTTCATGGACTCCGGAAGCAACAAAGGCCTTTGAACATCTTAAAGAGGCAATGTGCCAAGCACCGGTCTTAGCTACACCGGACTTCACAAAAACCTTATTTTGGAATGTGATGCTTCAGGAAATGGAATTAGTGCTGTTCTAATGCAAGATGAAAGACCCATTGCTTTTGAAAGTCGTCCAATCAAGGGAAAGTTTTTAAGAAAAGCTATTTATGAGAAGGAAATGTTGGCAATACTCCATGCACTTAAGAAATGGCGACCCTACCTAATGGGAAGACACTTCAAGGTAAAAACGGATCATGATAGCCTTAAATACTTTTTAGAACAAAGATTATCCTCTGAAGAGCAACAAAAGTGGGTCACAAAGATGTTGGGTTATGACTTTGAAATCATCTACAAAAAAGGGAAGCAAAATGTGGTGGCAGATGCACTCTCAAGAAAGGATGAGGATGTGGAAGCATTGTTGTGTGCCATTTCTATTATCCAACCAGATTGGATAAACGAAGCAAGGGAGGAATGGAAGAATGACGAAGAAGTGTGGGCACTTATTCGAAAGCTACAACAAGATTCCAGTACTTTTGATACATTTAGCTGGCAAAATGATTCGTTATGGTACAAAGATCGCTTATACCTCTGTAAGAATTCCCAGCTAAAACAAAAGATTCTTATGGAATTGCACACTTCTCCCTTAGGAGGGCACTCAGGATTTTTAAAAACTTACCACAAGGTTAAGAAGGAATTTTTTTGGGATGGCCTTAAATCAGATATTCAAAAGTTTGTGGCGGAATGTTTGGTTTGCCAACAAAATAAAGTTGAAACAATTAAGACATCGGGTCTATTACAACCTTTATCCATTCCAAGCCAACGTTGGGAGGAGGTTTCAATGGATTTTATCACAGGTTTACCCAAGTCTGAGGGAAAGAGTGTCATCATGGTTGTAGTTGACAGACTTACCAAGTATGCACACTTTTGTGCATTATCACATCCATTTAAAGCCAGTACAGTTTCTACTGCATTTATGGAAACAGTTCAAAAGCTACATGGAAACCCAAAGATTATTGTAAGTGACAGAGATCCCATTTTCACTGGAAATTTTTGGACAGAATTATTTTCTTGTCTTGGTACTCAGTTAGCTCATAGCTCATCTTATCATCCTCAATCTGATGGGAAAACTGAGATAGTAAACAAATGTTTGGAAGGATATCTTCGTTGCTTTGTATCTGATAAACAGACACAATGGGTCAAATGGTTGCCTCTGGCTGAATGGTGGTATAACACTTCCTTCCATACAGCAACAAAAATGACCCCATTTATGGCACTTTATGGTTATCAACCACCATCCATCACATCATATTTAAGAGAAAATTCTAAGGTTCAGGCAGTGGAACATCACATCGAACATCAACAACAAGTCCTCCAACTCTTAAAGGATAACCTCGTGTTGGCACAAAATAGAATGAAACAACAGGCAGATCAACATCGCAGTGAAAGAAGTTTTGATGTAGGTGATTGGGTATTCCTACGGCTAAAACCATATAAGCAAATGTCCCTAAAGCAAGCTAAGAAGGATAATAAATTATCACCAAAGTATTATGGTCCGTACAAGGTGTTGCAAAAGATTGGTACTATGGCATACAAATTGGAGCTTCCTGCAGCTTCTCGATTGCACCCAGTTTTCCATGTTTCATGTTTAAAGAAGGTTATAGGTGACAAGCTCCCAATTCAAACAATATTGCCAGAACTTGACGAGGAAGGAAAAATTATATTGGAACCGGAAGCAGTCACAGAAACAAGAACTTGACAGCTACGAAATCGATCAATTTCAGAGTATCTTATCAAGTGGAAGAACTTATCCGCTGAAGATTCCACATGGGAGGATGAGAATTTTATGCAGAAGTATCCAGAACTACTCAAGCGTTGAGGACAACACTTTTTCGAAGGAGAGGGGCATGTTGGGTCCCTATAATACTAGTGATTACCCCATTACTATTGTAGTTATACCCCTTATTTATATTGTTGTGCCCCTATTATCCCCATATTGTTATTTTTGTGCCCCATAGAATCCCTCTATTGTTATTTTTGTGGCTTTCTATTATTATTGTTAGGTCAGCTGGATTATATTGTGACTCCTTAGACTCCTATATATAGAAAGGAGGTTTTGTCATTTGTATCATCCAATAATTGTTCATTTATGTAATGTAAAGGAGGTTTCCCCCTCGAAGAGGCTGAATTCTAAGGCGTTGATCTATCTCTTCTATCTTTTCTTGAGCTGGTTTCATAACAGAGCACTCTAGCTTTGGATCAAGGAAGGAAAAGCAAGCAAAGGAAAAGAACGAAAGCAAGGATTAAGGAAGAAGAGTAGGATCAAGAAGTTTCAGCAGGAATACTTGTAGGTAACATATTAGATGTGTGATTTCCTAGCTGGCTTCGACATGCATGGATTTGCATGTTGGTGTATGGTTCTCTTATTATCGGGGACATGGTTCTGCCAGGTTATAATAGTGGCTTTCAACCTAGCCTTGTCTTTTTTCGGATGCCATGATTTTGGGATGTTTATTTTGGTTTTTGATCTTTGGTTTATCGGATCTATTTCAGAATCTGGGGTGAAGGTTGTCTCAAATTTTGTTCCCAAAGGCCTAGGAATCCCTTAACTGATTTTGGCGGGATACACGTTAAAGCCTAAGGGAGGAGTCTCGGTTTAGTGCCTAGTGATCTGGGTTTGGATTGCAGTAAATCCAAGGAGACTAGTCTTAATTTAAGGCCTAGTGATCCAGGATTGGATACGATAAGCCTGAGAGACGAGGAGATGGAGAATTACTCAAGGAATGGCATTCCAAGTTTGATTTTGGATGGAATTCCAAGTTCGATTGGGTTGTGATCGGAGTACCAGTTTTGGTGTGATCATGATTTGATGAAGTTGGAGGTGGTTTAACCTCTAGATTCCCTTGATTGTTCTTGGATTGGTTGTTCTATGAGATGCCACATTCATTCTTAGAATATGGCACAAGGATGACAAGATGAAATAGGTATTTGGTTCAACCACATCTTCAGTTAGGTGGTACGTGGAAGTCTCGAACCCGGTCGGGTTTGCCTATGATTAATGAAAGATAAGTTCTCTTACTTTTTGACATGTTTATATATGGATTTGATGGCTGTCATATCTCTAATATTTATATGGTTTAATGTTGGTTATAAGCATGGTTATGTGACTGGTTCATGTCATGGTTATTTCATGTACTTAACTGTAATTGCTAAAATGATCGATGTAAGACCTAATTGGTGATATAACAGTTTAATATAGAAGGTGGTGATCCTTCTCATTATGTTTCATGAGTTCTTTCAGGCCTTCATGCTCCGTCTTCTATCGTAGACCTGTAGGTTGCATTGATGCCAAGTGTTTGAGAGAATGTCAGTCTCAATTGGGGATGTTGAAACCTACTCTTGAGGTTGATTTCGATTTATTACTATTGCAATCATGTGTTTGATGGATTCTTTAAGTTGTGACAAGTTCTAGGCAGTGGTTGGAATTCTGGACTAAAACAAAGCCATGAATTTTGCGAATGCTCTCACAGGTCTATTGAGAAGATTCCATGGATGTTGGCACATAAGCCTGTGAGAGTGACTCTAGGTTTCTAGGTGCTTTCATGCCTATAACATGAGAGTGACCAAGGGTTAAAAGGATTAAAACATCAATGGGACCTAGGGTCAAAATGTATGAGTGGTTGACATGGCTCCTAAGGGTGTTGTTGTCGATGTGGATGGGTTTGATTGATGTCTTCCATCGATTCCATTTCCTTAAGGTTACCAAGGAGGTTGAATCCCTTATAGTGGCCTCTCTCATAACATGTTTAGCCCACCTGGCCAGTTGCTTAGGTAGAATTGTGAGGAAGGGGTTCTACATGATAGATATAACTTTTACTAAAAGTTGTTGGGATTTGGGAAACTCCATTGTCCTTTGAAATATTAGCACTTTGTTGGGGAATATGCTTATCATTTGTTCTATGTATTATTGCATTCTTTATAAGCTAGGTAAGTAATATTAGACCAACCTACAAATGTTTGGGAAGATCTCCTCTTAGATTTCAAAGCCACAACAAAGAGAGTATTAAAGACCCATAGTTGCTATTCAATAGTCCGTCACTCTATTGGTTTACGAAAACCATGGAAACAACAAAGTTGAAGGAGTGAAGATCATAAAGTTTCTCTGTATATACTAAAAAGCATGACTAGAAAGTGAAAATTATTAAAAATAATATTGACAACATTCCAAAGGGCATATTTAGCAATCTTCAAACTACATATTTTTTATTTTCATTCAGCTGTTTTTCTAACCATGATCTCCCCCCATTCACCACCATATTCCTAGTTCACATAACTAGGCCAATCAAAGCTGCCTACTTTCATTTGTATATCATATTGAGCTTCTTAGTGGTAGCATTCTACATCTTTCCCTCTGTAGCTTTGTTGTCCTAGATTCCTCATTATAAAATCATGCCTTTCCACCAACATGCCAAGTTTTAAAACCTCTTATTATACAAGCTATATTTTTGTGACATACCAAAGATATGGTTTTAATAAATGTACATACTTAGTCCTATGTAGCACAAAGTTTCAGACTTCAGTGATAGGGAATGGTGATCGGATTTCATTTTCACATAGGCATTGGATAGATGATTTATTATGTTATGATTTCCAACTAAAGCAAGTGAATATTTTTTGGGAGAACCTGTGCCATATTGGCACCATTTTGGACAAGAGACCCTTAGACATCCCTGAAACCATCAAGTCTTGTCTCCTAGACATCACTATTTTTGGTAGGAAATGTCCAGAGGCTATGGGTGAAGCCCCTTGTTTCCTCAGGAACATCCCATTCCAAACATGAGGTAACCCCTTGCAGTCCCAAAGTCATTGTGAACAAGGCAATGTAGGAGACACAACATTCTTCTCATTCATGTAAGACCCATGTTCCTCAAGAACATCCCCTTCCAAATAGGGGGAAGCCCTTGGAAGTCCCTAACTCATTGTGAACAAGAAATGTGAGAGACACAACATCGGGACATTAACATGTGTGAGATAAACTAATTATTCTTCCCATTGATGCAAGACCCATATTTAATCAGTCACACATTAAAGACTCTAATATGACTTAATTAAAAAGAACATATGTATATATTTATATCCTACCCCTACCAAGTTTTGGGATTATATACAAGAATAAAACCTTTACCTGCATAGTCCTACTCTAAATTTTCTAAGACTTTTTTATCTATCTAGTAGTTATCCTTACAAATCAATTTTCAAATAACTTTTGTACATAATTAGTCATCACTGCATAATCTAATTACTCACTTTTGAATCGTTGAACTCTATCTTAACCATGGGAGTTCTCATATCTGATCCACAAACTTATTTTTGCTAACTCCAAATTAGTTATCTCTTGTATATATTTTATTTGCATGCTAATTAGTTCCATCTACGAATCGGAGATATTATGGTGAAATATATTATCTTCTATTTTTTTTGGATGTGACAATGTTGATTAGAGAGGATCAATTGTGCTAGTTTTTTTCCTTGGAATACAAATATTCCTACCCTAAATCCTGAAAGTGATGATGACATTGATGGCACCTTGGCATCCCAATCAACTATTAGCTTATGAAGAGCTCAATCACAGGAAAGATTTGAACAAATCTTCTCTCAACCACCCAAATAAGTTAATGATAGTGCTAATTTTTAATGTTTCATCCTTTTTTATTTTCCTTTGTGTGTGCATATTTTTGGTACTTTGGTTTTAAAAAGGAGGCAATAATTGCAGAATGGAAATGGGTGGATAGATAGAGATTAGGAATTTTTCACTATTGACAACATGGATTGTGATTCTAAAAGAATGGAAAAAATGGGAAAGTATCAGGGGAAGAGAGTGAAAAATGAGTTTGAGACATTTTGAATGAAACAATTTAGGAACGATCAACAATGTTTAATATTTTTAGAAATGAGAACATTTGTAATAAAATTGGGAAGCTACAAACTAAAGGATAAACAGCCATAGGCCAAAGAGTCATAGCACCAGCCAAAGGAATGTTGACCACATGGGAAGGAGTTGTGTTCCCATTAATAAACATTTCCATAGGTCAAGGAGTTCTATTCCCATTAACAAACATGGCCACAAGCCAAAGGAAATATGATGATACTTCTAACATACATTATGGTAGTTACATTGAAACACATGCATTCAGAGGTAAAATCATGAGCTCAAACAATCCAAGGACCGATGATTAGAAAAAATGATCCTAAGCATAAAAGATACAAAGGATTGTGATACAACAAAATTAGAATAATAGAGAGGTGCATGTTGACCCAAAATTCATTTTATTTTTGGGAAAGAAATTCACATATTTTAATGTCACACCTCAAGGTTCACATGGTGCATAACCTCACATTATTGTCTTTAATTGAAGCCCAAATTGATATGTGCCACTTGGATCAAACAACGATTCACTTGCTAGGTCTTACCCTACTATCTGAAGCTTGAAGCACATTATTCCAAGTTGGTTCCCTATTCTAAAACTATATCTCTCCTATAACAAATAAAGAAGATTTGAAATCTTCTACAAGTTGTGGAACATATTTGTTGAATGCACCAACGTAGAAAGGTGTTAAATATTCTTCTATGCTACTATGTCTTCACATTTTTCTTTTCAATTAAACTCCTAATATTTTATTTCACCTCTTTACATGAAATCCACTTTCCATTCTAAAAAATGTTTGATAAAAAACATTGTATTCCCTACAAATTACTCCTGAGATTAGCTCTAGAAAGAAAATCAACAAATAATTGTTGAATGCAACAACCTAGTGTTGACGAGGTAAATCCCCTCTGCAGATAGAGGCGATCCCCACTAGCCCAGAATGGGTCTAGAAACAATCAAACAATGCTAACATGAAAGTTCGTAATTATAAATTAAAGGTAAATGACGAGAGCCTACTTGGATTCCAACGCTAGTGTTGTAGAAGAGTCGACACTCCCATTCTTTTGCTCCGGCCGGTCACGATCCTCACGATCTTCGTGAATGGACACCTGCACATGCAAAGAACGACACAAATACAAGCATAAAATCCATTATATGCAATTATATATCGGTCAGAAAAGATATAACTCAAACATAATTACAATGAACAACAAGAGTGGAACCATAATGATAGTCATCTATTATTGATAAACAACAAAGAATAATACAACCATAGTTCTGACGTCAAATCCTCCTTTGGCTGGGTGATCAGCTACATATGTCTTGCAAAGCTTGTCGGGATTGGGAACAAGCCTCTCTCTCTTTGATTATGAATGCAAAGAAGACTCTTACAACAATCTCTTAGACTTCTAAAAGTATAATTCTCCCTATGCTAGAACTAGCTTGTCAAAGGCAACGGAACAAGCTTTTATAGATGGAGGAGAAGGAGATAAGATCAATCACACCATCTATGGGATTGGGTTTATCCTCAAAAAGCTATTATGGATAGAGGAAAGGGAGATAAGATTAATCACGACATCCATGGGATTGGCATTATCCTTAAAAAGCTTCATGAGTCGAAAGGAAAGAACCTTCGCGCGTTCGTTTGTTAAAAAGCTTTCCCAAACTCGGTTGGCGTGAGTATATCTCTGAGACAAAGCGCCAATTGGCACGTCTTCTTTGGAGGATTTCCCCTATTGGCGCTAGTAATACACTGTGGATCCGCGCTAATGGAAAAAGGGAACTTTTTAAGGATATTCTGCAGGAGATGTCTTCAGGGCATATGAAATCCATACTTAGAGGAATATAATGCAAGTGTTTTCAAGTTATGTCACTTCTCACAGGTCCTGGAATGAGTCCTCCAAAGTGCGGGAGAGGGGTGACAGGGGCGGTGACAAATGGTGACAAATTACTGTGTAATAGATGCCCCCTAAAGCATGAGGCTCGAGAGAGAGCGGGGTGAAATGCTTTATAAGAAAACATGCAACTGAAAATGTTGCCGCCGGAGAATCTGCATAGAGAGGTACAACTGATATCTCAAGTACATGATATATGTGGTATGGGCGCAGCCATCCATAACAGAGTACGTAATAATCTAGATCTAAGGTATGGGCGCAGCCATCCAGTGAGGATCGATGAATAGACCCAGGCATGGTCGCAGTCATCTAGTGAATGAGTCATGTAATAATCACAATAATCCACAAAATTGCAACCTGGATTCCAACAGACAAAATCCAGGGTCTTGCGCTCCATCTCGACCCGAACAAAAGTACAAGTTCAAGCATCCGAATACATGAGTTGAAGTCGAACATGCATGAACATCGTCTGATTACCAGTCAATAATGAAAACTGTTAACAGACGCGAGAGGTACCACCAATAATGACAATGGACCTCAAGGTACTATAGGTACAATCTACAGCGTGCGAATCAGTGAGCTCGCGTCGAACACCCGTAGAATCATTTGATCGGAGGCCAATGATGAAAACCTCACGTCGAACACGAAGAACCTGCCATTGAGGCATGGAGGCTCCAAGGCACCAGAAGGGAGTCTCTAGATCAGCTTCCTGGATAATGAGTTGAAGTCAACAGGAAGTGACCTTGATCGAAGGTGGGCCATAGTGTTTCCCACATCATCGACAAGAGGCAGAGGAAGAATGTTGTGGTGAATCAGAATTATGCGAGCTATCAGAGGGAGGTTGTTATTCTGTAGAGGTCAACTTCTCTTGAACGTATTGGCGGCATGACAGTGGACTTGGCAGTATTTGACAGCAATGGATCAAAGGTCATGGTGACAAGGCAATGAGCAGATGAGAGGTCAAACAGGATCACCCAAACCCACAGAGGCAAGTGAAAAACGAGATGAGATGTCCCCAGCTAGACATGAATGCAAATAAAGTGCCATGTTCAATAGCGACATACTGCCGACATGACAATAATTATGGTTCCATTTTCCCCCACCATTTCTCGTGAGTACCCCAGTAATTTTTATTAACAAGCTTGACGGGGATAGCATATGCTTGTGAGGCGTCATTTCGATGGAATCCAATGTCATCAGGTTTTAACGAGTCTGACAGAGGAAGAACTCGGCGTCTTTTCATGTTTAGAGAGTTTGAAAAGACAGTAGAAAAGAAAACTCCAAGGGTGTCCTTTTTTGTAAAGTTGTGTCTCTCGAGCCCGAAAAAGTATAAAAAAATGCTCGAAAGAACTGCCCGACCATTACGATCGAGGAGTACTTTTCATGTTTAATGACTTCGACCTGAAAAAGTAGAAAAGCAACTGAAATCACATCGTTTCATAACCATTAGCGAGCCTGAAATGACAAGGACCTGACAATCTTTTCTTTTTTACACGGTTGCAAAAGAGTTTAAAGACGACCACCCCTTATTTACATTTAGCGAGTCAAGAGGAATAACTCGGCAATCTTTTCGTCTTTAAACGGTCGGAAAAGAGCTGAAAGCAGACCTCCATTTTTATTCTCTTTAACGAGTCAAAAAGGGAAAAATACTCGGCAATATTTTCATTTTTTATGAGTCAGAAAAGAGCTTAAAAGGAGACTCATCCTGGAGGAACGAGTGGTATAAAGGGTAGCAAATGGTTCCGGAAATGGTGGAATTGCTCAAAACATATAATGGTCAAGAGGCTGGCTAATAAAACCACTCATCGCTGCGGTTCCTCAGGAAAGGATAAACAACCAAGTGAAAACATATGATTAGCCAAAGAGATGGTAGCAATGGAATGAAACAACTAAGGCTCATCTAACAGAATTTAGAGAAATAACAGCAATCACGAGATGTAAAATGGGTATGGGTTCATTTTTACACAAGCTTAAACCATGGAGAACTTTGCTTGGATTCGGTTTCATGTTTACACAAGCTTGAAATGGAAAACTATGCTTGTTATAAGTTCGCATGCCCCCAGCATAATAACGCAAAATTAGGTACATGCCCCCCAAGCTTCATTACATTCAACAAAGTGGATGGAATGAAGGTTCACTCTCGAGATCTATGAAAGACTCGACTTGTATTTTACGAGATCTTAATCAAAGACTCGATTTGGAAAGGAGGAGATATTTCATTTTTTAATGAGGTTGAACTACGAAAAGAACTATCCTCATAACCCTTATTTCATTTTTTAATGAGCTTGACACAAGATCAGGAACTATGCTCCGCCAGACCTAGTTTCATTTTTTAAGGAGCTTGACATAGGAAAACGAACTATGCTAAGCCCGAACTTCATTAGAATGAATAGGAAGTCGGGGCTTCCAAGAGTGCCACTCCAGGTGGAAGGGTAATATCTCGGAAGTCAGGACCCAATGCCCCCAGGACACTATGCACGATGGCGGCATCACTGGATCTAGGCACGGGATAAGTGGCCACGTAGTTGATCTGTGGTGGGGCAGATGCAACTGGTGGATGAAAACCAGGAGGGGATGACGACTGTGCATGAGGCACCCGTGGACGAACGAACGATAATTGATCTATAGTCACTATCCTTCCATCGTGTGGAAAGCAAACCACACGGAAAAGTGAAGAGACCAGGGCCCCCATGGCATAAACATAGTCACGGCCAAGGAGAAGACTAAAATCTAAAGCACCTTGGGTAACCGATACGTCTATATAGACGGTTTTGCCTCCCAAAGTAATAGGGAACTTTGGAAGGATCCCTAATGGTTGACTAGTTCCTTCGTCAAAAGCCGTCAGATTCGGTGCGATTGGCACAAGCTGTGGGGAACCCAAAGCTTGCCAAGTAGTGGCAGGCATAAGACTGACAGATGCACCCTCATCCAAAATAGTGCCAGGTATTGCCCTATTATAGGCGTGTACCGTGACCCAGAAAGGCACATGGGATGGAAGGCGGGAGGTGGTCAAACAACTCCAGTCGAAGGAAACGACTGAACTACTTGGTGGGAGAATCATATGATTGCCCCCCTGCTCTAAAAGAACCGCAGCAGGACTCTCGGGAGCAGCTGGGATAGGAGAGTCATTTCTGGACTCAGGAGAATGTGAGGAGACAGGAAGAACATGGGAATGATGCTCTTCCGAAACAGAGTGGTCGACGAGTGGTGAACTCGAGTCGAGACTCTTTCCGACCAATGGTTGGTCTGGAACAGGCTTGGCATAGCCAGGTTCGGGAAGAGGGGCCTGGACACGAGAAGAATTTGAATCAATCTCTTTGTCAACAGGGGGACGATCTGCGGCTGCAGAAAGACGTTGATAGCCAACGGGTAGTTGGGGTGAAGGAGCTATAAGACTTTCCAAGACAACAGAGGCTTTATCCATGAGCGAAAAAAGGTGAAGGGGATGATTGCCTTCACAAAGTCTACAAGGGATTCAAATCTTCCCTTTTCCCTTACCATTTCCAGCTAATAGAGTAGCATCGCCGTGAGCTTCAGAGGACGATGAGGGGCGGGCCGAATCGTGAGACCATACTTCTAAGACCCTGGGAATGCCAGGACAATCGCGCAGAAGATGGTCATCCTTGCATAATCTACAAGGAAATTTGACTTTCCGCGGAGGAGTAGAAGGTGGCCCAATGGGAGGTGTACTCGAGGGACTAGCTGCAGTTTTAGCCTCTCCCTTAGGAGACTTCTTCTTCTTCGTCTTCTTCTTCTTCTTCTTAGTCACCTGGTTACTCGAATCTAGACTTTCACCAGGCAAAGTAGAAGATGAGGACGTAGAAACAAGCGAAGAAGGGGAGAGGTCCACCTTAGAATCAACATGATGTTGTTCAGGTGGAGGGACTGATTGACTAGAAGTTGAGATGGCAGGCACCAAAGAGGTTGGGAACAACCAAACAAGCAACCCAATAGTTAACCCTAGGAGGGACAAAGTTGCCATGTAAGGAGCACCAACATTCCCAAAAGGAGCGAAATGACCAGGGTTTCCGTCAGAGGGGATCCCTGGGTTGGTGAACCCCGGAAAGGTTTCCATCGAAAAAAATACTACTCAAGCTAACGCAAACAAGATCTAACCGGTTAAATGTGAATCGCGGCCGAATAAATTTTAAGACAAAGGAACTAAACTTGACCTTTTCATGTTTTAAGAGTCGAGAAAAGGACGAAAAGGTGACTCTAGTCGCCTTCGAATGTTTAGTGAGCCCGAAGTGACAAATGCTTAGGTGAGCCTTTTCTTTTAGGGAGTTCGAAAAGGATCAAAAGTGACTACTCTGGAGAAACTAGGCAAAGGGTTTACCAAACAAATCCGTAAAACTGCATATACACCTTGGCAATCATATGAAAACCAAGGACTTTCTGTACGGCAGTCAATCTTCCCGAATGCTGTGTTCAGTGTGCTACGGCTTGTAAGGCGACAGACATGGCTTCTTGTGGATAAAGGATGATAACCTAGTGGGGTATCCCCATATACTCGACGGTACGTGGGGGCACAAATCCGTGCTAGAACACTATTGAGTCACAAAAGGAGGAATCACCCAACCTTAATGTGAAACAACAGTAACTAGGTTTAACGACCCTGGAACACGTCTCTAGCCTAGACCTCTAGATGTATTCCTTAAGTTCCAATGCGTTTTTAGATTCATTCAGTTCATTTTACAGTTGATCTTTGATTAGGTTTCAATTTCCAGGTCCTACCATATGTAATCTCTCACAATTTCCTAAATGCAAGCTATATGCGAAAATATATAATTTCATTCGATGAACGCTAGCTACGAGAGAGTTGAGATCTTTCAATCAAAAAAAATGATCATAAAACAATCAACAATGACTCTAATGCAGCTAATGGCAATAAACGAAACTTTTCTTGAAAGTCACTAATCGCTAATAACAATGAAAAGCTCTAATTTCCGTTAACTACTGCAATGCAAAAGAGATTGTTCGGTTTCTTTTTGATGGCAAAATGCACTAAGCAAATTTTGAGAGATAATAACAAAGAGTAAAAGAAACAAATTTCACTCAATGAAAACACAATCAAGTCCCTGAAACACCAAGACAATCTTTCAAACCAAGAAAAATCACGAAGACCTCAATGAGCTATGTAATCTAAGCCCAAATGAAGCCAAGCGAAATCCAAGTGAAAAAGAGGTAAATTTCTCGAAGAACACAATAAAAAGTTTTGATAACCACTAGACAAGTGCCAAAAGTAGCCAAGAAGTCGACTGGACAATCAAAGAACCAAAAACTCCTACGAAAGGCTCGATGCACAAAGCCACTAGATGCCCTAGGGATGGAATGTGAAATCGATGGAAAGAGGCAAACACCTGAAGGATGAAGGTCAAAACCAGTCAAACAAAGCTCTGACACACTCCAGTAGTTGAAAAAGATGTGACAAGACAGAAATCCAAGCTCAGAAGGCTTCCAAACAAGCAAACTGGAAAAGTTCACAGGCCTGGCGCGACTGTCAGGCTGTAACTCATGCTTTTAAGGGATTGGCGCGAGTTGTTTTTATGCAACATGCGCCCACTAGCACGACTGTGAGGCAAAAAATTGCGCTAATCAAGTTTGCTAGCTTAAAAATAAAAACAAGCAGTCCAAGGCTTGATCAACAATATCCAAACAGACTAGGCAGCAAGACACAACTAAAAATTCAACCCAGAAAGCTTATCTAAGCAAGCAAAACAAGAGAAAACCAAAGGGCAAGACAAACTCCAAGTTGTTCGGTTCGTAAACCAAACTGGAGATTGACTGAAGTGGCGTTGAACTATGGTTGTATTCTTGTATTCTATTATTGATAAACAACGAAGAAGAATACAACCATAGTTCTGACGTCAAATCCTCCTTTGGTTGGGTGATCAGCTACATGTGTCTTGCAAAGCTTGTTGGGATTGGGAACAAGCCTCTCTCTCTTTGATTATGAATGCAAAGAAGACTCTTACAGCAATCTCTTAGACTTCTGAAAGTATAATTCTCCCTATGCTCGAACTAGCTTGTCAAAGACAACGGAACAAGCTTTTATAGATGGAGGAGAAGGAGATAAGATCAATCACACGATCTATGGGATTGGTTTTATCCTCAAAAAGCTATTAAGGATAGAGGAAAGGGAGATAAGATTAATCACGACATCCATGGGATTGGCATTATCCTTAAAAAGCTTCATGAGTCGAAAGGAAAGAACCTTCGCGCGTGCGTTTGTTAAAAAGCTTTCCCAAACTCGGTTGGCGCGAGTATATCTTTGAGACAGAGCACCAACTGGCACGTCTTCTTTGGAGGATTTCCCCTATTGACGCGAGTAGTACACTGTGGATCCGCGCTAATGGAAAAAGGGAACTTTTTAAGGATATTCTGCAGGACATGTCTTCAGGGCATATGAAGTCCATACTTAGAGGAATATAATGCAAGTGTTTTCAAGTTATGTCACTTCTCACAGGTCCCGGAATGAGTCCTCCAAAGTACGGGAGAGGGGTGACAGGGACGGTGAAAAATTGTGACAAATTACTGTGTAACACCTAGCATAACAAGAAATCGATAATGTTCTACACTACTATATTGTCCAAGCTACTAAAAATATACTATGAATAAATAAACACACACACACACATATACATATATAAATATATATATATATATATATATATATATATATATCTATATCTATATCTATATCTATATCTATATATATATATATATATATATATATATATATATCTATAGATATCAGAAATATTTTCAAAGTTGAGCAATGTGCTCTAGGACATATAAATATCTCTATTAGATAGCAGGTAAAATGTCACTTATCATAGATTTTCTCTAACTGTACTCGATGTACTCAAAGACAAAGTTGTTCAAAAGTTGACAATGATCAACAACTCAATGGTGGTTATGTGATCCATCCTTAAAACTCTCCCTACTTCCAAAATATGTCAAAGTATAAACATTGAAGCAAATTAAAATGACAATTCAAGGGTTCAAATAGAAGGTGTTTGGTGCGTAAAGGAGGGATTGAGAGACTCAAGCTCCAGGTGCCCACTCACATGAAGAAGCAATGAATTAAGACAGACAACGGTTCCCACAAAACCTGTCATATCACAAGGGTGATGTCAAGGAAAAGGCTTAAACGACCTCACCTGCTAATCGTATGCATGTTTATCTGACTTATTCTCTAAAGAAATATATTTTGGTGGCAATGGATCCTACATGTGGGATTAATTGGTCCATCAAGGGTGAACTCTGGTCCTATGTGACACCAAAGAAAGCCTTTGTGAGAGGGATAAATATATAAATAAATAAATAATTGAAAAAATAAATATATATATAAATAATTCTATATATATAAACAAAAAATAATTCTATATATAATTGAAAAAAACAAAAACATTTTAATGAAATAATTTAATTTAATTAATATAAATATAATAAATTTTGAAATGATTTCATTGTTAAAAATATATAAAATGTTAGTTCAAACTCGGATTTAATGATATATATAAACAATTTTATTTATTTTTAAATATTAATACTTTTAAATTTTCATATATTAGGTTTTTTTTTTTTAATATAGTATTTAATTTCAGCTATGATTTAAAAAATAAATTGTTTTACAATTTAATAAAAAATTATAAATATAATATATTAATTACTTAAATTTACAATAATAATAAAAATATTTATTTAATTGAAATATAGATTTATAATATTAAATGATATTTTAATTATAAATAAAGGTTTATATGAACTGAGCCTCGAGGGGTCTGGCTTATCAGGCAACGAATGCATTGTTAAGGCTTTCGTACTGTTGTGTAGGTCACAAGTTCAAACTTTGACTTACTCATACATCATGCTTGGGGACAATGTTGTAAGAGCCTCAAGTTGGAGAACACCCGAGAGAGCAAAAAAATTAAAGTCATGGGTATGGGTGGGTTCATGTTGTGTGACGGTTGTGTAGACGTAATGGCGGGCGTGTTGTAGTGATGGGCACTCGCTGAATCATGTTCAGTTAAAGGAAACTCATGTTCGGTTAAAGGTGGCTCATGTTCAGTTAAAGGAATGCAGATGTGTTTGGTTAAAGGCATGAGGACGAGTTCAGTTAAAGGCATGCAAAATGGCCAAGTGTCCAAGTTGTAGCGAACAAGCAACAAACACATAGCGGCGGGTGGACATGTTGAACTGGGTGCACACTCGGGTAGTTGGCGCCCACACCTGAGAACGTGTAGATCAACCATGGGCAACAGGAACAGGTCATTCTAGTTGAAGTAATGGAAAAGGGATGTGACCATTTAAGAGTGTAGGCCGGCTAAGGGTGTCGTCTCACCCAAATGACATGACCCTTGGTAAAATGATTGGAGGTGGAAGTGTATAAGTAGAGTGAGGGGAGCTTGCTCTGAAACACAATCCATCCAACTTTAGATACAACAATAGTACACTTAACCACAAATGAAAGAGCGAAGGGAGAAGTGGGCAGTTCAGTCGTAAGACCTATAAGAATGTTTCGGTCACACGCACGACACTACAGGGCATGGTACTATGACTTCCCACAAGCAGGCACACCAGGCCATGTCATCGCCCTAAGCGGGTAAGTGTGGATGACTGGATGAAGTTTCTTCAGTTCAGTTGGGCAAGTAAATTTGTTTGTTGGGCGAAATTTTGGAGTTCCCACAGGGTGTTGGTTGCCCGTACATGAAGTAGTACGAGCTTCACAACAGAGATACCACTAAATAGGGGTTAGGCCAACAAGGGAAAGGGCTATACAAGGAGTTGGGTTATCACTGCATGACGGGTAGGGCATGCCCATACCGCAGTGCATAATACTGCATAATTGGTGGAGTTGGGAAGGATGATTTAGAAGGTTGCACAAGTTATGAAAAATTGTAACTTCTAACCTATTTTACAGAAGTTGAATTATTGTATAAGTGTTGGGCAGACTTGTTTGGGAGTTGCCCCTCCTTTTATAGTATTATGTAAATTGTTGTACATTGTCTTTACATGTTATTACCATTATGTATTAAGAAGATAAATGTTGATGAAGATTAATTCTTTCCACTGCATATATATAAGAGAAGTGACCACTTAATGAAAATTGACTAAGTGTTGGGAAACGAAAGAGTTCGGTGTTGTCGCACTGTGCTCATGTGTGGTTGGGAGTGACCACTAACATGGGATCATGACTGATGGTATCAAACCCTTGCTTTGTGAAGATAGGTAATAGAGATACATCGTCCCACATCATGGTCAGATGGTATCAAGAGTTCATTTTGAAAAAAGAAGGCTTTGCAGATTATTAGTTGGTCACATTGCAACACATAAGATAGTTTGGCATGGAAAAGGCAACAAGATTGGGCCAGTCTGAGCAAAGTGTGATGGTAGTCACAAGGGTTGTTCATAAACTTGTAGAAATGGCATATTTTTTTAATATTAAGGGGAAACAACACTATGAAGCACTTGCGTAAGAGTTGGAACACTTGGATCACATCAAGTATGGAATAGTAGAGGCGTGGAAGGACTTGAACAATATCCATGGGAATTATGTTGAACTTGAGGAGATTGATGAAAAATTACAACAAGGCGACCATAGACTCCATGAAATCATGGATGAACTAATTCACTTAAGAGAGGAACAAGGAAAGTTCCAGGGCAGATCTTGAGGAAGGGATCAAGAGGGACATTCTTGATTTGCAAATAAGATCACATCATTGTCATAAAGGAAGATGAGATTGAGTACACTGACAAACTCGAGACTTACTATCAGGGAATAAAGGATGATTTGCGAATGATGGGGGCACTTCAAGTGAAAATTATATGCGTCGAGTAGATGTGATTGGGAAGCATTCAAAGGAGGATAAGTTTGATGAAACTCAAGCTAGAATAGGTTTGAATTTCTCAAATGAACTGAAAGCGGAAGTTGCATACCTCAAGAGTACGGTCAAGATGAGACATAGGGCAAAAGATGGTTCTAAGGAAGAAATATTGACAAAGGTTGCAAAGGAAAGACACAAGACAAAGCCTATGCAAGATGAAGGTGTGTTTGGATTAAGTTTTGTGCAGGTGATCATATTTAGAAGGAAGTTTGTTGCACTGGTTGATATGGGAGCTACACATAGTTTCTTTGGTAAGAAGGTAGTAAAAAACTTTGAAATTGAAGGCTAGAGTGGAAAGGGAGCTGAGTGCTTTCAAAGCTATTAACTCAAGCATGAAGGTTGTTCAAATTCAAAATAAAATAATATTCACAGATGTCTGTAGCATTCTATGGCTTTATAGCCCCCATAAATTTTTTCCAGTAGATACGGAGTTATCCGATCACTGCCAAAGTAGATAGTTTCGATAGCCAACTCTTAATGGAGCATAAAAATAAAAAAGGAAAAATTCAGTCACATGGTTTCCTTGAAGTATCCATATATTTATGTATCCCGAATCTGCAATAAAATTATTGCTTCACTTTGAAACGATGTGTCTATATGATGTATCAATATAAAATCCATAAACATATTCCAAAACTAGTAGTTCCGCTCTAGAAAGAGTAACACTGGTATCAAAAAAATCTAGCGTGTTGATAAGTATATTTAGTCATGTCAAGATGACTAACCGGTGGAATTTGTACAAACCTTCATTGACCTCCTGGATATGTCACTGGCATAAAGCCAACACCAAACCCCCTTTTCAAATTTCATCAAATTTCTAGTTTTCTTCCCTATATACATGCGAGAGCGATATATAAGTAAAATTTATCAATTTGAAATAAAATATTTTGATATAGGGGAAAAATATGTTATTCTTCAAATGAGTCTTCCTAATTACCCAATTTATTATGTTCATGGAGTTTCTATAGATATAGGTATCGACAATATGTAGATGTTAAACATGTTGTGATAAGAGCTTTAGAGCAAAAAACTGCACATAATTACTTGTGGAGTTTCCAATACAACATGAAAAAAAAAAAATGTTTGTTGTAGATATATAGTCTTCCACTAACACCTCCCATGGAAGGGGAAAGTTGTGCATCCCCATCGAAGATGGCTCATGGCTTAACATTTTTGATGTCCTATCTATTATAAGTGGGTTATTTTATGAGTGTATGTTTTTGGGGAAGTGAATTTGTAATGCTTAAGATGTTCAAATCCACTATTAAGAAAAATTGACCTTCATCCTCGATTTCTTCATTTATTTCCAACCTAACACTTCAGCAAACCAACAGTGGGAGGGCCTTTCTGGAGACTTTTGGTTTATGACAAAGCCAAGTTGTCAAGTAGTCATATATTTATGGACACTCCCAATCCTAAACATTACCAATGATCTTTTTTATCTTAGCATAGGTTGTTCTAGTAAAAGGACAATGTGTAAACATGCAATCAATCGATGTAGCCTCTCAGAGGCAAAGTGAGCATCTAGTATGTCCTTGAAAATACCTCTATAATATGTCCCAAGATTGGGCTTTTTTTTCAATAGTAATCAAAAAAAAAATTCTAGGGGGTATTTGAATTTCCACAAGGAATTTTGCCACCAAGTAGGTGGAGAATCCATGTGGTACTTAACACAATACAAGTATCCGAACTTTGGCAAGCACAAACTATGTCAAGATAGTGACTTTATATTAGTTCATCCCTAGGTGGAAAGAGAGACGTGAGGTTCTTAGGCAGGGTCGTGGTATCTCCCATTCTTCAACCTATAAACCTTCCAATTGTAATTTATGAGACCCAATCCATGATTGAGGCACGATCTTCCAAAGATTTGAAATCAATAGAAAATCCCTTTCTCATTTACCATTTGATAGACTTATATAGTAAACGTGCATTTTTTTGCCACTCAGTGGGTCCTTTCTGAGAATGATCTGTGATCTATCTACAAAAGACCACTTGAGTCCTTTTAGAATAAAATATGTTGCATTTATGATGACCCGCCAGACTATAAATCCATTATTTTCAGTCTTTCTAAGAGATCTAATCCATTCCATTAGGGAGAAGGGAGAGATGTATTTGGGTTCCATGACCAATGCCTAAAGGCCTTACCCATTAACCAACTCCCAAACTCCTTTAGCCACCAGTTTCATGGATAACCACGATAGGTTCTTCAATCTCGAGCCCCAAAAATATTTTGAAATGGAGATGGATGACCAAGTAGTTAGGGAGAATGGTCTATGAATCTTGTTTCCTAGCCCGCAATTATGTTAATGAGAATATATTTCTCTTGTTTAATATCCCTTTGAATTCCAAAACAATTACTAGTAGATTTGGACGGTTCCAATAACTGTGATGCACAAAAAAATCCTTTGTTCCCATGAGAGCCATCGAGTATACTATATCCTAACTCTACATTCAATCTTTGTAGTTAAATAGGTCCAATCATTTTTCTTATAATTATTAGGCTTTAAATGGAAGCCCAAGTATTTTATTGTCACTCCAAGTGGGTTAAGAGTTTATGCAAAATCCTATTGAACCTGAACATAATCTTCTTGCTCGATCTAATTCTCAATGAGGTCTTGATTTCTCCCAATTTATGACCATAGTTGACATTGAAATATCTTCTTGCTCGATCTCATTCCTAATGAGGTCTTGATTTTTCCTAATTTATGATCATAGTTGACACTAAAATTTTACTGGGAGTAAGGATTTTAATATTTGATTTATGGCCCACATTGTTTTTTATTATTATTAATAATATTTATAAATGTCAAATATCAATTTTATATTTTGAATTGAATAAATTATGCATTTCTCTATTATAAAATATGTACTTGATTTTTTTTCTTTCAATTACTATTTCTCTTTAGGCATCTGAAATTTGTATTATGTTCTACATTCATTTATTTATTTTCAACTTTATCTCTATATATCATCTAATATGGAAATTCAAATTAAGTGCTAGGTTTATTATTTTTAAAAAGTATAAGAATTATTTATGTCACATTCCTAAGTGAAAATATAAGTTTTTTATGTAACTTTATCTTTCTGTTGATATAAAATTATGTTACATAACTTTTGGACATCTAAATGATTTCAAAATGTGTTTCATAGATTCAAAACCTTGAAAAAAACCTATAGCACTTGGACTTTGCAGATTAGACAACCTAAACTTGTTATTTTAATAAAAATATATCAAATATTGGGCAAAATTTGATAGAAAATAAACTTGTTAATTTAATAACTATTTTTTTTAAAGAAACACATGTTACCATGACATTAAACATGGAATAAATTACACATAATGTCTAATTCAAAGTGAAAAAAATGAGATACTCATGAAATTTCAAAAAAGTAACCATGATAAATATAAAAGTATATGTACACTAACTATTCTAACTACAATGAATACAATCAAATTAAAATTTAATTCTATATCCTATTTAATTTTTTAAATAATTTACTAAAATATTTTAGAATCGTAATTTTTATTTTATTAAAAGATTTGAGAGAAATTTATTTTCTAACCATTTCAATTTATTTTGTAATAGTTTTTAAAATAATATATTGATATGATTTACTTATACTTTTGAATTTAATGCCAATGAAATTACATATCATTATCAATCATTATCAAATTTTCCATGGAAAAGAGATTGGTTTAGAAATATAGAATAGTTTAAAACTAATGTATAAATATAAAATATAAAATAAAACAAAATAGATGTATATAGTGAAAAATACTCAATATTTGTTAAAAAAAATAAAAAAATTGTTATAATAATTATTTAAAAATTATTTTATAAATTTTTTCAAATAATGTTTAATATATTATTATTTATTTAATAAAATAAAATAAAAATTATTAAATTATATTTATATTTATATGAATATATTAACATCTATTTATATTTTTAAATTAATTGAATTTATTTTAAATTATCGTAACCAATAATGGTTGTTTTCCCACCCGAATCTAAATTTTACACATTGATATATCTAAATCATGTTATATATGGTAATAAATTCAAATTTAAATCTTTAAATTAATTGAATTTATTTTGAATGATCGTAACAAATAATGGTTGTTTTCCCACCCGAATCTAAATTTTACACATTGATATATCTAAATCATGTTATATGTTATACATTGTAATAAATTCAAATTGAAATCTTAAATGATTCTAAATCGTCAAAATTAAAAAAAATTGTTGGATTATATATATATATGCCATATTTACTATTTATTAAAAGTTTTAAAACAAATATATTAATTTTGAAACCTTAAATATTAAAATTTTATTTTAAAAACAATTTAAAAATATGTTGACTTCCTAAAATGTATGAAGTTATATAAAAATTATTTGGAATGCTTTTTACTTTTATTTGAATCTCTGTACAAATATGGCTATTCAAACGTTCGGGTGCAGGCTATATAAATCTATGAAGTTGTGTCGAAATTTATTTCAAATTTTGAACAAGTATGACCATACAAACTTTTCACTCACAATTTATACACTTAGTTGTTTCCGTTTTCACGGTGAAAATTTAAGACAATAAAATATACATTGAATTATCTGAAAAACTCATAAATTTTGTGAATTAAAAAATTTAATGCAACTCTCTTTATCTACCCCAAAAAAAACAAAACAAAACAAACATTGAAAGTGGAACAAAACGTTAAAATCAAACCTAAAATTGTAACGAATTATATTACTAGTTGCACAATTCAGGGTTCACTGTATCGGTCAGAAACTGCCATCGAGTGAAACGTATTGTTTGTTTCTTTTCTACTGTGGCTGATTTAATGGATGGGGAGGCCGAAGGTTCCTCCCCTTCTCCCAGCATTTGAAGTTGTCGTTTACGTACTTTTTATTTGCAAGTTGTTACGTGATGGGAAAGGAAGTTGGCAATGCTTTACTCATACTTTATTGCTGTCGTAGCAATTACATATTCTGTCTATTCGTCAGTTTTGTACATTAAAGCGAAGATTATGGAGGGAAAGAGGTTGCATATTCTCGTCGGATTCAACAAGAAATGCAGATAAATAATTTTATATCTTCTAATATCGTGCTTGTTACATCATATCTTCTAATAATTTTATATCTTCTAATATCATGCTTGTTTTCACATAAGACAAGCTCATCTGTATTTCTCAAAACTGTAAAGAAAAAGTAACAAATTAAGAGAATTAGCTTTATATCAAGTAGCATCGTCGATGTTTCCCCACAATTCAACATGTATCTCTTAAAATGGGGGAAGAAAAATATTCGGCATATGAAATTCCTCGTGGATTATAATGACAAAGAAGAATGATAGTAGTGGTTTTACTTCTCCCACGTGCATATTTTCAAAGCTTTCCACATTCATATGGTCAAGCATTTATACATATTGATATTTTTATGTATAATATTTACTCATAATGAATTATTTCTTAAATTTTTTTATTTTATTGTTATATCATGAGATGGTAGTGTTTCTTTCACTTGTGTATTTTCCAAAGTTTTCCACGGGCAGATCGTCAAACATTTATATATCATTTTGTGTTGAATATTTACTCACGTAGTCGAGCATAAATGCATGAATTTCAACCATAAGTCCATGCTATTAGAGCTTGAATAAGATTGGGATTAGAGTGTTAATTAAAATTATATATATCATAGTAAATAGTAAGAATTAGATATTGCAAACTTTTAATTAAGATTAACCTGTATGGCTATTGTAATAAATTAGTATGCTTATTTTTTAATGTTGTATTATTTTAATATAAGAATTAAATAAAGAATAAATTAATAATAAGATAAATTAATTATTTTGATGAATTTATTTTTACATGATTTATTTAATGAGTTAACATTTTATTTTTTATTTTTTATTTATTTCAAATTAGTTGTAATTTTGTTTGGAAGGTTAGTGTTTAGCTTTTTTATTAATTAGTGGAGTTATGAATTTTAATAATTTTTTAAATTAAAATTTTGAAATATTTAAAAAAGAAAGAGTGAATTTGTCTATTTATCATAATTTTGTATCAAATAATATTTTATGTAAAGCATCTCTAGTCATCTCCCATCATTATAAAAATCTAATATATAACATCCTTAGTCATCTCTAATCAATGAATAAGGTCAAGGAGAAATGTTGTGAAATCTCTACATTATTTTACCAACTCACCACCAGACACACACCTCAAAGTTTTAAATTTTGTGCACGAAGTTCCACCTTTGCATACTCACATTCTACTAATTTATGTGCATGTCTATAACCGATAATGTTAATTGTGTCATATGTTAATAATGAAAAATACTATTTTTTATGGGAAGCTAGGATCATAGGGTCCTCACTAATTCCAAAGAAAAAAGGAAACTATTTTTTGCTTGGAACTTAGGAACATATATAAGAACAAACCACAGGCCTACTCGGTACTCTAGTGGCTAAAGTTAGTGGTTGAAAACCATATACAATGCCTATTTTTCTTGGGATATTCCAACATAATCGTTAACTCAATGATTTTGAAAGGTGTGTCTCATCATAGAATTTCCACAACCCCAACTAAATTGAATTATGATGCTTAGAAACTTCAAGATATTATCTTATTTCATGTTCTATAAAGTCATAATCACCTGGTTGATTCGCTAGCCAATAAAGTTGTAAAACTAAAAGTCGGGGTGATTTAGCAAACTCATGTTCAAATTACCAAAGTGATTCCATTATTCTCTCACGTTAATTTAATGATAAGTAACTCATTCGTATCAGACCATGTGTCCCTCATATGCAAGCTCATCCATCAAGATATATCAGTAACCTCAATGAGACCCAACACTCCCTCACGCATTTCTAAGGTGGCAACCACAAGAGGTATTGAAGCCATGGTTTTAATTCATTCTGAGATATGTGACATAATGTCTAGTCAATTTTCATCCAAATATGAGGATGATAGAAAAATCTACATGTACCCAGTGTTATTTCTCTTGTTGATTTTTGTTTCCTTTCTATTTTTGTTATCTTTTCTTCACTAGGGTCTTGTTAATGCATAAAATTTGGGTGTTTTTATCCATAATATTTTTATACATGGTTCTCTTGGTCCCCATGTTTATTGTTTGAGGATTAGAGTTTTGGCTTTAAATCCATGGCTCTTGTATCCTAGTTCAAGATTTATTTGTATGATTGGTATCCTCCATTACTGAACCTTTACTTGTGGGAGAGATTTTGGTTTTATCCCTTCTTGATGTATGTTGACTTTGAAATTTAGCTAATCTATGGTTGTATTCTCATTTTGTAGCTTCAAATTCTCGGAAAGAATATTAATCTTCAAGTTTCTATGAGTTGGTGTTAAATGGTTTCTTATCTTACTTGTTTTGCAAGTCATGATCGAGAGGCCCACCTACTTCTAGACAAACATAATTCCATTCTAGGCATATTCACCCTTCTTTCATATTATTTTGATTTAATTTGGAGGTCTATCAAACTTTCATATTTATCTTTATAATCTCATTTGAACAGTTTGGATCATCATGATTTACTTTAGCTAAGGAGAATCTTAGATTCTTAATAAGGCATGGTATAGGAAACAAAGTCTCCATACTTTCATGCATATACAAATCAATAAATATGATCAAATCATTTAAATTATTCTTTTAATATTCATCAAGAGATGAATCCTTCTTAGAAATATTAAAACTTGTCAACGTGTAAATCTTTTTTAGTTGTATATTGATCTGTTTTCTTTGTTTTTTATAACTTAGAAATATTTTGATACATATTTATATTAGTGATAATTATATATGTAATAAGATAATATAATTTGATTTTAATATATTTATAGTTATTTTTATCACTATAAAAATAGTATTAAATTTTATATGTAATTTGCATAAATGACATTTTAATTTACTCTTTTATGCTTGTATATATTCATTTTAAATACCAACTTATTAGGGATTAAGAGAGATAAAAATTTTGGATTGCATATTTTTAGATGTTTAAAACGTATGAGTCAATATCAACTAAAAATGATGTTTGTATATATCTACATTGATTTTGTTTCTTAAATTTTATATTTCTCACACACACCTGCACACTTCCATGGAATATTTTATTGGAGAAATCCCCAAACACTTACGCGCCTTTTATAAATGGTACTTAGTATAATCTTTTCAATATTGAATATTATCTTTATAGGGATATCAAAATCAGGTATCTAATAAAGAAATCCAAACTAAGGAGATATGTAAAATTACAACCTTTACTTTGTACATACAAATACAATTGTGGATAACTTTGTCGAGCAAATCCCCCAAATGTTTCCTTACATTTTGTGAATTGCGTATAAGATAATTGTTATTGGCTAACAACACATATGCATAAGTATGAGTAACATAGGCAGATTTATGCCTCTACTTCCTTGACCATTATCACTTGATCATGGTAAATCAAATAATTTAAATTATCCTTTCTAATAGTTTAACCATGAAATCAACTAATATATATATATATATATATATAAAATTTACCATGGTTGATATTATGTATCACTTCAAGTTTAGGCATATATATTATACATTTCTTTCATGTTAAGCTGTAAAATGTTCCTTACTCCTCTCCTTATAATAAATTACATAAAAAACTATATCTTTCTTCTTTTAAATGAATTGTTAATAATTATATTCTTTTACCATTTTTATTGTATTTGATTTTTCCCTATGGATGTTTCCCTACATCCATGGATGAGATAGTAAAATAGTCAATGTAATATAATTTCACTTGGAGGGATTTGAATTGGGAACTTATTAGAATAGGGCTAGCTAAATCCCCAACAACATTGGTAATAACATGTTCAACAAATCCCTTGGATTGAAATATCTCGAGCATCTTATCTCATGGTAAAACACTTCAGCAAGAGTGATATTGCTTATACCTTGTCAAGGCTAATTCTTCTACAAATAAAAACACATTATAAGTAAGAATTGAATCTAGATAAAGACTATAACAACTTTTAAAATTTTGGAAAATATCATTGGACTCTTAAATCTTAAGCAATAGTGATATTTCTTATATCTTACCAATCCTAATTGATTTCTAAAGGAAAAATATATTATAAAAAAAATTAAATCTAATTAAAAAAATAATAACTTTTCTGAGTAAGCATCCAAATTAAATAATATAACTTTAAACTATCATAAAATTTCACAATTAAACTTAAACCAAAATAAAAATATAAATAAATATAAATATAAATATAACCTCAACTACAATCTTCACATTATATTTAAATTTTTTTAAAATTAATTAATTCAAATTTAAAGCTAATTAAAAATAAATGCTGAAAAACTATGGTACCGAATTTACAAAATTATTCATAATAAATGTGCAACAACTAAATTTCTTTCCCATAATGTTCTTCGAAACTAATCGTATACCATTATCATTACCACCGTTTACAATAAGTCCCAATGGTTCCTTGCTCCTTTCTCAGAAGCAAATAGTTCTTTCAAGAACCAACTGTTCATTGACTTAGTCTCGTTGCTGGGTGCAGTTTACAGTTTAACCCAACTTGGTTGACCATCTGTAATTAAGATTTGTGTGTCATTGGACCAATAGATGTGAAGATACATTTATAATCATAAAGCAAAGTGAAAATACTTTACTTCTCGAGAGAATCTCAATCCTTATCTTCCGAGGGTCCTAATCAAGATGATTTGCCACCCATGCTTACTTTGAAGGGAGGCACTCATTAATGTAACGATTCATTGAATCGAAACTTCAACAAAATTTTATTCGACATTATAAGAAATTGACATAAATAATTTAATATCATGTAACATCATGCAGGCATGTCCAAAATAATTATTCTGTATTTTTAAAATGGGGAAGAAAAAGGTTTGTGATTAAACATTGAATCTCGTCCATAAAAAGAAACTACAGATAAATAATTTATAGCAGGTAAGTTAACGGTTGTTTTTCACATACGTTGTATTTATATTTCTTATCACACGACGGAGAAAACGATCCAATTATTAAATTGAAGGTGGATAATACGGTAGATACTAATGGATTGTTTAATATAATAAAGTTCATTATCCTTGATGCGCCTTCCATGCATGTTACTCTATCCCGTTCCTCTCTCTGTCCCTATTACTGAATCCGTTGTTTTCCGTGGTGCCTTTCCGTTCCATTATTGAGCGTCGTTTCCTAAGCAGCTAAGCTGCCCAATACGTAAGGTAGAGGGCTTCGGGCAGCTTCCCGAACTGGGTCACCAAGAGGTCATATGACAGCCGGACAGTCTACTGATCTCATCAGGAATATGGCTTCAATCACCATTCACCCCAGCTAGCATCCATCATCCTACTGTATTCCCATTCACCTAAGCCAGCATCCATCATCCTTCAACTTCTAATTAATATTCATATAATTTTATTTTTAATAAATATTCCTAAGGGAAGATTACATAATTCATGGTAGAAGTGGAATAAAGATATGCCATGTTTTTTTATGGGAGTGCACGCATTGGGAATACGAACCCTGATAAATCATATATAATATACGAGATATTATTAGTACAATTATATAAGTTAAATGATTAATTAATTTAGTTGTGTTGAATATTAATTTTTTATTTTTAGATTAAGTTTATAGTTTAAAAGGAAAGAGATTCTTAATTAAATGTAAATATTTAAATGTTGATTTAATATAGAAGAGATATTGTAGTTATTATAAATGAGTGTAAAAATTTAAATGTCTACCAAAAATGGAAGAGATAATTTAAAATTATTATATTGTAATTTCTTTTTTATTAATAAAATTAGAAATAATTTTTTAAAGAAAAATCATAATATTGCACATGAATGCATGATATGTTGGTCGGGGCGGTTGGTTTGATAGCCGTGACCACTTTCGAATCCTGTGGGAGCTGCGCGATGCAACATGTATTGGTGACGACTCTGCTCGCTTCTGCGATATGATGTATGATGCTTCTTCAGCAGGGATTTCTTCCCCCACTGAAATGAAAAAAAAAAAAAAAAATTCATAATACATATATCTCATTTAAATAAATTATAATAATAATAACATATAATTAGGAAAAAAACATATTATAATCATAAACACAAATATTAGTTATAAATTGAAATTTTGTTTCCATATAAATCAAAATAATAATTCATATTCATAAATATTATATTTCAAAATTATATTTTTAAATTTAATTAATAAGCACGTACAAAATCAATATTTACAATAAACATTCATTCTATCTATCTTTCTCAACAATATTATGAATATCACATTGAAAAATTTATATATATGAGATTAATATAAATATTGTCTATCTTAATTCAAAATCTATCGAGTGTAAAGAAGAGTGTAAAGAAGAATCAAATATAGTAACGTGAAAACATTTATTTATGTTTTACAACAAGAACAAAAATGTTTATATTTTGAGAAATTTGACCCTCTTAACTTTTGGTAGATCCATAATTAAGATGGTTTTATTTATGTTTTACAACAACAACAAAAATGTTTATATTTTGAGAAATTTGACCCTCTTAACTTTTGGTAGATCCATAATTAAGATGGTTTTATGTTACTGTCCTCGTACAATCAATTAAACTTCCTTTAATTTCTATTTTCTTACCATGACGATTCCATCCCACTTTAATCCTTTCCTTATTCCTCATTATTAAAATAAATAAATAAAAATAATATTAAAAATTTAATTAACTAACATGATTAAAATTCGTCTTTAATCTAATGCCTTTATATGTCAGAATATCCTTATTAAACTTTTCCTATCTATATAGTTTTTTTTGGTGTTGGGATGTTTATTTTGGTTTTTGAGATTTGGTTTTTTGGATCTATTTCAGAACCTGGGGTGGAGGTGGTCTCAAGTTTCATTCCCAAAGGCCTATGAATCCCTTGACTGATTTTGGTGGGATACACAATAAAGCCTGAGGTAGGAGTCCCAGTTTAGTGCCTAGTGATTTGGGTTTGGATTGCGGTAAATCTTAATAGACTGGTCTTAATTTAAGGCATAGTGATCCATGATTGGATTGTGGTAAGCCTGAGAGACAAGGAGATGGAAAATTCATCAAAGAATGGCATTCCAAGTTCAATTCAACACTATGTTGGCATTCCAAGTGCAATTTGGTTGTGATCGAAGTACCAGTTTTGGTGTGATCATGGTTTGATGAGAGTGCAGGTGGCTTAACCTCTGGATTCCCTTGATTGTTCTCGGATTGGTTGTTCTATGAGATCCCACATTCATTCTTAGAATATGGTACGGGGGTGATAGGCTGAAAGAAATATTTGGTTCAACCATATATTTGGTCGAGTGGTAAGTGGAAGTCTCGAACCTGGTCGGATTTGCTTATGATTAATGAAAGATAAGTTCTCTTACTTTTGCATTTGTTTATATATGGATTTGATAGTTATCATATACCTGATATTTATATGGTTTAATGTTGGTTATAAGCATGGTTATGTGACTGGGTCATGTCATGGTTATTGGATGCAAGACCTAGTTAGTGATATAACAGTTCAATATAGAAGGTGGGGATCTTTCTCGTTATGTTTCATGAGTGCTTTCAGTCATTCATGCTCTGTCTTGTATCATAGACCTGTAGGTTGCATTGATGCCAATTGTTTGACAGGATGTTAGTCACACTTGGGGATGCTGAAGCCTAATCCTCAGGTTGATTTCGATTTATTACTATTGCAATCATTTATTTAATGGATTCTTTAAGTTGTGACATGATCTAGGCAATGGTTAGAATTCTGGACTAAAAAAGTGCCATGAATTCCACAAACGCTAGCTTAGGTCTACTAAGAAGAGTCCATGGATTTTGGTACATAGGCCTATGCGAGTGACTCTAGGCTTCTAGGTGCTTTCATGCCTATAGCATGAGAGTGGCCAAGGCTTAAAAGCCTTAAAACATCAGTGGGACCTAGCGTCAGAATGTATGAGTGGTTGACATGGCTCCTAAGGGTGTTGTTGATGATGTGGATGGGTTTGATTGATGTGTTCCATCGATTCCATTTCCTTAAGGTCACCAAGGAGGTTGAATCCCTTATAGTGGCCTCTCCCATCACATGTTTACCCCGGCTGGCCGGTTGCTTAGTTAGAACTGTGAGGAGGGGGTGTTACATGAGAGATATAACTTTCGCTAAAAGTTGGGGCTTTGGGCAACTCCATTATCATTTGAAATATTAGCACTTTGTTGGGGAATAAACTTATCATTTGTTCTATGTATTATTTCATTATTTATAAGCTAGGTAAGTAATATTAGACCAACATACAAATGTTAGGGAAGATCTCCTCTTCACTTTGAAAGCTACAACAGAGGGAAGATTAACGACCCATAGTTACTATTCAATTGTCCATCACTCAGTAGTTTACAAAAACCATGGAAACAACATATTTGAAGGAGTGTAGATCATAAATTTTCTCTGTATATACTAAAAAGAATGACTAGAAAGTGAAAACTATTAAAAATAATATTGATAGCATGCCAATGGGTATATTTAACAATCTTCATACTGCATATTCTTTTATTTTCATTTAGTTGTTTTTTTAACCGTGATCTCCCGCCATTCAACACCATATTCCTAGTTCACATAACAAAGCCAATCAAAGTTGCCTACTTTCATTTATATATCATATTGAGCTTCTTAGTGGTAGCATTCTACATGTTTCCCTTTGTAGCTTTGTTGTCCTATATTCCTCAGTATAAAATCATGCCTTTCCATCAACATGCCGAGTTCTAAAACATCTTATTCTACAAGTTATATTTTTGTGACATACCAATTATATGGTTTTAAGAAATGTACATATTTAGTCCTAAGTAGCACATATTTTAAGACTTGAGTGATAGGGAATAGTGGTCAAATTTCATTTTCCCGTAGGCATTGGATAGATGATTTATTATGTTATTAGTTCCAACCAAACAAAGTGAATACTTTTTGGAAGAACCAGTGCCACATAGGCACCATTTTGGAAAGAGACTCTTACACAAGCTTGAAACCATCAAATCCTCTCTCCTGGCCATCACTATTTTTGGCAGGAAATGTCTAGAGGCTATGGGGGAAGCCCCTTGCTTCCTTAGGAACATCCAATTCAAAACATGAGGTAACCCCTTGCAGTCCCTAAGTCATTGTGAACAAGGAAATGCATGAGACACAACATTCTTCCCATTCATGTAAGACCCAATTTCCTCAAGAACGTCCCCTTCCAAACAAGAGGAAGCCCCTAGAAGTCCCTAACTCATTATGAACAAGGAAATGCAAGAGACACAATGTAGGGACATTAACATGTGTGAGATAAACTAATTATTCATCATATTGATGCAAGACCCATATTTAATCAGTCACACATTAAAGACTCTAATATGACTTGATTAAAAAGAACACATGTATATAGTTATATCCTACCCCTACCAAGGTTTGGGATTATATACAAGAATAAAACATTGCCTTGCATAGTCCTACTCTAAATTTTCTAAGACTTGTTCATCTATCCAGAAATTATACTTATAAATCAATTTTCAAATAACTTTTGTAGAGAATTAATCCTCACTCCATAATCTGATTACTCACTTTTGAATCGTTGAACTCAGTCTTAACCCTGGGAGTTCTCATATCTGATCCATGACCTTATTTTTGCTAACTCCAGATTATTTATTTCTTGTATATATGTTTTATTTGTATGCTAATTAGTTCCATCTATGAATGGGAGAGATTATGGTGAAATATATTATTTTCTATTTTTTTAGAATGTAGCAGTGTTGATTAGAGAGGATCAATTGTACTAGTTTTTTTCCTTGGAATACAAATAGTCCTACCATAAATCCTGAAAGTGAGGATGGCGTTGATGGTACCTTGGCATCCCACTCAACTATCAACTTATAAAGATCTAAATCACAAGCAGGATTTGAACAAATCTTCTCTCAACCACCCAAACAAGTTAATGATAGTGCTAGTTTTTAATTTTTCCTTCTGTTTTATTTTCCTTTGTGTGTGCATATTTGTGGCAGTTGGATTTTAAAAAGGGGGCAATAATTGCAAAAATGGAAATGGGTGGAAAGGTAGAAATTAGGAATTTTTCACTATTCACAACATGGATTGTGATTCTAAAAGAATGGAAAAAGATGGGAAGGTATCAGGTGAAGAGTGTCAAAATGACTTTGAGACTTTTTGAATCAAACAATTTAGGGACGATCAACAATGTTCAATATTTTTAGAACTGAGAAGAAATGAGAAAATTTGGAATAAAATTGGTAGGCTACAAACCAAAGCATAAACAACCACAGGCCAAAGAGTCATAGCACCAGCCAAAGGAATATTGACCACATGGGAAGGAGTTGTGTTCCCATTAAGAAACATTGCCATAGGTCAAGGAGTTTTATTCCCATTAACAAAGTTCGCCTCAAGCCAAAGGAACTATGATGATACTTCTAAAATAAATTATGGTAGTTACATTGAAACACATGCATTCATAGCTAAATTCATGAGCTTAAACAATCTAAGGACCAGTGATTGGAAAAAATGATCCTAAGCATACAAGATACAAAGGACTCTGATACAACAAAATTAGAATAATAGAGAGGTGGATGTTGACCCAAAATTCATTATATTTTTGGGAAATTTTTTCACATATTGTAATGGCACACCTCAAGGTTCATGTTTGGTGCATAACCTCACATTATTGTCTTTCATTGTAGCCCAAATTCATACATGCCACTTGGATCAAACAACAATTCACTTGCTAAACCTTACCCTGATATCTAAAGTTCGATGCACACTATTCCAAGTTGGTTCCCTATTGTAATAAACTATATCTATTATATAACAAAGAAGGGGGTTGCAGGGCAACGATTCCCTACTTTAAGTGGGCTAGTCAATGGGGAAACATAAAACTAGTTTCAAGAACCTCTTACTGTATAGACACTAAGGCTTGTCTCTAAAGGTTTTTACTTTTCTATGGAACTTCATTTTTAGAAGCCTAAAGTTAGAAGAGTACTCTTACTAACCCATTTAATAATTCATTAGCTAGGACCAGGAACCAGAGAGAGTTAGCGAGTACTCTGCACCTATGAGCTGGAAAGAGCTTATACATTGATATTGAGCTAGAACATGAACAAGCATATCTAAGTATTGAGTTTACATTACACCTATGACCACATTAGGTATTGGAATACAAGATGATTTATTAGGTAGAATATTGTATGATATTAATCTACAGGGTGGCCCACATTACAACCACGTATCTCTCATGTGATGGGCGCCAACATGCATGTATACCAAATGCCTGCTTCATGCATGTATACCAAATGCTCGCTTCTCTGTCAGGTTCAGTCGGTATGTTGGTTTTTTTGATTTTATATGTGGCAAGGGCTTAGATCGTGAAGATGGGTAAAATCCTTCACGTTGAGGGTGGCTATTGTGACAACCATATCTGTCAGGTTTAGTTGGTATGTCAAGGTTTTTTCGATTTTCTGTGTGGCAAGGGTTTAGATCGTGAAGATGAGTAAACTCCTACACATTGAGGGTGGCTAATGTGACAACTAGATCTGTCAGGTTGAGTTGGTATGTCAAGGTTTTTTCAATTTTTTGTGTGGCAAGGGTGTGTGGCAAGGGTTTAGATCATGAAGATGAGTAAACTCCTGCACATTGAGGGCGGCTGACATGACAACCAAATCGGTGTAAGGCATGGAAGATGAAACAAAGCAATGGAGCAGATTTTGCAGAGAGTAGAGCTCGTGTCCTCCACTAGGCATAGCTAGGAGACCAAGAAACTCAGATGGAAATAGATGAGCATAGTTAGGAGACCCGCAAACTCAGACTGCCTATAGCAGCTCCATATCAAGAGAATGCAATTTCATCAAGTTTCGAACAGATAGGCGAGATGCCCAACCAGCAAAGCTAGGATTCTCCAATTGCTATAATTAGGGTGATTTCATGGGTCGGATGAATGAGATCATTGGTTCTATCAACCTGTAATGAATTCATATGGATCTCAATCATAAGGAACTAAAAATGCATTATCATATAAAAAGAGATAATCGTAATAATCAAATATACAGAATTACGCTTTTTCCTTTATTGATTTCTGAGGTTAGATATCCACGTCTATCAGGCTATCATTGCTTGTGTCGTGGTTGAACGTGTTAAGATGAGGGTTTCAGTGAATAACTTCTTTTCATTTTTATTCATGATCAACTTCGTGTTGTTAGTGGTGTGAACAAATTTCTTTGTGCAGTGCGGGCATGGCTTGTCAGCGACTTCCAACCCCGGTAAGGTACGACACTGATTTGCATTAGAAATAGCAACAAGAATTTTCCCATAGCTGAGAATAACTGCTAATAGTCACTCTAACTTCTCTGGTGTAGGCCCTTCCTTATATTATGGATCATGGTTCTTTGTCCTTCTGCCTCTATCCTACCTTCTTGCTTCCAGCTGGCTAGCTTTTACCCCATCCGACATCCATATATTAGGGCCATCAAAGGGCTTAAGAGCCAGATACAGGCTTGATCAAGTGAAAACAAAGAAGATAGCCTATAAGGAGGTAGCAAAGGCACCCGCGGTAGACTCAGTTTTAAAACCCATTTTAGCTTCCCTACCACCACCTCGCTAATAAGCATCATCCATTCCATTTCTAGATCCTACAAAGACATTAGCTTGTGCTTTCCCTAAGCCATAGCCTAATAAACCTAAATTACCTGCCTATTATACTTGCTGGTAGTCTTAAAATCCCTTGCTTTCGGCGTGACTTTAAATGCTAGATCAAACTAATGTTGAACAAGAAACAATTCAAATGACACATCTATCGATTAAATGGTATTGGCGGAAGTGGATCTGTTGAAAGCATCCGGGAGCATATTCACTCATGATGGTGTTTCTTCTCGCTACAATATAATTGATACAGAGTCTCTGTGCATGCATTGAATGGTGTATTCATCTCATTGTGAATACCTGTGATTGAATGTACGAATATCTTCGTTGATTGACTTGTTGAATCTCTATTATATGTGTTTAAATGTTGGTTCATTGGTCTGTTGGGATATGTTAGAATGCAAGCCATATTCATCATTGAATAAAACTTGGTGATTTGTGCATTGGAGATTCAAACCCTGCGTTGATTTGGTATGGTGGTTGTTGCATTGAAAGGGTATGGTCATTACTGCATAAACTCTGTTAACTATCATGCATTAATCTTGGTAGCTTGCTTGTTGGCGTGTCTGCTTAGAGCTTGTTTGGTCTCCCTTTCTGAGAGTTGTTATATCTTAATGGAATAACCTTACTAGAGAATCAAAACTCCTTTGCTTGTGGATGGATTTCATTAGCTTACTATATAACTTCTTCTAGAGGAACTACTCTAATTCAATAGCTTGCAACAAGTAACCCTTTGTAAGTAAGAGAATAGGTAATAGTAAGGCTTTCATTAACTTACTATATAACTTCCTCAAGAGGAACTACTCTAATTCAATAGCTTGCAACAAGTTACCCTATTTAAGTAAGAGAATAGGTAATAGCAAGCCTTAGAAGCTGCCTTAACACTCACAATCATTTAGATAGTAGTTAGTCTCCTTTCATTCCTCTAGCACAATTTGTTTCATATGGAAAACTTTCTAAGGAGAACTAAAGATAATTAGTTGGAAGTGAGAGGTTAGAGCTAGCCTACCTTAAAAAATAAACTTTCTTCCTGTTGGGTGCCTTCTTTATTAAATTTCATAGAATAGAAGAAGAGCCACTCCCTTTTTTAATAGGCCTTTCTTATTTCAATTCCTTAAACAAGCGAAGCCAACAAACTCTCCTTAACTATGAATTCTGATTATACGAAATCAAGGAGCTAGAATGACTCAATGATATTTAGCAATAAACTATAATGCCTATATTATGAGCACCCTTCCACAATGCAATTGATGGTATTATTAAGTAGACTAGGCCCAAATAATTTGTGTCCTCAAGATTTTATGGCTGAGTATAAGGATTAATTTGTAAAAGGTACGAGGCCGATTGCATAATCATGATGATTGAGGCAGATGGTGAAAAAGAAAATTAGAAACATAGTAGTGGCTATATAATGCCAAGAAATAGTGGTGTGAACATTTGGAGATTTGGTATAGTTTCATGCAGTCTCAGTCAACCAAGAATGAGCCCTCTTCTGAGTCGCAAGAATGAGCACTCTTTTGAGTCTCAGGCACTCTGTTGTTGCTTTATCTTGTGCATTGTTAGAAAGTCATTGTAGGACAATTATGGTTTGACTTTACCTTTTTCATTTCTTTCATATCATTTCACTGCTTTTAGATAGTGTACACCTTTTCATTTCTCAAATTATCACTGTAATGTACAACATTACCACTATAATTTGACATTTAAGCATACTTTCATCATTACAACAATAAAAATCATGGCCTTTAACAAAAGGAAATTATAGCTACATGTAGTACATTTCAATAATAATCACGGTGGTTAATCTTGTACATCTTGTTCACAGATATCATTGTTGAAACAAATATTACATTATATGGTATATACTTTGTTTATGATTGAAGTTAGAATTTTGGATGGCCACTGAAAAATGCAAGCGCCCCTACCAGTGGAGCATTGATGTAGATGGTGGGTTCAGATTGCCTGAAATTTGGCCTATTGTCTGGATATTGGTCTTGGCTATCTAGCCCTCCAACGACTGCCCCCACCAAAAGATTTGGGTTGGGATTTTTGCTGAAAAAGAATTGGGAGCCACCCTTGCATGTTATGTGATTGGGATGCTCTGTAACATAGGGTAATGATGAGCCCCTATGATGAATATATTAGGGAAGGAGAGGACCATATCCCACCATGTACGAAAGCTTTATAGGATTATCCGCCAGTATGTAGTCCACCTGCATATATAGCTAGCAATAATATCGGTTTAGTACTGACAATAACCAGGCTTCCATTATGTTTGATGCAATATTTTGTTATCAAGTTTGGATTCCAATGACAAATCTGGAGTAGAACCTGGCGCTTGGTAGCCGTTCTGAGTCTAGAAGGAGTGACTTGGATGCTACCACATTGAACAACTTCAGAAGAATGGCCCAAATAATTAGCATAGGCTAAAAGTAGAAATGATATGGTTGTAACATGTTGCATGTTGCTCCCTCTTGGCTTGTAGATAAGTCCACCTGTCAGTACTCATACATTAACTTTCTTAACTTATGATTCACCCAGTGCACCACTAGGAACACCAACAAAATTTTAAGAATATGATGGTTTATTGCACTTAGAGAAGCCAGATTCTGTTACAACCTCGTAACATATCAAACGGGATTATGCCCAATTTTACAGTAAAAAAGTATCTATTCTTATTATATTTGTAAAGATATACAACCTAGTGTGAATGGTACATGCTCATCAGATGTTTCTGGCATGAGAGAATAGATGAAGTCATCAACATATCCTCTATAAGTTTGCAAAGATGCTACCTTTCCCAGCAAGAATTCCTACACAAAAAATTGATATCACAGGTTGGGTACTATTATGGAGACAAGGAGTAAATCTTCGTATAACATCATCATGGAACATATTAATACTATTGTCCAAGCCATAATGAGAAAAACTACTCATTGTACTCGGGGGAAATTATTGAAAGCCAATGAAGGTCTTCTAGTTAACTTAGATCTTTGTCTTGAGGCATTGGAGAAGGCTTTCCAATCCCATCAGCTCCTGGTTAACACCGAGATAGTTATGTTGCAAGATCTTCTAGAATATATACAAATAGAATTCCGCATTGAAATCATGGTTCTTGACCATAAATTGGATGAAATTAAGGTTGAATTCACTTGGGATCTCTAGTTTCCATAAGAGGATGGTGAACCCATTGCTATAAAAACTCGCAACAGAGGAATAAATAGTGATGGAGTGACACAGTAGGATTAGGAATATGTTGTTTGAAATTTTCACTGTAAATTTTGCCAATGATATATAAATATAGTCTATTTATAGGAGTATTTTTTCATGGTCCTGAAGCTATCATAGCCTCTGCCTGAACTCTTCACTGTATTTTTTGCCAATGATATATAAATATAGTCTATTTATAGGAGTATTTTGTCATGGTTCTGAAGCTGTCGTAGCCTCTGCCTAAACTGTTGTTGATTCAACTGCTTATGCTTCTGTTGCTTCAACTGAGTAAACTGGGTGAACCACTGCCTCTTCGTTTGCCTTTGTCGCATGTTCAGGTTTGGTCCTAGTATATGACTTTGTGAGCCTGATATGTGCTCACTTGCAGAGTTCTTCCCATTGGGTTAGATGGTTACATCTAGCTTGACTAGAGCCTTAAAGAAAGCATGACGAGACTTGTTGAGATCATATTCGTAGTGAGAATATGATAAGATCAGTTCTGGTAAGTAACAATTATTCCTAAGCTAGTACCTTCAGTTGTATGTGGACTGAGGATAGTTTTCCTACTTGAGTGGCTCCTGGTACCACGAGACAATTAATGATACTTATCCCATATGATGCTGAGCTTTATGAGTCTAGAATTCAGTGGGAGAACTTGACAAAGTTGGATAAGAACAGATGACAATACCTCCTGAGTATTGTTCATTGATTTCTACTTGGGCGTAGGGATCAAGAGGGAGTGGAAAACTCCTTACCTCCCTCACCTTTCAGATATATGGTTCCCTTGTGTGATATGGTGAGTCTTCAATGACTTGCAGATTCTCCTTGAAACATATATAGTTAGGTTGTTATCCTAATTCGTTGGTAGCCTTTAGCATCTCCAAGAGCTCACTCAGAGATTGCACGTAAGGAGCAACGAGATCTGAGGTGGCTAGTAGAGCTCTCTAAGTATTTTATTGCAATTTAAGATGCTGTTGTGATCTGGCCGACACTTGTATAGTCTTGTGAGACTCTGCCAATGGCATAGAATCATGCTAGTACAAAACACATCATTGATTTCAGGCCTTTCATTTTGCTGGTATGGTTCGACAGTTGTTGTTTAGTCTGTTGAGTACAGCTATGGTTGGATAGATGTTGTTTATTCTATTGAGGAGTATGATTTGTGATGTTTTTGGCGTGCCAGGAGATATAGACAAAGACATATGTCATAGGAGATATATCCAAACCGAAAACCAAATGTTTTATGTGAGGGAACTAATGTCAGCATTAGTTTACACCGGTGAAATATACAAACCAAAAAATCAATATAATATGTACTTTGCCTTGGGAAGAGGCCAAATAAGACTATGAAGTGAAAAATTATGATGAAATGATGAAATCTATGCTCAACGATACCCAGTACACAGTGCGACAATGACTAACCTACTTAAATTAATGTTAAAACCCATCATTTCGATTACTATAGTCCCTTTGTTTGCCTGTGACAGGGACCAAAAAACAAGATTTTAAATCTTCTATAAGTTTTTAAACATAATTTTTGAATGCACCAATGTAGAAAGGTGGTAAATATTCTTTTATGCTACTCTGTCTTCACATTTTTCTTTTTAATTAAACTCCTAATATTTTATTTCCCCTCTTAACATGAAATCCACTTTCCATTCTACAAAATGTTTGATAAATGACATTGTATTCCCTACAAATTACTCCTGAGAATAGCTCTGGAAAGAAAATCAACACATAATTGTTTAATGCAAAAACTAGCACAACAAGAAATAGATAATGTTCTACACTACTATATTTTCCAAGTTGCTAAAAATATAGTATGAATAAACAAACACATCTATATATCAAAAATATTTCAAAGTTGAGCAACGTGCTCCAAGACATATTAATATCTCTATAAGATAGTAGGTAAAATGTCGCTTATTGTAGATTTTCTCTAACTTACTTGATGTACTTAAAGAAAAAGGTGTTCTAAAGTTGACAACAATCAACAACTCAATGGTGGTTATGCGATCCATCCTTAAAAATCCCCCGACTTTCCAAAATATGTCAAAGTATAAACAGTGAAGCAAACTAACAGGCCAATTCAAGGGTTCAAATACAAGGTGTTTGGTGTGTAAAGCAGGGATTGAGAGACTCAAGCTCTAGGTGCCCACTCTCATGAAGAAGCAAAAAAATTAAGACAGACAACCCTTCGCATAAACCCTGTCATATCACAAGGGCGATGTGGAGGAAAAAGCTTAAACGGCCTCACCTCCTAATCGTATGCATGTCAATTTGACTTATTATCTAAGGAAATATATTTTTGTGGCAATCGATCCTACATGTGGGATTAATTGGTCCATCAAGTGTGAACTCTAGTCCTATGTGACATCAAAGAAAGCCTTTGTGAGAGGGATAAATATATAAATAAATAAAAATTGAAAAAATAAATATATATAAAAATAATTCTATATATATATAGACAAACAAAAACTAATTCTATATATAATTGGAAAAGAAAAAACATTTTAATCAAAATAATTTAATTTAGTTAATATAATTATAATAAATTTTGAAATATTTCCATTGTTAAAAATATATAAAAGTTCAAACTCAGGCATGGTAGTGCGACTTCCCACAGGGAGGCAGGCTAGGCCATGCGCATGCCCTAGCCGGGAAAGTGCGGATGACTTGACGAAGTTTCTTCAGTTCGTTTGGGCAAGTAAATTTGTTTGATGGGCCAAAGTTTGGAGTTCCCATAGGGTTTTGGTTTCCCACAGAGATACAATTGAATAGGGGTTGGGCCAACAAGGGTAAGGGTTATACAAGGAGTTGGGTTGTCATTGCATCATGGGCAGGGCTCACCTAGACCGCAGTGCATAACACTGCACAATTGGTAGAGTTGGGAAGGATGATTTAGAAGGTTGAACAAGTTATGAAAAATTGTAACTTCTAACTTATTTTACAAAAGTTGAATTATTGTATAAGTGTTGGGCAGACTTATTCAGGAGTTACCCCTACTTTTATAATATTGTGTAAATTGTTGTACATTTTGTTTACATGTTATTACCATTGTGTATTAAAAATATAAATGTTGATGAAGAGTAATTCTTTCCACTGCATATGTATAAGAGAAGTGATCACTTAACAAAAATTGACTAAGTGTTGGGAAACAAAAGAGTTCAGTGTTGCCACACTATGCTCATGTGTGGTTGGTAGTCACCACTAGCATGGGATCATGATCGATTGTATCGGAACCTTTCTTTGTGAAGATAGGTAGTAGAGATACATCATCCCACATCATGGTCAGATGGTATCAAGAGGTCGTTTTGTAGAAATAAGGCTTTGTAGATTATTAGTTGGTCGCAGTGCGACACATAGGATAGTTTGGCATGGGAAAAGCAACAAGCTTGGGCCAATCTGAACAATGTGTGATGGTAGTCCAAGGGTTGTTCATAAACTTGTAGAAATGGCATATTTTTTTAAGATTAAGGGGAAACAACACTACGAAGCTCTTTTGCAGGAGTGGGAACACTTGGATCACATCAAGGATGGAATAGTGGATGTGTGGAAGGCCTTGAACAATATCCATGGGAATTCTATTGAACTTGAGGAACTTGATGAAAAAGTACAACACGACAACTGTAGACTCCATGAACTCATGGATGAACTAGTTTGCTTAAGAGAGGAACAAGGCAAGTTCCATGGCAGAGTTAATGAGCTTAAGGAAGGGATCAAGAGGGACTTTCTTCAGTTGCAAATAATATCACATCATTGTCATAAAGAAAGATGAGATCGAGTACATTGACAAACACGAGACTTACTATCAGGGAATGAAGGATGATTTGTGAATGATAGGGGAAATTCAAGTGAAAATTATATGTGTCGAGTAGATGTGATTGGGAAACATGCAAAGGAGGATGAGCTTGATGAAACTCAAGCTAGACCTTGTTTGAATTGCTCAAATGAACTGAAAACGGATGTTGCATACCTCAAGAGTACGGTCAAGATGAGACATAGGGTGAATGACGGTTCTGAGGAAGAAATAATGACAAAGGTTGCAAAGGTAAGACACAAGACAAAACCTATGCAAGATGAAGGTGCGTTGGGATTAAGTTTTGTGCAGGTGATCATATTTAGAAGGAAGTTTGATGCATTGGTTGATACGACAGCTACACATAGTTTCTTTAGTAAGAAGGTAGTAAAAAAATTTGAAATTGAAGGCTAGAATGGAAAGGGAGTTGATTTCTTTCAAAGCTATTAACTCAAGCATGAAGGTTGTGGAAAGGGTTCTAAAGGTGACACAAGTAAAGGTTGGTTTGTGGTTTATTAATTTGGTTTTGAGGGTGATTCGGAGGGATGGCCATGTTATGGTCTTAGGGAAAGACTTCTGAGTAACTTCACAAGCCATACTAATGGTGGATCATGACATGCTATTGATTACACTTGGTGGGAAGGACATGACCATGCCGATGATAAGGAAGAGTCACTTGGGGTATCGTCCAAGGTTTGCTTCAATGAATTTGTATGAGAAGGACCAAATGTGAGACATGAACATGTGGAACAATAGGAAGTCAGATGTTTGACTCAAGTGACAAAGGAGAAGAGGATGATCAACTTTGTTGCACAAGATATGAAGGAAAAGAAGGATGGAGGTGGATTGATAGCTCTAACCATCACAAAGCAAGTAGTTGTGACTTTTACCATCAGTCTTCATCAAGGGAGAGCCAAGGAGGAAGGAGGCCCAAGTGCCCTTTCTAAGGCAAGCAAAGGATAGGAGTATCCAGGTATAGATCCAGCTGGTATAGTGGACTATTGCAGATATGTTGTGGGCATCTATGACTTTCAGTTGAAGAAGGGAAAACTTGAGAAGAATGGATGTACAAGGGAAGAGGTTTTTCTGTTGCAGGATTAGTTGAGGATGTGACGTCAATTAGACACATGGGTGGATGAGAGTCAGGGAGTAAACTTGTTGGCCCTTGTCAAGCACTAAATCTTTGGAGATGGGTGAGTGCAATGCCTTGATGATGAAGGGGTGTTGCACCATCATGAAAAAGGGGCCTTTGGGAGAGGACCTCACAAAATATATTGATTATGCTTGGAGGGATGTGGTTGTGGGTATATTACCATGGGAAGCACATGGACAATAGAGATGATGGGAAGCATATCACAAATGAGATGGAGACTTCTTCATGGACCTAGGTACGACAAGATGAGGATTTGATGGAGATGGGAAGAGTTCTTGATCGAGTTGCATGCGTGATGAAGTTCTAAAGGAAACGATTAATGAAGGCATGAGGATGTGGATTCTCATGGATTGACCATGACAGTTGGACTGATCACCCAATTAGTTCAAGTCATGGGGGTCAACAATGCATAGATGCATGATAGAGTTGAATTGGAGTAAAACAACAGTAGTTCACATGTTGATGACAATAGATGGTTGTGACCATGGATTGAGGAGTCTTACTGATACATGAAGTCATGAGCCTTGTTGGAGGTTCGTGCAATGGAGAGTAGGGAGTTCATGCAACATGGACATTTGGTGTTGGAGTTGATGACATTTTACGACATTTAGTCTTGCCAATGGTGTTTGTTGGGATGGTGTTGTTGAGGGTGAAAAAAATTTTAAAGTCGAGGAGGATGTAAGGGACTCGAGTTGGTAAGTGTCTGAGAATCGAAAAACCGAAGTTGTAGGTACGGGTGTGCTCATGATCTATGATGGGAATATAGGCGTAGTGGCAGGCACCTGCCCTACTCATGTTCGGTTGAAGGAAACTCATGTTTAGTTAAAAGAATGAATATGAGTTCGGTTAAGGTCATGCACAGTGGGAAAGTGAACATGTTGTAGCGGATAGGTGACACACACATAGAGGTGAGTGGACAAGGTTAATGGGATACACACCCATGCAGCGAGTGCCTACACCTGACTGTGTGTAGGTTAGTCATGGGCAGAAATAACGGGTCAGCTTGGTTTAGGCAATGGCAAAGTGGCATGACAATTTAAGAGTATAGGTTGGCTAAGGGGGTTGGCTCAGGAAAACAACATGACCCTTGGTAAAATATTTGGAGGTGGAAGTGTATAAGTAGAGTGAGGGAAGCTGGTTAAAAAACATAATCCATCCAACCTTAGATACGACAATAATACACTTAACCATAGACGCAAGACCCCTCGCGAAGTGGGTAGTTCGGTCGCTGGACATATAGGAAAGTTTTGGTTGCAGGCTAGGCACTGAAGGGCGAGGTAGGGCAACTTCCCTAAAGAAGGCAGGCTAGCACATGCACTCGGCGTGGGTGGGCAAGTACGAGTGATTGAACAAAGTTTTTGTAGTTCAGTTGAGCAAGTAAATTTGTTTGTTGGGCTAAATTTTGGGGTTCCTACAGGGCATGGGCCGTTCCTCTAGGAAGTAGTATGAGTTGCACGATAGAGATGTCACTGAATGGGGGTTGGGTTAGACAAGGACAGGGTTGCATGAGAAGATGGGTTGTCATTATACAATGGGTAGGGCACACCCAGACCGTAGTGCATAATGTTGCACAATTGGTAGAGTTGGGTAGGCCTATTTAGAAGGCTCTACAAGTTGTGGAAAATTATAACTTGTAAATTATTTTACAAAAGTTTAATTACTTTAGAAGTGTTGAGAAGACTTGTTCGGGAGTTTCCCCTTATTTTATAGTATTGTGTAAACTATTGTACATTGCGTTTACATGTTATTTCCAATGCATAATAAGAAGATAAATGTTGATGAAGATTAATTTTTTCCACTGCATATGTATAAGAGAAGTGAACACTTAATGAACATTGACTAATCATTGAAAGGTTAGGCGTAGTTCGTAAACTCAGGTAGTGGGAAACAAAAGAGTTAGGCGGTGCCACACCATGCTCACGTGTGGTTGGGAGTCACCACTAGTATGGGGTCATGATAGGTGCTTTTTTACCTGGAATTTATAGTGGCAACCATAAGGGATTGACCTTGTGCCACACAAGTGTGAGAGCGAGTGAGTTACTGATTTCGTTAGTAAGAAAAAATTATATGATTTTTTCCTTCACTTTCTAAATATTGTACAATCTAACTTGGATTTTAAACATATATGAAGAATGAGGTTAATGGTTGATTAAGACCCTTTTAACAAACAACAATTATAAAATATTTATAAAATATAGTGTAGTTTTCTAGAATACCTAGAGAAATCAATACATTTTATTGGAAATACCTCATGGAATATTTAGTTAAGGATTATCCTTCATCTCTCATGTGGAAATGTTAATGGATATCTTGTTATTTTAGAAAAGTGTATTTCCATAATACTTAATTTTAAGGAAGTTGCAGTTTGATAATGGGAATGTTGTAATTTTAGAAAACCGCATTCAACTTTTGCTTAATTTGAAATAAATTGTTGCTTAGTATTTTTGTGTTTCTTAATGGATTTTTAGATCAAAATACTTCATTATAACAAGTTATTATGAACATAGCTTCAACCAAGGATGTTCACAAGGTGGAGGAAGAAAATAATTTAAAATGAAAATTTCTAATAATTTACTATTTTTAAATAAGTTGTAGTTTTATATCCTTTTGTTTTTTCATGAATTTTTAGATGAAAATATTTCATTCTAACAAGTTACTATGAACATAGCTTCAATTGAGGGTATTAACAAAGTGCAAGGAGCAAATAATTTAAAATGAAACTTTCTAATAATTTACTAATTTTTATTTTCAATTTTGCTTTTCAAAATAATTAAGATTTTGGTTTTTTTTAAAATGAAAATATTTCCTTCTAACAAGTTACCATGAACATAGCTTCAACCAAGGATATTAAAAAAGTGTAGGAAGCAAATAATTTCAAATGAAACTTTCTAATAATTTACTAATTTTCATTTTCAATTTTGTTCCTCAAAATAATTAATATTCTAGTTATTTTTTAGAAACAAGATCGACATGGTGGAAATGTCACTAAAAATCGATGAAATTAACAATTTGAAAGTTTAAATGACACATGACGTTACAATATTGAATCCTCACTATCAATATGTAATGGTTTTTAGGGAGTCGAAAAACAAAATGATTTAGATACTCATAATTAAATATAAAAACTATGGCCCTTACAATTAGCTGTCAATGATAAAGTTACATGTAATAAATTTGACTACCTAAGTCTCCTTTTTTTCAAATATTTTCTTAGTCTTTAAAATTTTATTGGAAGTTATTTTATTATTGTATTTTACATTGTTTGATACAAGAGCCACGTGGTGGCAATGTCACTATATAGTGTAATGTATTTTCTGCATCTAGCTTACATACAGAAAATACATCCTTACAAATAAAACAAAAAGTAATGACATCACCACCACATGACTCTTGTTCTCATTGTTATAATCGTCAATGTATTTCCATCTTAACTACAAATGTAGTAAGTGTCAAGAGGGATCAAATCTCTTGAACTATAAACTTCTCTTAAACTTCAATATTTGAAAAAAAAAATCACCTCAAGAAATTCGGTCCTCTTAATGTCCGATGAATTTTTGGTAAGATTGACATATATATATATATATATATATATATATATATATATATATATATATATATATATATATTACAAATTTTCATTATTTCAATTGTATTTTAAAATGCAAAATGGATTCAATACCTTGAAAATTCTCTTCGACAATTGGATTGTGTAGAATATACAACTTAAGATTGTAATTCCATTAAATATTTACTACATTTCACATAAATTGACCTAAAACTATACGTCAAAATAGACTCAAATGTAGAATAGTAAAGCTACATGAAATGTTTTAACTGTAAACAAATATATATATGCGTGTGTTTGTGTCCAAGAAAAATTAGGTTGTATTTCATTTCAAGTTCAAAATAAAATAATATTCAGAGATATTTGTAGCATTCTATAACTTTGTATCTACTGGACACAATTTATGGGGGCTATAAAGCCATAGAATGCTACAAACATCTGTGGATATTATTTTATTATGAATTTGAAATCTTATACAACCTAATTTTCCAATCTGTGAATATTATTTTATTTTGAATTTGAAATCTTATACAACCTAATTTTCCTTGGAAAATTAGGTATTATAAGATTTCAAATTCAAAATAAAATAATATTCGCAGATGTTTGTAGCATTCTATGGCTTTATAGCCCCCATAAATTTTGTCCAATAGATAAAAAGTTGTCTGATCACTGCCAAAGTAGATAGTTTCCATAGGCAACTCTCAATGGAGCATAAAAATAAAAAAGGAAAATTTCAGACACATAGTTTCCTTGAAGTATCCATATATTCCTGTATCCTGAATCTGCAATAAAATTATTGCTTCAATTTGAAGGGATGTGTCTATATGATGTATGCATATAAAATCCATAAACATATTCCAAAACTAGTAGTTCCACTTAAGAAAGAGTAGCACTGGTATCCAAAAAATCTAACTTGTTGATAAGTATATTTAGTCATGTCAAGATGAATAACAGGTGGAATTTCTACAAAACTTCATTGACCTCCTAGATATGTCATTGACATAAAGCCAACACCAAACCTCCTTTTGAAATTTCATCAAATTTCTAGTTTTGTTCCCTATATACATGCGAGAGAGATATATAAGTAAAATTTCTCAATTTGAAATAAAATATTTTGATATAGGGGAAAAAATACGTTATTCTTCAAATGAGTCTTCCTAATTAGCCAATTTATTATGTTCATGGATTTTCTATAGACATAGGTCTCGACAATATGTAGATTTTAAACATGTTGTGATAAGAGATTTAGAGAAAAAACTGCACATAATTATTTGTGGAGTTTCCAATACCACATGAAAAAAAAAATTATTGTTTTTTGGAGATATATAGTCTTTCACTAACACCTCCCATGGAAGGGGAAAGTTGTGTATCCCCATCAAAGATGGCTCATGGCTTATCATTTTTAATGTCCTATCTATTATGAGTGTGTTTTCTTATGAGTGTACGTTTCTAGGGAAGTGAATTTGTAATTCTTAAGATGTTCAAAGCCACTATTAAGAAAAATTGACCTTCATCCTCAATGATTGCTTCATTTGTTTCCAACCTAACACTTCAACAAACCAGTAGTTGGAGGGCCTTTATGGAGACTTTTGGTTTATGACAAAGCCAAGTTGTCAAGTAGTCATGTACTTACGAACACTCCCAATCCTAAACATTACCAATGATATTTTTTATCTTAGCCTAGGTTGTTCTAGTAAAAGGACAATGTATAAACATGTGATCAATGAATGTAGCCTCTAAGACACAAAGTGAGAATCTAGTAGGTCCTTGAAAATACCTCTATAATATGTCCCAAGACTGGGATTTTTTTTCAATAGTAATAAAAAAACTGTATTTTTACGGGGTAGTTGAATTTCGACAAGGATTTCTCCCACCAAGTAGTTGGAGAATCCATGTGGTACTTCACAAAGTACAAGTATCTGAACTTTGGCATGCACAAACCATGTTGAGCTAGTGACTTTATATTAATTCATCCCCAGGTGGAAAGAGAGATATGAGGCTCTTAGGCATAGTTGTGGTCTCTCCCATTCTTCAACCTGTAAACCTTTCAATTCTAATATATGAGACCCAATCTTCCAAATATTTGAAATCAATAGAAAATCCCTTTCTCATTTAGCATTTGATGACAAACTTATATAGTAAGCATTCATTTTTCTACCAATCAGTGGGTCCTTTCTGAGAATGATTTGTGATCTATCTCCAAAACACCACTTGAGTCATTTTAGAATAAAATATATTGCATTTATGATGACCTGTCGGACTATAAATCCATTATTTTCATTCTTTCTAAGAGATCTGATCCATTCCATTAGGGAGAAGTGAGAGATTTATTTGGATTCCATCACCAATGCCCAAAGGCCTTGCCCTTTAACCAACTTCCAAACTCCTTTAGCTACAAGTTTCATGGATAGCAAAGATAGGTTCTTCAATCTCGAGCCCCAATACTATTTTGAAATGGAGATGGATGACCAAGTAGTTAGGGAGAAAGGTCTATGAATCTTGTTTCCTAGCCCACAATTATGTTAATGAGAATATATTTCTCTTGTTTAAGATCCCTTTATATTCCAAGACAACGATTTCTAGTAGATTTGGATGGTTTCAATAACTGCCATGAACAAAAGAATCCTTGGTTCCCGTGAGAGCCACCGAGTATACTAGATCCTAACTCTACATTCAATCTTTGTAGTTAAATAGGTCTAGTAATTTTTCTTATAATTATCAGGCTTTAAATGGAAGCCCAAGTATTTTATTGTCGCTCCAAGTGGGTTAAGAGTTTATGCAAAAACCTATTGAACCGGAACATAATCATCTTGCTCTATCTAATTCCCAATGAGTTCTTGATTTGTCCTAATTTATGATCATAGTTGACATTGAAATGTCTTCTTGCTCGATCTCATTCCTAATGAGGTCTTGATTTTTCCTCAATTATGATCATTGTTGACACTAGGAGAAGGGGTTTAAATATTTTATTTATGGCCCACATTGATTTTTATTATTATTATTATTAATATTTGTAAAAGTCAAATATCATTTTATATTTTCAATTGAATGAATATTATGCATTTCCCTATTATAAAATATGTACTTGTTTTTTTTTCTTTCAATTACTATTTCTCCTTAGACATCCAAATTTTTTATTATGTTCTACATTCATTTATTTATTTTCAACTTTATCCCTATATATCATCTAACATGGACATTCAAATAATTTATTTAAGTGCTAGGTTGTATTTTTTTTTTAAAGTATAAGAATTATTTATCTCACATTCCTAAGTGAAAATATAAGTTTTTTTTTCTTGTAACTTTATCTTTTTGTTGATATAAAATTATGTTACCTAACTTTTGGACATCTAAATGATTTCAAAATGCCTTTCTCATTATATAAATAGATTGAAAACCTTGAAAAAATCCTATAGCACTTGGACTTTGCAGATTAGACAACTTAAACTTGTTATTTTAATAAAAATATATCAAATATTGGGCAAAATTGGATAGAAAACAAACTTGTTATTTTAATAAAAATATATCAAATATTAATATTAATAACTGCTACAATTATTGAATATTGATCTTTAATAACTATTTTTTTTTAAAGAAACACATCTCACCACGAAATTAAGCATGGAAGAAATTACACATAAAGTCTAATTCAGAATGAAAAAAATGAAATACTGATGAAATTTCAAAAAAGTAACCATGATAACTATAAAATTATATAGACACTAACTATTCTAACTACAATGAATATAATCAAATTAAAATTTAATTCTATATCATATTTAATTTTTTAAATAATTTACTAAAATATTTTATAATCATAATATTTATTTTATTAAAATATTTCACTTATTAGAAAATTTATTTTCTAACTATTTAAATTTATTTTGTAATAGTTTTTTAAATAATATAAGTACTTTTGAATTTAATGCCAAAAGCACGAAATTACATATCGTTATCAATTTTTCCATTGAAAAGAGATTGGTTTAGAAATATAGGAATGGTTTAAAATAATGTATAAATATAAAGTAAAACAAAATATTTGTCCCAAAAAAAATTAAAATTAAAATTAATTATAATAATTATTGGAAAATTACTCTATAAATTTTATCGAATAATGTTTAATATATTATTATTTATTTAATAAAATAAAATAAAAAATATTAAATTATATTTATATTTATATGAATAGATTAAAATCTATTTATATTATTCATATTATTAAATTAATTAAATTTATTTTAAATGATCGTAAGGAATAATGGTTGTTTTCCCACCAGAATCTAAATTTTACACGTTGATATATCTAAATCATATTATATATTGTAATAACTTCACATTTAAATCTTAGATGATTTTGAAGTTTCAAAATTAAAAAATAAAATGTTGGATTATATATATGCTACATTTAATAATGTTCGATTATATATATGCTACATTTACTATTTATTAAACGTTTTAAAACAAATATATTAATTTTGAAACATTAAATATTAAAATTTTATTCCAAAAACAATTTAAAGATATGTTGACTTCCTAAAATTTTAATGCAACTCTCTTTGTCTCCCCACAAAATAAAAACTAAAAAATTGAGAGTGGAACAAAACGTTAAAATTAAACCTAAAATTTTAACGTAGTATATTACTAGTTGCACTGGGTGATTCCTATTTGTTACTTTATAGGAATTTTAATGCGGCCTGACATGGGGCCGCATTAAGGCGATACAACACGCTCTTGTTTTTATTTTCTCTCTCATCAACTAACAGCGTATTGTATCGTCTTAATGCGGCCCCATGTCAAGCCGCATTAAAATTCCTATAGGGTAAAAATAGGAATTGCCGTTGCACTGTTGCGTGTTCTGGCACAGTTCAGGGTTCACTGTATCTGTCAGAAACTGACATCCAGTGAAACGTATTGTTTGTTTCTTTTCTATTGCGGCTGATTTAATATAAAACCTTGATGGGAAAGGAAGTTGGCAATGCTTTACTCATACGTTATTGCTGTCGTAGCAATTACATATTCTGTTTATTCATCAGTTTTGTACATTAAACCGAAGATTATGGAGGGAAAGAGCTTGGATATTGTCGCCGTATTCAACAAGAAATTCAGATAAATAATCTTATATCCTCTAATATCCTGCTTGTTACATCAGGCCTGTTTTCACATAAGACAAGCTCATCTGTACTTCTCAAAACTGTAAAGAAAAAGTAATAAATTAACAGAAGTAACAACGTCGATGTTTCCCCACAGTTCAACATGTATCTCTTAAAATGGGGGAAGAAAAATATTCGGCATATGGTATTCCTCGTGGATTATAATGACAAAGAAGAATGATAGTAGTGGTTTTACTTCTCCTACTTGCATATTTTCAAAGTTTTCCACATTCATATGGTCAAACATTTATACATATTGATATTTTTATGTAAAATATTTACTCATAATGAATTATTTCTTAAAATTTATTTATTTTAGTGTTATATCATGAGATGGTAGTGTTTCTTTCACTTGTGTATTTTCCAAAGTTTTCCACGGGCAGATCGTCAAACATTTATATATAATTGTGTTCAATATTTACTCACATAATCGAGCATAAATGCATGAATCTCAACCATAAGTCCACGGGATTAGAGCCTTGAATAAGATTGCGATTAGAGTCTTAAATAAAATTATATATGTGATAGTAAATAGTAAGAATTAGATAGGACAAACTTTTAATTAAGATTAACCTTTATGACTATTGTAATAATTAGTTGTTTATTTTTTAATGTTGTACTATTTTAATATAAGAATTAAATAAATAAGAATTATGGGATGCTAGGACCATAGCGCCCTCACTAACCCCAAAGCGAAAAGGAAACTATTTTTTTTCTTGGAACTTAGGAACATATCTAATAACCAACCGGAAGCCTACTCGGTACTATAGTGGCTAAGATTAGTGGTGGAAAAACATATACAATGCCTATTTTTTTTGCGAGATTCCAACATAATCATTAGCTCAATGATTTTGAATGGTGCTTCTTATCATAGACTTTCCTCAACCCCAACTAAAGTGTATTATGATGCTTAGAAACTTCAAGATATTATCTTATTTCATGTTCTATCAAGTCATAATTGCCTTGTTAATTTGCTAGCCAATAAAGTTGTAAAACTAAAAATAGGGGTGATTTAGGAAACCCATGTTCAATTACCAAAGTGATTCCATGATTCTCCCATGTTAATTTAATGATAAGTAACTCATTTGTATCAGACCATGTGTCCCTCATATGCAATATCATCCATCAAGACAGATCTGTAACCTCAATGAGACCCAACACTCCCTCACACATTTCTAAGGTGGCAACTATAGGAGGTATTGAAGCCATGGATTTAATTCATTCTGAAATATGTGACATGATGTCTTCTCAATTTTCAGCCAAATATGAGGATGATAGAAAAATCTATATGTGGTCAGTGTTATTTCTCTTATTGATTTTTATTTTCTCTCTACATATGATACATTTTCTTCACTAGGGTCTTGTTAGTGCATAGAATTTGGGTGTTTGTATCCCTAATCTTTTTAGATATGGTTCTCCTAGTCCCCATGTTTATTGTTTGAGGATTAGAGTTTTTGGTTTAAATCCATGGCTCTTGTATCCTAGTTCAAGATTTCTTTGTATGATTGGTCTCCTCCATCACTCAACCTTTACTTGTGGGAATTATTTTGGTTTTATCCCTTCTTAATGTATGTTTACTTTGAAATTTAGCTGATCTATGGTCGTACTCTCATTTTGTACCTTCAAATTCTAGGAAAGAATATTAATCTTCAAGTTTCTATGAGTTGGTGTTAAATAGTTTCTCATATCACTTTTTTTGGCAGTCATGATCGATAGGCCCACCTACTTCTAGACAAACATAATTCCATTCTAGGCCTATTCACCCTTCTTTCATATTATTTTGACTTAATTTGGAGGTCTATCAAACTCTCACAATTTACTTTAGCTAAGGAGAATCTTAAATTATTAAGAAGGCATGGTACAAGGAAACAAAGGCACCATACTTTCCTTCATATAAAAATCAATAAATATGATCAAATCATTTAAATTATTTTTTAATATTCATTGAGAGACAAATCCTTCTTAGAAATAGACAAACTTGTCAATGTGTAAACCCTTTTTAGTTGTATATTGATGTGTTTTCTTTTTTTTTTGATAACTTAAAAATATTTTGATACATATTAATGTTAGTTACAATAAGATATTATAATTTGATTTTAATATATTTATATTTATCTTTATCACCATAAAAAAAATATTAAATTTTATATGTAATTTTCATAAATGACATTTTAATTTACTCTTTTATGCTTGGATATATTCATTTTAAATCCAAATTTATTAAGCATTGAGAGGGATAAAATTTTTGAATTTCATATCTTTAGATGTTTAAAACGTATGAGTCAATATCAACTAAAAATGACACTTGTATATATCTACATTGATTTTTTTTTTTTTAATTTTATATTTCTCACACACATGCACACTTCCATGGAATATTTTATTGGAGAAATCCCCAAACACTTATGTTCATTTTATAAATGGTACTTCGTATAATTTTTTCAATATTGAATACTATCTTTCTAGGGATATCAAAATCAGGTATCTAATAAAGAAAAGCCAAAGTAAGGAGTTACATAAAATTACAACACTTTACTTTGTACATACAAACACAATTATGGATAACTTTGTTGAGCAAACCCCCAAAATGTTTCCTTACATTTTGTGAATGGTGCATAAGATAATTGTTATTCGCTAAGAACAAATATGCATAAGTCTCAGTAACCTAGTTAGATTTATCTTTCTACTTTCTTAACCATTATAACTTGATCATGGTAAATCAAAGTATTTAAATTAGCATTTCTGATAGTTTAACCATGGAATCAACACACACACAAACATATTTTACAATAGTTGATATTTTGTATCACTTCAAGTTTAGCCATAGATATTACACATTTCTTTTATATTAGGTTGTATAATGTACCTCACTCCTCTCCTTATAATAACTCACATACAAAACTATATCTTTCTTCTTTCAAATGAGAATGTTGAATAGTTATATTCTTTTACCATTTTTATTATATTTTATTTCTCCCAACGGATGCTTCCCTACATCCATGGATGAGATAGTAAAATAGTTAATGTAAAATAATTTCACTCAGAGGGATTTGAATTAGGAACTTATTAACATAGGGCTAGCTAAATCCCAAACAACATTGGTGATAACATGTTCAACAAATCCATTGTTCTGAAATATCTGGAGCATCTTATCTCATGCTAAAACACTTAAGAAATAGTGACATTTTTATACCTTGAAAATGATATATATATATATATATATATATATATATATATATATATATATATATATATATATATATATATATATATATATATATATATATATATATATATATATATGAGATTAATATGAATATTATCTATCTTAATTCAGAATCTACTGACTATAAAGAAGAATCAAATATCTCAATGTGCAAACATTTATTTATGTTTTGCAATAACAACAGCAAAAATAAAAAATAAAAAAAATGAGAGATTGGACCATCTCTACCTTTAGTAGATCCATAATTAAAATAGTTTATGTTACTTCTTTTAATTTATATTTTCTTACTATAAAGGTTCCCTCCCACTTTAATCTTTTCCTTATTCCTTATTATTAAAATAAATAATAATAATAATAATTAACTACCAAAATTAAAATTAATCTTTAATCTAATCCCTTTATATGTCAAAATATCCTTATTAAACTTTGAAACATATCTAGTGGGTGAGTTGCTTCAACCCAAGTAAAAGTACATTATGATGTTCAAAATTTCAAGAAATTACCTTAATTCATGTTCTCTAAAGTTACAATCCACAAGCGGATTGAATGTCCAATAAGGCTATAAAACTAAAATGGGGTGATTTCTTTCAAATGGTTTTTAAATTACCTAAGCCTTTTCATAACCCATCCACGTCAATTTAATGAAAGCTACCTTATTCATATTAAACCATGGGTCCTTCATGTGCAAGTCCATCCATCAAGATAGATCAATAAAATCGATGACCTAACACCCCCTCGCACTTGTCTAGATAGCAAGGAGATAAAATTGATGACCTAACACCCCTTCACACTTCTCTAAGTAGCAAGAAGATGAGATATTGAAGCCATGGTTTTAAGTCATTTTTAAATAAGTGAGATAATTGCTAGTTAATTTTCATCCAAATAAGAGAATGATAGACAACTTTGTATGCATTCAATGTCATTTCTCTTGTTGATTTTTGTTCTCTCTCTCTTTTTTGCCTATCTGACAGTCTAGTCTTATCAATTCATATAATTTCGGTGTTTGTATTCTTAATATTTTTTGATATCACTATCCTAGTCTTAAAGTTTATTTTTAGAGGATAACGTTCTAGGTTTAAATCTTTGGCTCTTATATCGTAGTTCTATATTTATATGCATAATTGGTCTCTTTTCAACCTCAACAATGACTCCAAAGAAGGATTATGTTTTTTATCTCTTCACTATTTATGTTGATTTTGACATCTATGTAATATTTTCTTATCATCTCGTTGTCTAGATTTAGTTTTCAAGAAATAATATTAATATTCAAGCTTCTAGGAAATGATGTTGAGGATTTCATCATTTTAGTTGTTATCTAGTTCATTATTTAGAGAACCACTTGCTTCTAGACAAACATATCTCAATTTAATCCTAGTGATCCTCCTTGAATATAATTTTGAATTAATTTTTTTGAGAAATCAACTCTCATATTTCTTCTTCGAATGCCATTTGCACATTATGTATCATCAAGATTTACTGTTGCGTAGGAGAACCTTAAGGTTTCATAAAGACAAGGTGCAGGGAAAAAAACTTTGTACTTTATCTCATCACCAAAGTCAATTAATATGATTAATGTATCACACAAATATTATAAATCACGAGTAGTCTTGATGCAAGAACATCCTAATAAAATGTGTATTTAACTTTCTATACCTAAAACGTTTTAGAGAATTGTCAATTTTATAGAGTTTTAGAAAATAATAGATTATGTAAGATGTATATAAAAAGTATGTGAAAAAAGAAAAAGAAAAAATCTATTTTATTTAGGAAAAAGTTATAAGGATTTTTTCCCAACTTCTTCCAAAAGTCTAGGAGAGGAATTATCCCTTGGGAATTCTCGATCTCTCCTTCTCTAAGAATAAAGAGGAATGTAATGCATTTGTTGGGAGAAGAAAGAAAGGGAAAAGGTCCCAAATTCCTTCGTGACTAAAGCTTTTATTTTTGTTGCATCTTTTGGATTTGGTTCATGTGAATCATTTGTTGTGGTGGTCTTCCATCAATTTTCGTATTTGATCTAAATTCAATGCGTGAAATATTTGATGGGGAAATTTTCTTTTTCCATGAGAAATATATGTGTAATACATTGTTGTAGGAGGAAGGAGTTGTGGAGAGTAATATGCTTGGTGACTTCTGTGTAACATGGAGGTTGCATAAAGGCTACGTAAAAGATGAATTTTCATAAAAATCACATTGAAGTTGGATCTACAATGAGACTTATGCGTGGAACCAATTGCTTTTAAGATAAATTATATAAAAGATGGAAAATATAGCTAGAGGAGTTAGAATTGGTGAAGGAAGACCAAATTCCAACCAAATATTACTCGAAGAAGTAGTAAGAATAAGAAAAATATTAGATGCAATGCAGATGACACAAAGAAGAAGAGTTGATGCTAGTGACATCAATGATCTATAAGATCCATTAGAAGAAGAAGAAGCTAATGTTGAGGATGAGCATCCAGAAGATAAAATGATCAATATAATAGAAGGATTAAGAAACAATATGAGGTTGAAAGTACCCATGTATGAGAGAAAATTGAATGCTAAGGAATTTATCGATTGGATCAGTGCCATGGATAAATATTTCAAATATGAGAATGTAGTTGAGGAGAAAAATATCTAATTTGTAGTTATTGTATTGAAGGGATATGCTTCACTATTGTGGGATACCATGAAAGTATAGCCAACAAACAAATTTAAGAATAAGATTATCAATTGGGACCAAATGGTACTGAAATTAAAAGGTAATTTTCTATGTTGAGATTATGAACTAAATTTGTTTAGGAAAATGAAGATTCTCAAATAGAAATCAATTTATATAAAAGAATATACAAAATAAATTTATAGGCTAAGCATAAGATATGGTCATGTAGAATAAGGAATTGAAAAGTTTGCTAGATATATTAATGGTTTAAGATATGAAATCCAAGATGAGTTTAGTATTTTTCCTTTAAGAACTATCAAAGGAGCATATCAGGTATCTTTGAAGATGGAAGAGAAATTGGAAAGGAATAATTTATGTATTTGAGAAAGGATGAGCATAGGCAAGAGATACAGGAACAATTTTATGCATGTGAGGTGAAAATTGAGACAATGGAGCATATATATGTAGAATAAAAGAAGGAAGGACAAAATAATAAGAAGACAACTTTCTTTCAAGTTGTCGTGACAATTTTATCCATGGCAGTGATTTTGTTGGCTGAGGATGGGCTTCAAAATCCTGATGAAAAAATTATTTTCTTTAACATATTTGCTTCATGTGCAAGTGAAATTGAGGAAGAAAGCAATCGATTGAAGATAAAATTTGAATAATTAACTCATGAAAAGATGTTAGTTATGCAAACAAGACTATTATTCTTTACCCAAATTCAAGAAGAAATCAAGATTTCAAATCAAAACACCATAGTGCAATTAAGAAGCAAACCAGGTCAACATCCTAGAAACCATTCTTGGGATCGAGGAGGAAAGTAATTGAAAATAACACATTATGCAGTTGGATTATTTCAAATGAAGGCAACACAAATGGAAAATTTATGGACTAGGATCGATGAATAATGTTTTTCCCTAGGAGACTAATCTAGAATCATCCTAATAAAATGTGTGTTCAATTTTCTAAATCTAAAAGGTTTTAGAGAATTACAGACTTTATATATTTTTTGTAAATAATAAATTATGTACAAATTTTGTGGATTTCTTTTCAGCTTTTCCAAAAGTCCATGAGAAAAATTATCTCTTGAGAATTCTAGACCTCTCCTTCTCAAACATAAATAGGAATGAAATGCATTTGCTGATCGAAGAAAAGAACGGGAAAGGTTCAAAAAACGTTTATAAATAGTTTTTTTTATGCTACATCATCTGGATTTTCTTTATGTGTGGCTTTCATTGTCGCACTATGCCATCACGTCTTTTGCAAGTCAAGCAAAAACTATCTATCCTTCTTTTGCAAGTCAAGCAAAAACTATCTATCCTTGAGACTAAGCATATCCCTCTTAAACACATGGTAAATATATGAATGAATATGGGAATATGACACCTTCCAATCATAGGTTGTTAGAGAAAGGTGGGAAGAAGGATGAGAACTCCATGATTCAAATGATTAAAGCTACAAACATTGTAAATGAAGAACCAACATGAAACAACATTGGATTAGTGGAAAGAAAAACTTAGCATATATTTATTTACTATATCTTTTTTTAAAGAAATCAATATATTAAGTCTCTTTTATATAATTTAATTTAGTAAAATATTTTTGGGAAACTTTCTATAATATTTAATGTGGATAGTTTAAATAATTTATAAATTATATGTGTTAAATTGGTCTTACTATCTTTCTTATGTTTTTGGAATATAGTTTCTATAATTTTAATTTAATTATGATAATTATTAGGTGGATGGTGGGAAATCAATCTCCATGGGATACTATGAATATTTTTATTATGATTTTCTTTTTTTTAAGCTTGGTGGAACTACATATTCATCATGTCCAATATATCACCCTGATGAGAGTGAGGAATTGAACTAGTAATTTCATATCAAGGAATGCCTTAATAGATCACCTAGTCACTGTTTATCCAAAACCCCATGGATGAATATTCTTAGTAGTATTAATAAATCAAAGTTTCAAATTTATAGTTATCCCTTTTAATGAAATTGATTAATTAAAAAAAAATGTCATAGAAAGCAGTGTCGATAAATGAGTTATTGTTTTTTGGGCATGTAATATTAATAATCCATGATATTGTAAAAGGAAAATTACACATTAGAGTGAAGAAAGTGTCCAAATAATTGAACCCACAACTTAAAATAACATACTTATTTGACTCAACCAACCAAGCTAACACTAACCTTAGGATACATATCACATTGCTTAAGTAAAATAGAAATAAAAATCATACATTTATTTTAAATTATTATCATTATTAATTATTAAAAGAATTAATATATGAATTAAAGAAATATACATTTTAAAAAACATGTAAGAATATTCTTAACCATGGAGGTCCATCCATTGTAAATAGATTTTGTCCCATTACTATGAGTCAATACCATTGCTTATCAATGGTGCCCAATATAACACATGTTTACATGAAATTTTCTTTAATTAATTAATTTGATATGAGTTAATTAGAAGACCATAACTAACATGGCGATAAATCTTATCCCTTGATCTATGAATACTACTATGAATATTACAACATATTCCATAGAGACTAATTCTCTACTTCACACCTAATAATTACTTATAAATAAATTAAAATTATGGAAGGCCTATTATGAAATAAACACACATACTGACATAATTAATTCTTTGTATAACTAGTGCAACCACATAGGTTAAATCATTTGTAATCACTAATAAGCATAAATCCATCATAAACATACATTGTTAAAATTTAAAAAAATATCATTAAAGTTAACTAAAATCTAACTTTTTTTTTAACTATTTGTATTCTTATTCTTATTATTATTTATAAAAGGGATTAATATATAAGTTAAGCATGTATATATTTAAAAAAATATGGAATAAGATTCTTAACCATGGAGATTTATCCCCACTTTACACTGATATTTGGAATATGTAAACAAGACTTGTTAGAACATCATGTGCTAATAGCATGGCTTATCAATACCACATGCCCAAAAAACCATAGCTCACTTCATATGATACTTGTTCACATTACAATTTTTTAATTAATCAATTTAATTAAAAGAGAAAAATGACATAAGTACTTTGGGGATAAATCTTAAACTTTGATTTGTGTATACTACTACAAATATCTGAGAAGATTCAGTGGAGGTTAAATCCCTACAATCCGCTTAACAATTATTGATATATAAAATAAAATTGAAAGCACTATTCCAAAATGAATAGAACCATTAGAGTGATTAATAATATGAATAATTTAAAATAAAGATATAATTTAGTTAATTTTTATGATAACTTTATTAATCTGAGATTTATGATAAAACAAGTATTTTAATACTTATCATAAATTTATACTCACTAATATTTTCCAATCTTATTATAATTAAATCATAAATATTTCTAAAATACAATTTATATAGTCATTTAAATTAATTTTAGTAATAATTATCAAGTAAACGAATCATCTTCAAAACATAATACAAATAATTCTCAATTCATAAACCCTGATAACTCCCCGTTCATAAATCCTCTTTTATATATATATAATCATTTAAATTATTTTTTTGAATAGCTATCTTGCCAATCAATCCTTGTCAAAACATAACTTTTAACTTTTTGAAAGATATAATTCTCAATTTGGAAATCTTGTTTATTTGTAAATCCCATTTATCCATTCATATATATATATCATTTAAATTATTTTGTGAATAGTTACCTTACCAATAAATCCTCGTCAAAACTTAACTTTTAACATTTTGATAAACATAATTCTCAATTTGGAAATCTTGTTTATTTGTAAATCCCCACTAGTTGTACATTAGTGTATTTTATTTTTTTAACATTTCCAAAAGATTATCTTAAAATAATTTTTAATAATTATAATTATTAATTACAAGTTTTTATATAACTTAACTTAAAAGAATCTTGAGTAATTATAATTACAACTTTTTATATGGTAAGATAATATAACTTTCTTAGTTATTTACATCTTTTTCAAAATTGTATCGCAATTTATTTAGTTTATATATTTTTAAGAAATGGGTATAAAAATCTTTCTCTTTCTTTTTTCTTTAATATTAAATGAAATAAAATTTTCACAAATATAGATATTGAATTTATAATTCATATAAATATATTTTTATTATATATATATTTTTAATTGTTTCATATAATATATATGTATAATTGACATTGAAATATTTTACTTAATATAAGTACTGAAATGTTTTTATTTATAAACTATATTGTTTATATTAAAATGAATTATGATATTAATATCTTTCAATATTACTTAATCTTTCGTAATGAAATATTTTATTTATGACTCATAGTGAGTTTTCTATTATTATTAATATTTTTTTAATACTGCATATCAACCTTATATTAAGAATGGAATGAATTACACATCTCCCTCTAACGCAAGGTTACCCCTGCTTTACCCACAGTTTGCATGGATTATGCACATATCTAATTTGTCCCATGAATTTTAACTCTCTACCGAGTTAAATCTTCATCCATCAATGGTTAAGGCCCATTCATCAATTCCTTTGCTAAAAGATTTATTAAAACCCCAACATAGTCTAGTCCTCCATTCAATATGCATGTATCAAGACTTTTAATCACCCCTTATCCTTCATTTAGGACTTTATTAAAACCTTTCTTTTAAACCATCCTATCAGGACATTACAACCCTTCTAAACCTTCATTCATTTATTAACGGGACTTATTCAACCCTTATAACCTTTCATTAATTCTTATTCCTGCATATATAACCAAACCCCGCATTTTCCTTTGGTTAATTCGGACTTAACCCCCAATTACTTCTATCAGCGCGTTAATCCCTTTAAACCATTTACAAAGGAATTTAACTATAAAACATACCTTTCTGCATTTATATAGTCCTTGCACGTTTCTCGATGCTACACCTTTATCGCAATCGGCAATCACTCCTCCGCGGGTCACATTAATATGTGTTTCCCCATCTCCTCTAATACGCGCTTAACCTTTGGATTTCAAATAACACTCACTGCACTTCATTTTCCTATCGGGTCCACTCTTATCGCATGCCTCAATAATCCTCCATCGATAAAGCACCATTTACTTGTTGCAATGTGATATTTATTAACAATCGTCGTCATTGATCCTCCTTTCGATCTGACAGTTCTTAGCCTTCCTGATCAACAGACTTGCATTAAAATTCTCTGCCGTTGATCTGCATTTAGAAGATCTGATGGTTCACAATGATTTTGGGATGACAACAAACCCGACAATTAACCCGCTATATGGACCTGATGGGAATTATAAATTCCCAATCTAATAAAGTTCAGGTCCAACTTCTTAATTAAAGTCCGATTGCTTTGACACCCGATGTCCATTGGATGACGAGACCTCTCGATCCTATGGTCTCCGATAAATTCAAAAGGATTTAGTTGATGCGATTTAATCCTGGTCATTGATTATAAATATCCAATGGCTACAATTTGTCCATACTTCATTCCTCCGCTCTTCCACCTCACTTAAATGTTTCGCCATTTCTTCAGGTTTCTGTGGTTTCCGAGTTTTTCTTCAAAGGATTCCTTTTCTCTACTCTACTGCGCATTCCTCCTAGGCTTTACTCTGTGAGTTCTTTACTCATGAATGATTTGGTTCCACGATCGTTCAATTCCACTAAGGTCGTATGTCTCTTCTCTTCCTCTGTGTATTCACCTCGACTCTGCCTACATATATTTATATTATGCAAACTCTGATAACACCTAATTCATCACTCAACACTCGAAATACACACATATAGATTCTATCTCTTATATTGAGACTATATCTCTCGGCCTGATTTTCTAATAACAATGGCCTCCATTACATCTCCACTCATAGGTTTAAATCCCACACTCTAACTTAACCAGCTAATTATCTAACTTGCTAACCCATGTCTTTGCCTTTTAGACTTACATTTATACCAAGGGATTTTAAAACTAATTTTGGTTTAGATCCATAAATTACTTAACAAAATTCCTAAATCTCTTCCTCATTCCTAAAACTCCTCTCTAATCCCTAAATTCATCAACTGACTCCTGATATAAGATTCACAATCAATTCTCAAATTCCTCAATCTCTCAACTATCCTAAATCTCTCATATTCTCCTATATTCTAGAACATTTACAATTATGCCTCACAATATTCAATTAGCTCGCTCTTCTAGCTTCTCTCATTAAAATCACTCAAAACATTAATAATTACATTTAATTCACTCTTAGGAAACCAAATTCCTTGAGAACACATGACCCCCTATGTCTACTAAAATACAATGATTTTCCTTGAGCTGAATGCTCCTGCATCAGACTCCCAAAGTAGAAAATTTTCATGATCTCCTAATCATGTGTCTTCATATGTTGATATAAAACCTCCAGGGTCCCAAAATTTAGTTTCTAGCTGTCCAAATGCTTTGCACCTTTGTTGCTGCATGTTTACTGTCTTTTGCTTTTTCTTCCTCTCCTTGTCAACTAGGTTCAAGTTCTAATTGATCATCCTTCCTACTACTATCATTCTCCTCCATATGGACTGCTTCATCATTAACTGCCACATTTCTTCAATTTTTGTCTCCAACACATCCTTTGACTGGTCTATATTCTGTTATTCACTGTTATATCTTTCTCTCTGCTTCAGGTTGTTGTTGTTGTCCACTAACTCTTCAAACTGATGTTCTTTTCCTTGGAGTTTTCAAATGTTATCACTTACTCTTACTTGTTCTTATCTTATTCTGATTGTCTCCCTTTCAGCCTTACCCTATGTCAAGATTATCTCTGTCTGCACTGAATCCTGACTTTCCAGCATTCTCTCCAGCAATTGAACATCTTTGTTCCATGGATTAAATTCTTCCATAGAATATTCTTCTTCCATTTTTTTTTGGCTATCCATCTGTGCCAAATTTCCTCCAGCACCTACAACTAAACCTGCACTCATAAAACACTTGTTAAAATAAAAATCATAAAACCTCAGTGCCTCCTCTTCCTTTGGCAACACATCAATATGTGTCTCTATTTTTTTCTCCTCTTCTATCAACACATCAGTATGTTGATTCAACCTCTTTAAATAGTTCTCCAAAAAATTCTCTAAAGTATTTCCAAGACTATTAGTTAGTCTTTCCTCCACACCATCTGCTTCAATGATGTCTTTTTGCTCTTGTCCACTGGAATGAACTTCTTTCTCTACAATCACATTGTCATACTCTAAATTTCCCAACAAATACTCTAGCAATTCAAGTTCTCTATGACACTTCATAAGTAAATCATCACTTACAATTCCTGCATTTATAAACAAATTATCAATTTGAAAATCACAAGGGTCAACAGTCTCAACTGTTGCTTCACACTAAATTTCATCTCTTTCTTTCACAAGAATTTCTTCCTACGTTGTCACAGTTACAAATATCAATGCATTATTAAGTTCTTTTTGTTGCAATAAATCACTACTTCTCTCATTTAAGAGACATTCTCCATCCTCTTTTACTTCAGAGTTTTTATCTTCTAAAAGATATTCTCCCATACCTTTTACAGCTTCAAAAGATTGCTTATCCTCTGCAAAACCTGTAATCATATGAAAGTTATTACATTCATCTATAAAAGGTTTTACATTTTCCTTCTGGTATGCATTTGTCCAACAGTTCAGAAAGTCATCAATAATTCCTTCCTCTTCACCCAGAACTTCACCCTGCACTGGTTCACTAATGGATGCTTCCATTTCCAACTCAGCTTCTCTGAGTTCTTCAGATCTCAATTGAACACATAGTACCTATTCAAGTTTCATCATCTCTTCTACTAATTTTATATTCACTTGCTAACTTCTCTTCTTTTGTAGCCTTCTCTGTAATTTATTCCACCTCACTGTATTTTTCCTCAAGACCCAACCTAATCTTTGGTTTTCCCCAAGAATCATAATCAATACATTGAGTTGTTCATTCATTTCTGCAATTTCTTTGTCAAGATCCTCTTGACTCATCCTCATGCCATTTTCCTTGGCATCTTCTTCCTTCATCTTTCCTCTGATATGGTCTTCTTCAGAACCTTTGCTATGACGATCAGTAGCCATCTTCTTCTCTATTTTTGTGAGCTCTTCACTCACTTACTATGAGTTGCATTAAAGCCTCTACAACAGCAAGTCCTCCCTGCTACCACTTACCTCACCCAGCTCTCCACACTCACTATTTTGGTACGGCCTTGGTTCTCTATCTTTGGAACCTCGTTTGAGCACTCTTCTCCACTCCTCTAGGCTTCAACTCATCTACACCTTCTCAAGAACACAACTATCCTCTTGTATTTCAATCACCTTGAATTACTTGGTTCTGACCACTTATTCTTTTGCCTAGAAATTCTTACCAGCTTCCTTCATTACCTATTAGCAATTTTGACCACATCCTTTGTGGAATTGTCTTCATGAGCTGCAACAATACCTCTACAGTAATAAGTCTCCTTCTTGCTACATATGCCTCACTAAACTTCTCTCCTCTTCTGAGCTCAATCTTTTAGCATCTCTCTGGTTCTTTCCTTTGGAACCAATTGAGAACTTCTCACTCTAGATTGTTGCAATCTTCTCACCTCCTTATGTTGTTACCTGTGCTTCAATATAAAACCCACACATTCTCCAATATTCAAATCAAATCAAATAATACATGTCATCTCACCTTCAAGATCTTTGCATGATCTTGTTCCACCATTTACCTATACTTTGAATGGATTGTCCTCTTTTTCTTGCACCTGCAAGTTCTGCTGCACTTTATCTCTATGTGCCTATTATTTATCATATTAAAATCTGATCTCCCTTGCCTACATACACATCTTAAAACACAACTCTATTCTAAGTCATTTTCTACATAATTCTCTTATTCTGTTCTGTTATCAATTGTTCCAATAACAATTATCCTCTGATACCAAATGACGCAGGGTTACCCCTACTTTACCCACAGTTTACATGGATTTATGCACATATCTGATCTGTCCTAGGCATTTTAACTTTCTACCGTGTTAAATCTTCATCGATCAATTGTTAAGACCCATTCATCAGTTCCTTTGCTGAAATATTTATTAAAACCCCAACATAGTCTAGTCCTCCATTCAATATGCATGTATCGGGACTTTTAATCACCCCTTATCCTTCATTTAGGACTTTATTAAAACCTTTCTTTTAAACCTTCCTATCGGGACATTATAACCCTTCTAAACCTTTATTCATTTATTATTAGGACTTATTCAACCCTGATAACCTTTCATTAATTCTTATACCCGCATATATAACCAAACCCCACATTTTCCTTTTGTTAATTCGGACTTAACCCCCAATTCCTTCTATCGATGCTTTAAACCCTTTAAACCATTTACAAAGGAATTTAACTACAAAACATACCTTTCTGCCTTTATACATTCCTTGCATGTTTCCTGATGCTACACCTTTATCACAATCGGCAATCGCTCCTCCGCAGGTCACATGAACATGTGTTCCCCCATCTCCTCCGATATGCAATTAACCTCCGGATTTCCAATAACAATAACTGCACTTCATTTCCCTGTCGTGTCCACTCCTATCATGTGCCTCAATACTCCTACGCACCGATAAAGCATCGTTTACCTATTACGATGTGATATTTATTAACAGTCGTCGCCATTGATCCTCCTTTCGATCTGACAGTTCTTAGCCTTCCTGATCAACAGACTTGCATTACAATTCTTCGTCGTTGATCTGCATTTAGAAGATCCAATGGTTCACACCGATTTTCGGATGACAACAAGCCCAACAATTAACGGGCTATACGGACCTGATGGGAATTATAGATTCCCAATCTAATAAAGTTCGGGTCCAACTCTTAATTAAAGTCTAATTGCTTTGACACCTGATGTCCGTTGGATGACGAGATCTCTCAATCCTACGGTCTCCGATAAATTTAAAAGGATTTTGCCGATGCGATTTAATCCCGGTCATTGATCATAAAGATCCAATGGCTTTGATTTGTCCATACTTCATTCCTTCACTCTTCCGCCTCACTTAAACATTATGCCATTTCCCTAATGTTTTTGTGGTTTTCAAGTTTTTCTTCAAAGGTTTCCTTTTCACTACTCTACTGTGAATTCCTCCTAGGATTTACTCTGTGAGTTCTTTACCCACGAATGAATTGGTTCCGCAATCGTTCAATGCCACTAAGGTCCTCTACCTCTTCTCTTCCTCTGTGTATTCACCTCGTCTCTGCCTGCATATATTTATATTATGCAAACTCTGATAACACCTAATTCATCACTCAACACTCAAGATACACACATACATATTCTAATCAATCTTTGTATATATAAATACAAACAAATAATTACATATTGAGACTCTATCTCTCGACCTGATTTTATAATATCATTGGCCTCTGTTACATCTCCACTCGTAGGCTTAAATCCCACACTCTAGCTTAACCATCTAATTATCTAACTTTCTAACCCCTACCTTTGCCTTTTAGGCTTAGATTTATACCAAGGGATTCTAACACCAATTCTGGTTTAGATCCATAAATTACTTAACAAAATTCCTAAATCTCTTCCTCATTCCTAAAACTCCTCTCTAATTCCTAAATTCATGAACTGACTCCTAACCTAAAATTTACAATAAATTTTCAAATCCCTAAATCTCTCAACTATCCTAAATCTCTCATGTTCTCCTATATTCGAGAACATTTCCAATTATGCCTCACAATATTCAATTAGCTCGCTATTCTAGCTTCTCTCATTAAAATCACTCAAAACATTAATAATTACATTTAATTCGCTCTTAGGAAACCAACTTCCTTAAAAACACATGACCCCCTATGTCTACTAAAATACAATGATTTTCCTTGAGCTGAATGCTCATGCATCACTCTCCTATGAGAAAGCAATTGAATTATTCCCTTTGTTTTCTAGTTTTAGTTACTTTACCTCTCTAAAGTTAAACTAAAATTATATTACGTAACGCAAAATAGTAAGATTTTATTGATGATTTTGAAAGTGAAAGTGAAATATTTTTACCGTGTCTCTTTCTTACTAAAGTTGTAATATATTAATACCAAACAAATAAACATAACAAAAGTGGAATTATTCATACATTATAATACTTTTAATTAAAACTAACCAAATATATCTAATCATTTATGTTTTTATTATAGTTGAAACTATTTTTTAATTAAAATACACTATTTTTTTAATTAAAAAAAAATATTCCAACACCATATTAAATAAATATATATATAATTACAAATTACACTCTATATAATATAATATTGATTATTTTGTTAATTCTTTTCCGTCTATCACATATAATTCCAATAACCCTTTCATTAATATATTCATAAACAATATAGTTTTTCACATATGCTATTTAGTATAAACTTGTTATTAATATTGATTACAAGGCATGGAATAAATACAACCCAGCTAAAAGAGATACATTAGGTTACAACGTTTTCCTTTACCCTTAGATGTTTCGTTACATTCTATGAATGGTGTATAACATAATTGTGATGCGGAGAACATGTATAATTGAATTCAACCTTTTGATTTCTTTGGTCATTATGAGCTCATCATGGTTAATCAATGATTAACCATTTAAATTATCCTTTAGAATTTAACAATCGCGGTCAACTAATGTAATATAATATTTTTCAAAACTAACGAAAATAATCTATATATATTTTATTTTTTACAATTATTGATATGTGTCATTTTAATTTAAAGTATTAATGGTATATTTTTCTTTTTTATATATTAAATTGTAAATAAGATCTAATATTAATATATATGTTTTTTATTTTTTTTAATATTTTATTATATTGATAAATACCACGTGTCACTTTAATTTAAGATATAGATTTTATATATTTTATTATGTTTAATTGTAAAATTAGTTTAATTTTTCTATAATAATATGATATAAAATTATATAATTATATATATTGTTTAATAATTATTATGTTTTTTTTTGAATGGATGCTTCTTTATATTTATGGATAATATTTTAAGTAAAATTATTAGTGTAAAATACTTCTTTTATTTAGAAAGTTTGAGCTGGGCACTTATTAATATAGGATTAGCTCAATTTAGAACAAAATAACAATATTTGTGACAACATTTTCAAATAACCTTTTGAGATTAAATACTTAGAACATCCAGCCTCACTCTATAATAATGGAGAAAGAGTGAGATTATTTATACCATACCAATTTTAATTATCTACAAATAGAAAACACATTATAAGTAAGAATTGAATCTAAACAAAGAGAATAACAACTTTTAAATATTTAGAACATATTTTCTTATCTAAAATACTTAAGTAAAAACAAGATTAATTATACCTTATTAACCTTAATTAGTTTTTTAAAAAAATATTATAGAAAAAAGTATATAAATCTAAATAAAAATAATACTAAATTTTACTCGTATCTAATTAAATTAAATAACATAACTTTAAACTATCTAGCATAAAATTTTAAAATTAAATTCAAAAAATAATTTATCACCTAAATATCAAAATTCCCTTCAAAACGAGTGTCAATAATTTAGCATTATAATTAACAAGTATGCTTCAAGGTGAGAAACTAAGAAATTATTCATGGTACATAATAGTGCATGACTTCTCATCACCACATTTACAATAAGTCCTAGGGACTCCTTTGAGCTTTATTAGGATGAAATAGTTTATTCAAGTACCAACTATTCTTGAGTTAGCCTCATTGGTGGGGCCATTTAAATCAAACTTTGCTGATAATTTGCAATTATAATCTCCCAATCACTTGACCAATATAGGTGGAGGTGCATGGACATGTATAAAACAAAGGAAAAATACCTAACTTTTCTACATGTTTAGTAAGAATATCAATCCCTATCTTCTTATGGTCCTAATCATGCTGAAAAGATTATTTCTTCCATACTGACTTTGATGGGAGCCATTCATCAATGTAACGATTCATTGAATCAAAATGTCAGCAAAGTCTTATATAAGAAATTGATAAAATAATTTTCTGTGAGGTAACATCATGGTAAGTCGAAAAATAAGTCACATTATATTTATATTTCTCAACATCAATAAAGTCGTATTCAACCCGAAAAGAAATTGATAAAACAATTTTATATCAGGTAACATCATGGTAAGTCCAAAAATAAATCATGCTATAATTATATTCCTTAAAATCAGAAAGAAAAAGGTTTAAGTAAATTGATAAAATAATTTTATATTAGGTAACATCATGGTAAGTCCAAAAATAAATCATGCTACAATTATATTCCTTAAAATGAGAAAGAAAAGGATTTATTATTAAACATTGAATTGCCTCCTCCATTAAAAAAGTAAAGGAGGTTCAGATAAATAATTTTAAAGCATGAAACAATATGGTTGTTTCAACGTATTTATTTATATCACTTAACATCCAAAGAAAACAACGTGTTAGTTATTAAATTGAAGGTGGTTTATGGGGGTGGATACGAATGGATTATCTAACAAGAGAGCCACTGTCGTAGTGGTAGTCCCTATCGGGGTTTTTGCAATATTCATGAGCATACTGAAAAATTTGCAAGTTAGCATTTATTTAACATAAATGATGAACCACAACCAATTTCAAAGAGAGAATTGATAAAAAAACACCAAGGAGAAGCTAAAAAATATATGTATAATATTCAAGAAAACATAATATTACATGGCATCAAGTTGAACACAGTGTCTTGGAAAGCTGTAATAATAATGAGAGCAACTACTTAGACAAACTTGTAACAATGAAATGCTTTCACTACACTACCACTCGTTGTTTACAAGAATAATTCTCCACTGTATACAATAATCAAATCCACGTAAATTCTGGTGGTAATGCTTGGGATCTGCACGTAAGGAAAGGAGACATAAGAGTACACTTACACTCTGCAGCAACTTACACTTAGATGAGATCATGGAAGAAGCAGTGGTAGATGAATATTTATGCATTGCATTAAGTTGAGATAGAGACAATTATTTTTAAAGGAAACGTACCTGGAGACAGAATTGTTCATTTGCAAAGCAAAACTCTTTTTCTGATGTTGACATAATATTTCTATTTTTGATGTTGACATATTGATAAAGGAAGAAAGCAGATGTAGTAGACCTGAATAGTACAAAATTCAATTTGAACATTAGTATAGATGCAAATGTCCAAAGGAAATAGAATTTGCTTTTAGAGATAGATTAGAAGACATACCATAGTTGTACAATTGTAGAAGATTTCTTGAAAAGCTGAAAAGATCCAGAGACATTTACTAACTGGTAGAGATGTCAATTCGACGGTTTTTCCACTTTAGGAATTGGGTGATGCAGAAGCTTTCTTGAAAAGTTGGCCCAGAGACATTTCCCAATTGGTAGTGTTGTCAGATTGTCTTGATAAATGGCTATTTTTCAAGATTAGATTTGAAGATGTGCATAATTCGATATGCAATTTGACAAAATTTTGGAATGTCAGCAATAGGATCAGGAATGATGTATGTGACACGAAAAGAAATTAAGTGATCTATCTGACATCGGAGGCAAATGGAAAATAAAATGATGTTGTGACAACAAAAGCAAATCGGGAATGAAGTAATGTATCTGACATCAGAGGAAATAGCAAATAAAATCCTGGTGCTAGATTGCAAGAGTTTAATCTACCCAATTAAGTGCTTGGAAAAATAATAAAGGAGACCGATTGTCAGGTTTAGCAGTTGAGTGCGACAGGCTCCAACTTCTCGGTTCTATTGTAGTTGGCAATTTTTTTTGTCGACAATTATAGAGTGTAAGACATAGTAGTGACTTTGAGTTAGGTTTAGTCGTTCACTGCAATAGCTCTGAACTTCTTGGTTTTGTAGTAGTACACAATTTGATCCATGAGCTTGCTTAGTTGTAGTAGTTTTCTATAGGAATTTCTTACAATGACTCATTCATGATCTTGAGTAGGAATTGCTTACAATGACCCAAAAGGTACAACTAGCAAGTCATGATGTTGAGGTTGTATGAAGAATGCCAATGTATGAAGAATGAAAATGTTGTTAGTTCGTGACAGGTAGAGCCATAGTACAAGTAGGTAGCTACAAAGAAAAAGTTGATTGTAATATAATATCAATCATAATTTGCAGTGCATAGCATCATATGATGAATAGTTGCATAGGCATTATTTTTCTTAATAGGCTTGAAGGCAATATTCATTACAGCAATGACAAATTTTGTACCAGCATAAACTACACCAAATCCAACAGTAATAGCATCTCCAGCCTACAGATTCTTTAGCTAATTCTACATGATTTTCTGGTAGTCCTGGCCCCCATGTGCAATGCATGATAAATTTACCTGTGTTCAGGTAAAATTTGTTGACTATGTAGAAATTTTCAGAGTATTTCTATTACCTGGCATGGATGTTGTAGAGGCAGAAGCAGTAGATGGATAATCTAATAGTCGAGGACTCATAGTAGATTCCTATGCTCCTCATTTGAGATTTTATTATTAGTGGTTGTTTCTTAGTTTCCTTTTCCTTTGTGCTTCTACTTTTAGGATGTCCATAATTAGAAGAGTCATGAGAACAAGTGCTAAAAGAAACAATGCTTCCAGTTGAGTAAGTTCGCTTATGCTAATGGATTCCATGTAGCTTGTTGCTACATTGATCAGAAATGGTATTCAGATTGAGGCTATGTTATGTGAAGCAGAGAGATGTATGTCAATATGTAGGTGCAGAAAGAAGCTATCTTTTGCAGGTGAGAAATTAGGCATTGCTTTTGCCAATTTATAGAAGAGTTCAAGGTGTTTGCAAGCTAGTTTTAAGTGTGAATGGAATTGAGTTTTTGGAAATATTTTACTGCAAGCAAGAGGTAACCATTTGAAAATATTGAAAGACAATGGGTAATGGATGTTTGTATAGGCTTGTTCAACCTCGTGGAACGAGCCTTTTTGGAGCTTATGTGCTAAAAGAGATGCAACTGAAATGTTGTGTTCTTCCAGTTTTAATGCATCTAGTTTTTTCAATTTGATTCCTAGTATGGCGTGCAACCAAACAGGGAAACCCCTGCAAGATCGCAACATATCAATGAGAGATAAATTTCTGATAAGTGCAAAAATAAATACATATATTGTCTGATTTGAAATGGAACTAAAATACTTCAAGTTCAGATCGGAGAGGATATAATCCAAGATCAACAGTATTTATTGGACCAAACCGGTGTTTAATGATTGCCATAAAACAAAAAACCTACCACTTCAATGTTGCAAGATGCATAATGTTCACCACTGACAATCTATAAAGAGAAAGAGAGGAAGTAATGAGAATATATATAAAGTCTAATACTACAGTGCATGCAGTACTAATTACTGTAAAGTAAAGTACTGTAGTGACAATAGATAAAGACAAAGGTTACAGGCCATGAAACTCCACAAATATTTTTGATAAGTTCCCCCCCTTGTTAGGTATTACAAAATAATGAATTAAACCTGACTACCATCAATACAGATACGGGATGGGATGGCATGGTGATTCTGATATAAACCTTTCTTCATACATTATATGTACAAAAATTATAAACATACATACCCATAGTTCCACTCTGCACAAGCATAGGGTCCTATTCAAAGATGAGCATAAAGGCCTGCTTCTTGTACTATCTTCAAAAACCTCATCAGGTCAAATCTTCCTTCAGAGTTCAATTCGAAGTCATACATACATTTCAATATTGTTAAAATATTTTAAATGTTTATTACCTGACGTTGCTCTGGCTCATGCCCATTCCAAAAGACATATGTCTGAATAACATCTATTCCTCCATCTTTAGGCTTGGCAATAAGATCGGACCACATATATTTAATAACATGCAAAAAAATTAAGCAAATTGTATAATTAACAATAAACAAAAACATAGCTAAAATAATACCAAATGAAATACAATCCTCTGGGGTGCTTCGGGGGTAATGTATGGACCTAGAAAATAATAGTGTATGTTGTCCATTGGTTAGCAAGGCTCTCCCATCATAGCTAACACTTGTTGTTGCATCCACTTTATAGTGAAATATAGAAAATATGCAAATACACAGTAAACTACAAACAAAAAACCTCTGATAATCTCCATCGGACTCCTTTGTTACTAATTTTTTTGTAAAACTCCCTGGTTAATGCATTGCTAGTGAATGATTTGGTATTTAAGCTGCCACAACCCTCATTTAATGTACTGCACTTGGATTGCAAGAGATAAGTCTATTAATTTGGATTGCAGACATACTACTGAATTATATATGAGCTAACAGATTTAGGATTTTTGTGGGAATAGTTGTTGGAGTGTAGATTTTTCAGACAATTTTATACAGTATTCATCTTTCAAAAAAGTCAACGGATTTGAAATCCTCAACAGAATTCATCTTCAAAACTAACAGTGAAGAAAGGAAGACGAAAAGGTTCTAATGATGGAGGATTAGGGGAAAGCAAAAGGGAGGGGAAATTACATACGAGCTATCAGCCACCATTGAATATCTATTATGTCCATAGTTTATCCTGTATGGTATCTTTATCAAATGACACATAATGACTATTCGACAAACAGCTCGTGGACAATGTGTCAAAGATATTTCCAACGTTTTTTTGTATTATATCTTGTCTGTATTGTTTACAAAACGTGCACTTGAACAACACGAGATAACCAGACATAATGTAAATTGCATACAAGCTATCACCCACCATTGAATCTTCGTTACATAAAATCCATAGTTTATTCTGTATCACAAGTTTAGAAAAACAGAGTCATCCTAAATTTCATCTCCAATGACTATACTATGTGGCAACAGTATCCTTTATTATGTATTCCTATTTAGACTAAATAACAGAGTCACCATACAAAGTTGAACAGCATTAACAACCTTCTCCACACCTTTCGTGGACGATGTAGCAACAATATCCCTTTGTTATTCTGTATCCACATTTAAAGAAAAACAGAGTCACCTTACAAAGTTTCAGCATTGACCATTCTCCATACAACTGTTAGATGATATGACAGCAACATCCCTTCCACTTTTTTGTATCATATCTTGTCTGTGCTGTTACTTGTATGGCCCAATCAAAATGTTCTGATAACTAATATTCTGTAGTGAATATGACTGGGAGATTTAGCTTGCCTTAATTGAATACTTTTACTTGGAATGGGAATTATCTAGCGGGCATCCATTCCATTTCCATACTATTCCATTTATCTAGCTAAATTTCATGTAACAATATATGAAGTTCCATGTTAAACCAGCTATCTGCACAGGGCATGCGCAAGGCATTTTGTTAAAGGAAAGTTTTAGTCGTGACGTACAATAAATTCAAATCAAATCAAATAAAAATGAATGTGACTCATAGCATAAGTTGTTGAAGAGAAGTCATGTTGCACAAGGGTCCTATTCGAAGATGAGCATAAACGCCTGCTTCTTATATTGTCTTCAAAAACGTCACTAGGTCAAATCTTCCTTCAAAATTATATTGCAATTAAATTGTATGCCACAATAAATTCATCAACAATTTAGAGTTCAATTCGAAGTCATACATACATTTCAAGATTGTTAAATTATTTTAAATGCTTATTACCTGACGTTGCTCTGGCTCATGCCCATTCCAAAAGACATATGTCTGAATAACATCTATTCCTTCGTCTTTAGACTTGGCAATAAGATCGGGCCACATCTGTTTAATAACATGCAAAAAATTTAAGAAAATTGTACAGTTAACAATAAACAGAAACATAGCTAAAATAATACCAAATGCAATACAAACCTCTGGGGTGCTTCGGGGGTAATGTATGGACCCAAAAATTAATAACGTACGCTGTCCATTGATTAGCAAAGCTCTCCCATCATAGCTAACACTTGTTGTTGCATCCACTTTACAGTGAAATATAGAAAATATGCAAATACACAGTAAAATTACAAACGAAAAACATCTGATAATCTCCATCGGATTCCTTTGTTATTAAAAATTCTGTAAAGCTCCCTGGTTAATGCATTGACCAGTCTCCATACAACTATTAGATGATATGACAACAACATCCTTGGGCTTCGGTGACTGCATAAAATGCTGATCCATAAATATCATCCCAGAGGCAATCTAATAATTGTATAGCTGTTAATTATTCCAAGGGGAAAGCTGCAGAAATACCTCTTTGACAACTACTGCTCCTTTAGAATATAAACACAGATGAATTCTCTAAACAATGTCTGCCGGTATATCAAACAGTTGATTTCACAGAAAATGTCTGACATCTGGGTAACATGGAAACAACAAAAGCCCCACTTCTACAGAAATGCCATAAATCCAGAAAATCTCTGAAACGTATTTTTGCTATAAAGTGATAGATTGTCTTAAGGGCTACCCATTGCATATTTGCTTTCAATATAAAAAATCAAGAGGCATAAAAAAATTTAATAGCACAATAGAAGCAGGGGGTGTCACCTACAGAACTGCCGTGAGAATGGCGTAAACCACATACAGATCAATAATCTGCAGTACCCATTTCAATGTCATATCAATAATAGTGCACAAGATTAGACTTTCATCTGTTAAACGACAAGGGCTATTGTTAACACACACAACCCTCCACTTGTTTTTCTTAGAATTCACAAAGGATACCAGGAAAAACCTAAATAAAAGAATTTGGTATTACCTTAAGTTTGGTGGGAGTTGCAGAATATGCAGATCGAAGGGAGGCAACGAGTATGTGCGCATCCTTAGCTGTTGAACTTCCCATCCTTGCTTGGATATTTCTCTCTGGCCTAGTAATAAAAAATACACCTATAACACACACAAAAAAATGTATAATACAAAAATATATTTCAAACACATAAAATCTCGTGGGCCCACAATTTTACCACCTGCCTGCCTCTCGTCCTTCTTGCATACCCAACATCATTACCTCTGTCTCTTTTGCATGTCTAACATGTCTACCTCCTAGCTAACCAACCTTTCAGCAAGCAGGAAGACCGGCGAGAGCCACCTATGAAGGAAAATACCAGCCAAAGAGTGGAGCCACCCTCGAGCCGAACTGTAGCAAGTTGTCATCAAATGGAGGGGCAAGGGTTTTCTTACTATCAAGGGCAGACCCAGGGAATTTCAGGGTTTTCAAAAAAATCCTATCCCGGAGCACTAGAGCTCCTCCGAAGAGAAGAAGCATACCCTCAAGGGGCTGAAAACTTGGGCCCTTAAGGTTCAGGTTTCGCAGCAAGAAAATACCGTTTCTTTATCGAAAATTGGAAATCAAATGAAATCCAAGAAATTAGATGAGATCCACTCGTACCCTTGCATCCTGTCCTTACTTTTGTTACTCAATTCATCATTACCGATGTCCTCGTTCCTCAAGTACATGTTCGAAGGTATCCCCCTATCATGGCGAGACCAAGAAGCATTCCAAGCGATACTCAGTGGTTCTTCTGTGACCGGTTTGTGCCCGGGGGCTGCTGAAGAGGGAAGAGGGCATGGGTCTCTAAACCCACTATTACGCAGATTGGTTCAGTCAACTAAAGACCGATAGGGAATTCAAAGACAGAATTAGCAGCATTTCTCCCTGTAGCGGCATAGCTTCTTCTGACCGAGCCCTATCAATCGAGAAAGCCCTATCAATGTGAAATGGAGAAATCGATGTGTCGGGTTCACCCAAGGCTGGGAGATAGCTGACGACAATCAGAATTGCTCCCAACACACTACATAAGAAGGTTATAAATCAATATTACTTGCATGGCCATATTCATGCATCCAATAAATAATCAGTTTCCTAAATCTATACTCTAATTATCAGTGTGGCAGTTCACCTCCCCAGGTAGATAGTCTCAGCAAGAATAATGGAGCCCGTGACTGCCACTATTATCATCATGAGTTCTAAATTTATGGCATTTCTGTAGAAGTGGGGCTTTTTTTTTTTCCATGTTACCCAGATGTCAGACATTTTATGTGAAATCAACTGTTTGGTATACCAGCAGACATTGTTTACAGAATTCATTCATGTTTATATTCTAAAGGAGTGTAGCTGTCAAAGAGGTATTTCAGTGGCTTTCCCCTCGGAATAATTAACAAATATACAATTATTAGATTGCCTCTGGGATGATATTTATGGATCAGCATTTTATGCAGTCATTTTATGGAACATGTTTTCTTCTTTTACGAAGCCATTATTGCTTATGCCTTTGGGTTTATCTTCCTCCATGGAATCCTAGACATATAGCCTCATTGTGCTTATCTAGAAGTATTTTGAACTTTCTCAGAGAGATGGAGGGCTTGGGTATGGGCCATCACCTTGTAGTGTGGGCAACCTTGCAGTGCACATTCCTATTGTAGAATTAAATAACCATGATTGGAGGCACCGAGAATCCAATCTCATGAACTCAAACCAAATGGATCAAATCCTATGTGTGATGGCATGGTTGCACCCTTCCTTCTCCTTATTCCCGCCAGGAGAAACCTTTTCAAAGGGAGGGAAATAAACCATTTTGATATTTGAAAGAAACAAATCCATGAAACCTTGAATGGAACTTAAATGAAATGCTCGTGTTAAATGCTCATGTGTTTTTCAAGGGGAATTAAATTCCATTAAATAAAATGTTGAGACTTTCCTTTTATTTAATGAGAGGTATTTCTGATTATAAATCATTATTAATTTTATGAAAATTGTTAGGTCTTTGTGTCACCAAATATTATTTGAGGGGTTTTTGGTTGATTTATGAAAAGTTAATTATGGTGATATCAAAACAAGCTTTGTGTGGTTAAAATGTGCATAAAAGTTGTAATTTCATGGTAATGATCAATCATCATTTCCAATTAAATGTTTTGTTTAATAAGGATAACTAATTTATGGAGATTTTTCATGATGTTCAGAAGGAGGAGTCAACATGGGAAAGGTAGTACTTTGTCTCTCACATATTTTAGAAAATTGATATCTCTTTCTCCATAAACATTAGAGGTTGAAAAATAACATATGTTCTAGAGCTAATATTATTCCAACCCAGTTATATCTTCAACCACAAATTGGTGTTGAACTCATGGATATGATAGAAATTTGGTGTCTTGTAAGGTATTCTTATCATGAAATAAGAAGGTTAGGCATGAAAATATGCTTCATGTGGTAAAAAAGTATAGTGAAGTAGTAATGTCATAGGATCAATGATCATTTCCAATGAAATTTTGTTTTAGTAAGGATAAATAATCTATTGAGATTTTCCAATGATGTTCAATAAACAGAGTCAGCAAGGGCAAGGTGCCAGTTTGGCTCCCACATGCCCTGGAAATTGATCTCTTTTTCCATACGTACTAAAGGTGGAAAAAAATCCTAGGCTCTAGAGCTAAGTTTGTTCCAAATTAGTTATATATTGAACCACAAATTGTTGTTGGCCTCATTAATATGATATAAATTTGGTGGCTTGCAGGGTAATCTTGTCATGAAATAATTTTATCACATATTTTCTAGTCATATTTTTTAATCCTAGACTAAATTAGTCATTTAAGTTAGTAACATTCAGTTTAGTCACTTATTATCTAGTCATATATTTTATTCATACACTAAATTAGTCATTTAATTTAGTCATTTTGAGTTCGGTCACTTAAAATTTCTCAAATTTACTAGTAATTCACTTGAAATAATTGCGATGACTAATTTCTTTAGTCACCTAGTCATTAATTTCATCATTTTCTACTAGTGTTTCCATTGTCTAATTATTTTGGGTTTTTTATTTTTTGGTTCATCGATGATACAATTGAGAGAGAATTTCTTCAACCCAACTAAATTGAAGTATATTTCTTTGAAATTTCAAGACATTACCCTCTTTCATGTTGTCTAAAGTCATAATTAACATGTTTATTCAATGGATAATAAGGGCACAAAACTAAAAATGGGGGTACTTTGGGAAAATGGTGTTCAAATTTCCCTAGCCATTCCATAACCCTCATAGGTTAATTTAATGATAAGTAGCATTCAATGGCCAGTAAGGTCATAAAACTAAAAATGGGGGTTGTTTCGGAAAATGGTGTTAAAATTACAGTATCCATTCCATAACCCTCCCAGGTTAATTTAACAATAAGTAGCCCACTCGTATCAAACCATGTGTCAAGGGAGCTTTCGGGAATGCCAAACTCTCATTCAAGAATTTTTGAATCATTTCCATAAAACCGATGATGTTTTCACAAAACGATTGCATGTGAAATATGTGCGGAGGTGTGGAGGAATATTTGTTCAACCTCCCTCCCCACCCCCTCATTTCTTCCTCTACACCTCCACACTCAACACATTGTATCAAATTTATGTAGATTTGTTGGTTTGGAAGACACGGTGAGAATTTTGAAGGCAAAAACCATGAGTTGCAAGGAAGATAATGAGTGATTGATTGAGGCAAAGGAAATTATTTCTCACTACAAGGAAAAGACCTTCTAGTGGAGGTTTTTGTAGAAGTCCATTATAAAATTAGCCCAAAAAATCCTGTGTAGTAGAGGTCACTAGCATAGGTGGGTGGGTGGATGTTTTAGCGGATGTTTTTTGTATGGTGTGTTTGTAAAATACAAATGCATAATTTATTTTTTATCCATACAAGCACCAGTGTCGCATAGAACATGGTGCACTATGGAAAACTTATTTTTAGAAAATAAAAAAAAATAGTGTGCTAAATAGCATAATGCACCGATTCTTGAATAATCAATAGGATTGAAAAAATGTTAAATTTTGAAAATTATCGGTGCTATATACAACTGCAACATTGGTTCCCTTTATGTCGTAAAATGCCTCGGTGGATACCAAGAAGGAGCACCACTATAGTTTTTAAATTTCAAAAAAATATAGTGATATTTTCCAATGATGCATCGATGTTGTGAATGTATTAAAACACTATTGGGCATCTTCTAAAGAGCACCACTAGGAATTTTTTATTTTTTTAAAAAGAGCGGTGCTATAGTCAAACAAAGCACTAGCGCGATACCTATATTAGAACACCCTAGGGTGTCTTAACAAAAGAACCGCTACAAATATTTAATTAAAAAATAAGTGGTGCTCTTGGATATATTCTATGCCAGTGTGAGTATAATAACACACTAGAGGAGGGTTAAATAAACAAAAAACTCCCAAACATAAATTTCCTTTTTACAATCTACAATCTTGGAGAGTTTTGAAGCACTGGTGCCACTCTTGCCTCATGCAAGTTCCCTGACATTGGTGCTTCTCTTTCTCACCATTCTTTTGTACCATGCCCTGTGCCTGACTTGGCAATTTTTTCAAACCGTGGTGAAATTTGTTTTTCTCAATTACATGTCAACAATGCCTCCTCGACAAGCAAATGTCCATGTTTTATTTTATAACTTCTTTGTCATGTCTTCATTCTAGTCAAATTTTGGTTATATGAATGGTTAAATGATGTTCTCTTGTTATGTATCTTGTTCATAATTCGATAAGTTAGTGAATTATGAGCAAACAAGTCTTAATGTGTATAGCTTGAGAGGATAGTGAGCCTTCTTGATGATTTTATAGTGAAACTAATGAGACAATGATCAAATATGCATTCATGACCTATTCCAACTATGTTTACCATAAGTTTATCTAAATTTTTGTCATGTTTTTGGCATATTTGGGTAAGATATGAGCCTATGTGTGGGTTATGCATACTTGTGATTAACTTAGAATTGATTCTAGAAAGTTTTGGGTAGTTCTATCCAGTGGCCTGCATGTTATCCTTAAAATTTAGGCACTGAATCCATGGCCGTAAGAACAAAACTGAATATTTGCAGTTGTACCCACATGAAGGGTGGCTTGTGCATGCGTTTGGAGCCTTCTGGCCACATGGAAGGCATGGCATGCATGTAACTGGGTTGTAAGGTTAGGTAATAAGAAAATTCCAACTTAGGGAAGGATCACCAGTGTGTGTTGTGTCACATCTAAGTGATCAAGTGTCCCGAGGGAGTTGCAATAAAGTTCAAAGATGGTAGGCCCCAATTCCATAACTAGAACTTTCTTGTTGGGTAATGCATAGCAACTCTCAGCTCATGTTCACCCTGGAGAGCTTCTAAAAGCACATAAATATGGGGTGGGGTGTTACATTTTTTTGTCTAACTATCTATGGACATGTTAGTGATAATAAAAATAAATGAATACTGAAATATGACTAAAATAATAATAAATCATTATTGCGAGGATTCTTTCATAAGCTAGAATTACATTCAATCCATTGTGGAAGGAAGAAACGCTTCCAAATCCTCAACAATTTGCACAAGTACTCCAAAAGAAACTTAGATTGATATATTGTACAGTGTGGATAGTTTTAGTTGTGTTGTTATTTTCTTTGCTCTACACTCTACATAATGGGGATTATAGTTAATATTTAAAACTAAAATGTGCCACTGATCTATGATACCTTTACAATAATTAATCATATCCCTCATGAGATGAACTCTTTTCCACAAGATTTGTATATTATGACCGTATGTTATTGAAAATGCTAGTGCATTGCCATGGAATTATCCAATAGATATATTTCAGTCAAATTTTATGCACAATAGCAAACTACAACCTTTATTTAGGGACGAAAACTATTGTCTCCAGCCATGATTGGTTGCTAAGAAAACACAAAAAAAAGACCTACACAACCTAGTTTCAAGTCTTTAATAATATTAAAGGTATATATTTAGATTAAAATGCATATAACTACCTCCTCCATGTAAAACAATAACAGATTAATGGAAATTTTGCATTGCGGAGATGCAGGAGAAAGAGTGTGTGGGCGAGTGTGTGTCCATTGAAATTTCTCCCACCAGCTTCAAAGATATATAACACTAACCCGACAAATTTTGATTTATTCCATTGAGTTGTGTTTATAATTTGGAAAATTTAAGAATATATATATGTTTCGGGTAGCCCACATCTTCTCGCTAACTTTAGCGTGTAGACTGGTAATTTCTGAGTGATTGTGTGAGATGCTATTGGAATTTATTGTGCTCCGTTGTTTTGACGAGTGTTATGGGGATCTTGAGATTTGAATTATGTTTAAATAAATTATGTAAACTATTTTGAGATAAATTTTGTATCGAAATTCCCGAGCGTTGATATTTTTGTTGTTTTATAATGAAATTACTTACATATTTGTAATTTGCATTAATATAATTCAATGTTGTTTATCAGTTATAAATGAAATATAAAAAACTTTAAATAATAGGTTCAACTTAAGCTGAGTCATGAGTCATGGGTAATGTATAGTAACTTTCAGCTCATGTCTATTCTAGAGAGCTTCTAAAAGCACATAAATATGAGGTGGGGTGCTACATTTTTTTTGTCTAGCTATCTATGGACATGTTAAATACATAAATATTTAAATATGACTAAAATAATAATAAATCATTATTACAAGGATGCTTTCATAACCTAGAATTACATTCAATCCGTTGTGGAAGGAAGAAACGCTTCCAAATCCTCAACACTTTGCACAAGTACTCCAAAAGAAACTTAGATTGATATATTGTACAAAGTGTGGATATTTTTGGTTGTGTTGTTATTTTCTTTGCTCTACACTCTACATAATGAGAATTATAGTTAATTTTTAAAACTAAAATGTACCACTGATCTATGATACCTTTACAATAATTAATCATATCCCTCATGAGATGAACTCTTTTCCACAAGATTGTATATTATGACCATATGTTATTGAAAATGCTAGTACATTGCAATGGACCATATGTTATTGAAAATGCTAGTGCATTGCCATGGAATTATCCAATAGATACATTTCAATCAAATTTTATGCTCAATAGCAAACTACAACCTCTATTTAGGGACGAAAACTATTGTCTCCAGCCATGGTTGGTTGCTAAGAAAACACAAAAAAAAATAACCTACACAACCTAGTTTCAAGTCTTTAATAATATTAAAGGTATATATTTAGATTAAAATGCATATAACTACCTCCTCCATGTAAAAGAAAAACAGATTAATGGAAATTTTCCATTGCGGAGATGCAGGAGAAAGAGTGTGTGGGCGAGTGTGTGTCCCTTGAAATTTCTCCCACCAGCGTCAAAGATATATAACACTAACTGGACAAATTTCGATTTATTCCATTGATTTGGGTTTATAATTTGGAAAATTTAAGAATATATATGTTTGGGGTAGCCCACATCTTCTCGCTGACTTTAGCTATTGCATCTCACTTGTAGTTTCTGAGTGATTGTGTGAGATGCTATTGCAATTTATTGTGCTTCGTTGTTTTGACGAGTGTTATGGGGAGATTGAGATTTGCGTTATGTTTAAATAAATTATGTGAACTATTTTGAGATAAATTTTGTATCGAAATTCCCGAGCATTGATATTTTTGTTGATTTATGATGAAATTACTTACATATATTGTGTAATTTGTATTAATATAATTTAATGTTGGTATCAGTTATAAACCATTATATGAAATATAGAAAACTATAAATAATATGTTCAACTTAAGCTGAGTCATTGGTTAACAATAACATTAACCACTCGTTTAAACGTGACGAGATGTAAGCCATATTGATATCATACCTTGGCATCATACATAGTTAAATAATTGAAAACTTATGATGCGAGTTATCTGTTGATCAACATGAGTAGCAAGCTTATGAAAATTATCATTTGAGCTGCTATAGGGTTTCCTTGGAGTGTGGAGGAATATTTCAATGTGCTTTCTCGATACTCCCGAAGCTTCGTACTTCAAAAAAATTGCGAAATTATTTAACTGCAACATAATCCATTAAAAATATCAGTCCATTAAAATCCATTTTACTGGTACCATTATGGAGGTAGTGTATCACCAATTAAAGATTATTATGCCATCAGGATTTTTGGATGCATTTTTGTTTAGTTAAATATAATCAAAATCAAAATATTGTGGATTTTTCTTCAATTGTTGCAGCCCGTTGCACTGCCTCGGATGATAGATTGTATATTCACAATTATGTTGAGAGCCAAGGGAGGATATTTAAGCACCAAAAATTATATTTTTTTATCAAAAATTTCAATCAGATTTTGTGTGTCAATGACATAAGAGCTAGACACCATTTTTCACTATTCCAACCAAATTAGAGCCTTTGAGGAAGGAAAACCCATAAGAAGGGAGTTTTTATTACCTTATTTAAAGACACTTACCTTTTTTTTTGACATCTCTATCGTTATAAATCCTCCTCGGTCAATGGGAAGGCTAACTCGAGGGGCTCCGAAGGAATTCTCAACTTGGAACCAATAGGTTGGACTTCTGAGAGTTTGTTGCACCATTAGTAAGCCAAAAACTGCCTTAGTGGGTAAATCACATCAATGGAGGGGTTGTTATTCGGATTAAGGAGATTTTTTCTTTTCTCCATTGGTTTAGTAGAGAAGTCCGTAATGAAATAGACATCGATTTTGAATTTTGACTATCAAAGCTCACGGTGGGAATAAATAATTAAAATATGAAAAAAACTTCTTGGATCTTCTACTCCATGTTACGAGACTGCTTTGCAAAGAGAGAAATAACATATGATTCCAAGCCATTGAATACTCGGAAGATTTTCTCAAACACTCATTTATGAAGCTGAAAACACTCGTTGTAGGTTTGAGGTCGAAGGATCTTTTGGGAATGCCAATCTCCGATTTGAGAATTTCTTAATCATTTCCATAAAACCTAGTATGCTTTCATAAAAGTGTTGGATCTAAAATCTGTGTGTAAGTGTGGAGGAATATTTGTTCAACCTCGTCCTTACCTTGTTGTTCCTTCTATCTATATCCTCACTTTGCATATTGTATCAAATTTATGGAGATTTATTCAGACCCCACCCCCCCGGCTTATCAAAAGGAGCTGAAATTTTTATCTGTCAATGTCAATGTTAAAGCACATATTGATGGGATGGTCACTCGCACAATTAATAGTTTTTCTATTAAAATTATTTTTGAGGAAGTGACAAATATAGAAAATAAAACACCCTCCACCAGGGGAATCAATGCACTTTGACCATGAAAGTGCTACAATCCCTCAGGAAAGAGCTAATAAGTAGATAAATTTAAGTATTTAGATAAATTCATTTTTATTTTTATGTTATTTATTTAATAAGATAAAGTTTTATTTTTTATTTTTAATATTTTAAATTAATTTAAATGGTTTAATTTTTTATTTAATTTTTAATAGTTGTTTTTCCATTAATTAGTGAAATTATAATGGGAAACAAAATTCCTGTTAAAATTAGAAGAGGATTTTCAAAAGAACTTATTAACATTTCATGTGTCCCACCTTTGCATGCCACATTTAGGGATTCTATGCACTTTTTTATAACTAGGGATGTTAATTATCTAATATGGTCATTAGAAAAAGAACTATTTTTGTAAGAAGTTCTAGAAGTAGTTGGATCCTCGTTAGTGCTAGAGGAAAGACTAAAATCTCTTTTCTTGGTGATTTAGAATGGTATATAGCAATGAAGCGTAATCTTACAGGCCATTATAGGGGTTAAGGTTATGGATGGAAAATATTACTCAATCCTTATTTGTCCTTAGAGATTCCAATATAATTGTATGTTAAACGATCAAGAAATGCCCATCTCATCATAGACTTGCTTCAACCCAACTAATGAGATCCTTTTTGATATTGGTGTTTAAATTACCCCAACCATTTCATGATATGCCTATCTCATTATAGGCCTTACTTCAACCCAACTAATGAGATCCTTTGGGATATTGGTGGTCAAATTACCCCAACCATTTCATAATACGCCTATGTTAATTTGATGACTAGTACCTCATATGTATCAAATCACGTGTCCCTCACATGCAAAAAAATCCATCATGATAGATGAATAAGCTAGATGAGATCCAATACACCCTCACACATGTCTAAGCTAGCAAGGATAGAATGTATTGAAGCCAGGGATCTATTTCATTTTGAGATAAGTGGGATAATTAATTGTCTATTTTCATCCAAATAAGAGGATTGTAGACAACTATGTATGCACTTAGTGTAATTTCTCTTATTTATTTTTGGTTTCTCTTTTTGTTAGATATTCCATGGTCCAATTTTATAAATGAATAGAATTTGGTTGTTTGTATCCCATATTTATTTGGATATGGTTTTTTCGTCCTAAAGTTTATTTTTTCCGGGCAAAGTTCTAGATTTAAATCTTTCACTCTTATATCCATTTTTTTTTTTTATAACTAGTCTCTTTTAACCTTAATCTTGACTCATAAGAAGATTTTCATTTTATCTTTTATCTACATATGTTGGTTTTGACCTTTAGGTTATATGATCTTTAGGCTCTTATTATTTAGATTTAATTTCAAATAAAAAATATTAATCTTCGAACTTCTAGGAACTGGTGTTGAAGAGTTCCTCATTTCACTTGTGTTGTAGGTCATAATCTAGAGCTCCCTCTCACTTCCTGATATAGATATTTCCATTTTAAGCCTAGTCATTCTTCTTGCATATCATTTTGACTTATGTTTGGAGGTCATGTTCTCCCATATTTATTCTTAAAATCTTATTTTCGCATTATAAATTATGAAGATTGACTTGAGCTAAAGATAATATTAAAATATCACGGAGACATGGCATAGGGAAACAAAACCTTTATATTTTATCTGATCACCAAATTCAATGAATACAATTATTGTGTCATATAAATATCAATAATTGTGAGTGTTCTTTTGCAAGCCAAGCAAAAACTAGCTACCATTAAGACTTAGAGAAACTTTATTAAACACATGATAGAGAATTTGAATAGAGATGGGCATTCCATGCATTCCAGTTGAAGTAGGTTAGAGCAAGGTGAGAATAATGTGATTTAGATGATAAAAACTAATAACATGGTAAATCAAGAACCAACGAGTAACAACATTGAAATTTAAAAATAGCACAAATTAGTATAATTTAGATAATAAAATCTATTAACATTGTAAACCAAAAACCAACATGTAACCATATTGAAGAAAACACAAGTTATCATACTTTTGTTAAGTATGTGTTTTTTAATAAAATCAATGAGTGTTCTCCATATAATTTAATTTAATAAAACACTTAAATAAATAAGAAACATTTGTATTTTGATATTATGAAATATCAAAGAAAAATATCTTTAAATAAATAAGAGTACCTAGTTACTTTTCCATATATAAATGGAACTTTCAAAATTTCAAAATTTATTTAAAATAATATAATTAAATAATCAAAACATATTTTTAATATAAATATAAATATATATAATACAAATTTAAAAGTTTTAAAATTTTATAAAATGTAATATTTTTTAATAAAAATATTAATAATTAATTTATAAAATTTAAATTATTTATATTAAATTTAGAATTTAAATTAGAAATTAAGAAATAAAATATAAACAAAATAAAATTATATTATTAATATTAGTTATTAGATATTGTAATGGGACTAGGTGCTTTTCTAGTTTTGTCTATTTTTTTGTGTTATTAGCTTGTTAGACTGTGTATTGCTTCTTTGGTTTTGTTACTGTTTATTTGTCTTATGTTACTAACTTTTTGCTACTGTTTATTTGTCATATACTACTAGCTTTATCAACAAACCCAGCTTAGGTGAGACTAGATGCATTTTGATATCTATTTACTCTACTTTAGATAAATTAATAAAACCTTAATTTACAAAAAAAAAAAATACTAAATATTATAATGAATATTAATAATAAAAATTAAATATTCCTTTGATTGAAAATATGAAAATACCATCACTTCTCATTTTAAAATGAAAATATATCAATAAATCAAAATTATAAAAGATATTAAACAAAATTAAAAATATATTTAAAGAATTGTAATATATAATAAAATTTATATGGATAGATTGATGATAAAAATATATTTATAATATATTAAAGTAAGTGAAATAATTTTAATTATTGATTTTTTCCTTTTGGTTAAAGGAATTGGTATTAAGTTGTCTTATACTCATTTGACATTAGGTTTATTATATCAATGCTGTTAGGCAGTGATATCTAGGGGGCAGGGATATCTTACTACCATGCTGGAGAATTAGCTTTCTCGTACATAAAAAAGAGAGAAAGTTTCTCTCTGTACAAAAAAATTATTGCTACCATGCTGGAGAATAACCTTGCTCGTACATAAAAAAATTTCTCTCTGCACAAAAAAATTGTTGGATTTCTAAGGCAAACATTAGGTTTTCGGTGTTCTGGGTGGTGCTATGGCCCGTTAACACTACAAAGGCTCTAAATCCCAAGGCCAATGTCACCGTTGTGATGTTATCAAATAATATCGAGTCAGGATTTATCGTAGTACGAGTGGAATACACGTTGTAAGTTTCTTTTTGTTTGTGTCCACTGCAAAAGAAAACAGCTCGAGAAAGACGTAAAAATTACTCAAACACAATTATGATGATCTTAAATCGAGATTTAAAACCATGCAGTGAGACATCGAAAAATTCGTGATAGAGGTAGTTAATTATTTCCATTTCTATATCATTTCGCACGCTTTATGTTTTCTTGATCTGTAGCGTGCGATTAGACTGCAACCATTTCACTATCTTAGACACTTCCGTGGGCAACTCAACTGTCTAAGGGAGAAATTTCAGGAATCCCAAAAGGCCATAGGCAGAAACCCTAAGCCCGGTCTCAAGATCGATTCGTGCCCAGGAAATGGACTGTGTTTCTGATGGTGGGATGGATAATTGTATAAAGGATACATGCCCAGTTGTACGAGTGAATGGTTTACTGTGTTCCTGGTGGTGGATGGATAACTGTATAGATGATAGAAGCCTAGTTGTACGATTGAATGGAAAACTGGAAAGATGTAAGACGAACAATGTCAGTGTGTACGTCTCTGCGTCGTTTCAATAATGTTATAATGTTCAACGACTACTGCTCTGGGATTTTCCTGGTGATGGATGGATAACTGTGGAGGATAGAAGCCTAGTTGTACGACCAATGTCAGTGTGTACGTCTCTGGTTTGCTTCAATAATGTTAGAATGTTCAACAACTACTGCTCTGGGATTTTCCTGGTGGTCGATGGATAACTGTATAGAGGATAGAAGCCTAGTTGTACGATTGAATGTAAAACTGGAAAGATCTAAGACGAACAATGTCAGTGTGTACGTCTCTGCTTCGCTTCAATAATCTTATAATGTTCAACAACTACTGCTCTGGGATTTTCCTTGACATATCTCTCACAGTCAGCGTGTTCAATAAAGAAATATAAGGGTAATGAGCAAAAGAGTGTGAGACAGGATTTGTGCCATTATATGTCTAGATTGAAACTGATCTATTTATTTATTAAAAATTTATTTGTGAATTGATTTGAGTTTTTATTAAATATTGAAAAGAATATTAGTCACACCTTAATTTGATAGATAATAATAATAATAGAAAATTAATTATTGATTATTTTTTTTCGGAGCAGTTTAATGGGTGGTCTTCCTAATAATAAATTTTTATGTATCAATTTTCAAATTCTCTCATTTACATGTTTTCTGATTTATTAGTGTTTGTTGACTTACTTTGGCAAATAAAAATTATAACCATTAAAATTTGAATAAACATTATATCACGCCACCGAGAAAGCAACTTAGTTAATTCCTCTACATACAAAATAAAATAGACTAAAAAATAATTCTATATATAATTTTAAAAAACAAAAACTCTTTAATATAACAATTTAATAAAAATACATAAAATTTTGAAATAATTTCATAATTAAAAATATATAAAATGTTATTTCAAACTTAGATTTAATAATATATATAAACAATTTTATTGATTTTGGAAAATTAGTATTTTTAAATTTTCATATATTAATATTTTTTTAAAATTTTATTTTACTATAATTTTTTCTTATAATATTTAATTTCAACTATGATTGGAAAAATAAAAAATAAAATGTTTTACAATTTAATAAAAAATTATAAATATAGTAATATAATATATTAATTATTTAAATGTTAAATAATAAGAAGAATATTTATTTAATTGAAATATGGATTGATAATATTAAATGATATTTTAATTATAAATAAAAGTTTCTATGAATTTATCTTTAGGGGTGTGGCTTGTGGTGAGTGAATGTATTTGTGTTTACATCACTAAGTTCAAAACTTTAATTATCCTGTGTTGTGTTTGAGGAAGTGCAGTGGCTATCGTGGTAGTTATCGAGATCAATCTCATGTCACACAAGTACAAGAGTAAACTAGGTTAAGGAAAATTACCAATTGTATAAGTGAAAAAATATATATATAAATTTTTCTTTCACTTTCTAAATATTTCCAATTTAACTTAACATTTAAACATATTTGAAAAACCAAGTTAATAATTAATTAAAACCATTTTTAAATACCACATTTATAAAATATTAATAAAATTTAGTGTACTTTACTAGAATCCCTCGAGAGATAAATACATTTTATTGGAAACACCTCGTGCAAGATTCAAAAGTTAAGGCTTACCTTCGAGATAAATACATTTTATTGGAAATACCTCATGGAAGATTAAGAAGTTAAGGTTTATTCTTCATCTCTCGTGCCGAAATGTTAATAGATATTTTGTTATTTTAGACGAGGATATTTCAATCATACTTAATTTTAAGGAGGTTGTAGTTCAAGAATGGATATGTTGTAAAAGTGCATTTAATTTTCACTTAATTTTTGTGCTTTTTTACTGGATTTTAAGATTAAAATACTTCATTCTAACCAATTATTATGAACATAGATTCAACCAAGGATGTTGACAAAGTGGAGGAAGTAAATAATTTAAAATGAAATTTTCTAATAATTTATCAATTTTAAATAAATTGTAATTTTATATTTTTGTGTGTGTTTTTATTTATAGACTTTTATATAAAAATATTACATTTTAACAAATTACTATGAATATAGTTTTAATTAAAAATATATTTTAAATCAATTGTAGTTTTATATTTTTATGTGTGTTTTTTTAATATATTTTTAAATACAAATATAAGATTGTAACAAGTTATTATGAATATATTTTAAATGAAAGATATTAGCAAAAGGAGGAAATAAATAGTTCAAAATAAAACTATTTATTAATTTGTATTTTCAATTTTTTTCAAAATAATTAAAATTCTAGTTTGTTTTTAAAAACAAAATCTAATGTAACTAAAACATTTTGATTAGTAATTCGAAATCGATGAAATTAAGAATGACCACATTTAAACAACACATGACGTTACCATCTTGAATCTTCATCGTCAATATGTAATGGATGGTTTTTAGAGAGTCCTAAATCAAAATGAGTTAGATACTCATAATTAAATATAAAAACTATGGCCCTTACCATTAATTCTCAGTGATAATGTTACATGTAATAAATTTGACTTCCTAAGTTTATTTTTTTCAGATATTGTTTTAATCTTTATAATTTTACTGCACATTGTTTTATAATTGTATTTTACATTTTTTGATATAAGAGCCATATTGTGACGACGTGCGGCTCTGCACGGGCGTGCGGTGTGGCGACCTGCGGCTCTGCCCGGGCGCGCGCCCCTCCAACACTTGAAAACAGCAAAACACAAGGACGAGCGAACCATGAAAAGCGATGGTGAAAATGCGCGAAGTAGTGGGGAGCTCGCCCATTTATAAGGCAACTTGCCTTATGTTCAGGCCGACCATTGGAATAAATCGTTGTTGGATGGGCCGACGATGGATTAGGATGAATGGTGGCGAGTTATCATATTTTACAACGTCGGCCAGGAGGAGATACGCACAGCTTGGAGGTGTATAAGTTCAGGCGACTTGTGACTCATTGGGATATCGCTCAATCACTCATACATCGCTCTCAACGCACAAGGAACAGTGCGCACTTGGAGAAAAGGCACAGCTAGTCGAGGAGTTGACGGATGAGCCCGCTGAGTCGGGCAAGGGCGAGATGAGTTTGGGTGATGGTCATCGGTGGTGCGCAGGGCGCCCGCGTTCTGTCGCATAGGTAGCAGAGTTGTGGTCGGGTGTGGGTCGGGCACGAGGTGCGCCCGCCCGCCCAACGTCGGGCTCGTGTGACTGTTTATACATATCGGCACGGTGGTCGTGTACGGGGTGTGTCCGCCTGCTCAACATCAGTTCGTGGAGCTAAACGGCATATTGACACGGTGCGTTAACGGTGGGCTGTGCACAGGCTGCGCCCGCTCGTCTAACAACAGATACGTGTGGTTGGGCTTGTATTGGCTCGTTGTGTGGATTAACGGTGGGTTCAGGCACGGTGCGCCCACCTACCCGTGGGCACAAGGGTTGGATGTTATATATTGTAATTCGGTGGAGGTTTGGCGAGACCGCCGTGCAGTCGTGCACGGGCGGGTGCCCTCCCATATTGTAAACATTACAAATATAATAAAGAGGATTATTATTATATTGTTGTTGTATTGGTTATTATTGCTGATTTATTATTGTGAAATATCAATGGTTTATATATGTTAATTCATAACGGTTGTGAATTGTTAAGGCGTAGTCCGCAAAGTTATTAATGATGAAACTTCTTAATATCTTAGGCGGTGCCGCACCCGCCCAATTAGACATAAAAAGAATTGGGGGCGTGACAGGTGGTATCAGAGAAAAGGTTGCTCATGACAAAGATGATATGATGAAGCTTGATAGAGCAGGGTTGCTCATGACAGGTGAAGCTGATAAGGTTATGGAGAAGCCATGGATGAACCGTCTAGGTTTCGTGGACTTGATGGTTCATGGCAAGACAATTCAAGCTCTGGTGGACACAGGTGCCACACATAACTTTATGACGACACGGTTAGCAAAAGAGGCTGGGCTGACGATCACCCCATCAAATATGGAGGTCAAGGTAGTGAACTCTAGAGCTAAGGTGGCAGGTTTGGTACACGATGTACCTGTACAGATAAAAGACTGGAAGGGTCAGTTGGACTTCACAGTGATGGAGATGAATGACTTTGACATGATACTCGGGCAGGATTTCTTGAAAGGCAACAAGGCTATTGTTGTCCCTTTCTGTGATGAGGTGGTTCTGGTTGGACAATCACAAACTTGGACTTTGCCCACTCATGGGCAAAGGAAGGAAGTCAAGGTGCAGCATGTTTCGGCACTAAGTTTGGAGAAGGCCATGAAGGATTCAAATATGGAGACATATGCGGTGATGTTCAAGGATGTTGAAGGTGATGGAGCGGGGACGCCTATTCCAGCTGAGATATCTGATGTGCGTACCGAGTATGCGGATTTGATGCCTGATGAGCTTCCGAAGAAACTTCCACCAAGGCGTGCAGTAGACCACAGCATTGAGCTTGAACCAGGGAAGCAACCCCCGGCTAAAGCACCTTATCGATTGTCAGGACCTGAATTGGAGGAATTGAAGCGCCAGTTAAAGGAGTTAACTGAGGCAGGTTTCATTAGGCCTTCAAGGTCCCCTTATGGAGCTCCGGTATTGTTCCAGCGGAAGAAGGATTCGAATGAACTACGGATGTGCTGTGATTACCGTTCACTGAATAAGCAGACGGTAAGGAACAGATATCCTTTGCCATTGGCTACTGATTGCTTTGACAAGCTTGCGAAAGCCCGAGTGTTTTCCAAGCTGGACTTGAGGCATGGGTATTATCAGGTGCGGATAGCTGAAGGAGATGATAAGAAGACCGCGATAGTAACAAGGTATGGTAGCTTTGAGTTCCTTGTTATGCCGTTCGGGTTATGCAATGCTCCTGCTACGTTTTGCACTTTGATGAATGATGTCCTACGACCATACTTGGATTCGTTCGTAGTAGTATACTTGGACGATATAGTGGTGTTCAGTGACAACATGGAGGATCATAAGAAACACTTAGCGATGGTGTTCGAGGCGCTGAGGAAAAATTAGTTGTTCTTGAAGAAGTCTAAGTGTGTGTTCGCTCAGACCGAGATTCCGTTCCTTGGGCATATTGTTGGTCAAGGGTACATACGGATGGAGCCAAGCAGAGTGAAGGCAATTGAGGACTGGGTTGAACCGAAGAATGTCCATGAGATGAGGGTGTTTTTGGGCATGACCAACTACCAACGAAAGTTCGTAGAGGGGTACTCCAAGGTAACATCGGCACTGACAGACTTATTGAAGAAAGACAAGAGGTGGAGTTGGACGAGCAAATTTCAAGAGGCATTTGACGACTTAAAGAAGAGGATGGTTACAGCACCGATACTGAAGTTGCCTGACTTCGAGAGACCATTTGAGGTACAAATTGATGCTTCGGATTTTGCCATAGGAGGGATTCTTATGCAGGATGGGCATTCGGTGGCGTACGAAAGTCGGAAATTGCAGGATAGAGAACAAAGGTATCCGGTCCATGAGAAGGAGATGACCGCCATCATCCATTGTCTTCATGTGTGGAGGCATTCCCTGATTGGGAAGCCGTTTGTTGTCAAGACTGACAACGTTGCAGCAAGTTATTTTGCATCACAACCGAAGCTTTCTGCGAAGCAAGCTTGTTGGCAAGACTTCTTGGCAGAATTCGACATGACTATCGAGTATAGACCGGGGAGACATAATGCGGTAGCAGATGCCCTTAGCCGGAAAGGACAACTGGCAGCATTGGAGGAGGAAGGAGGCCGGGCAACAAGGGGTAGGAGTCGAGTTCAGATGTCAGAGGAGATGCAGAATAAGATCAAGGAAAGTATTGAAACCGCTACTTTGGCGCAGAATATAGTGAAGCAGGTAAGGGAGGGGAAGACACGGAAGTTCTTCCTACGAGATGGGTTCCTGTTCTTTGGAAACTGACTCTATGTTCCAAAGTCATCTGGAGTCAGGAGACACCTTTTGAAGGAGTGTCACGATTCTCCGTGGGCAGGGCACCCGGGGTAGCGTCGTTCTTTGGCATTGCTGGAGAGTGGGTTCTTTTGGGAGAAGATGAGAGAGGATGTGGAGGAGTATGTAAACACGTGCATCATTTGTCAGTAGGACAAATCAGATAATCAGAGATCAGGGGGACTGTTGCAGCCTTTGCCGATTCCAGAGAGGCCATGGATGAGTGTCTCGATGGACTTCATCACTCAGTTACCACAGGTTCAGGGGTATAATGGGATTATGGTTGTGGTTGACCGTTTTTCCAAGTATGATGTCTTTGTTCCTACAAAGATACCTTGTGGAGCCGAGCGGACAGCAGAGTTGTTGTTTAAGAACATAGTGAAGTATTGGGGGATGCAATTGAGTATTGTGCCGGATAGAGATCCGCGATTTACAGGGATATTTTGGACAACATTGTCCAAGTTGGTCGGGACAGAGTTGTTGATGAGTTCGAGTTACCATCCGCAGACAGATGGATAGACCGAGAGGATCAACGCATTGCTGGAGGACTACTTGCGACACTATGTGACAGCTGATCAGAAGAATTAGCCCGAACTCTTTGATATTGCTCAGTTTAGCTACAATATTCAAAAGAGTTCTGCAATGGGGTATAGTCCATTTGAGTTGGTAAATGGACAGATGCCGGTTGCACCACATACCGTAGTGACGGGAGGCTTCTTGAGGAGTCCTCATGCGAAGAGATTCATGAAGGCTTGGGAGGAGACCTTGGAGTTAGCACGGTTGCGCTTGCACGATGCTGCAAGGAGGATGAAAAAGTATGCTGACCATGGGAGACGGGAAGCACACTTTGGTGAGGGGGACATGGTGTTTCTCAGGATTACCGGGGAGCAGTTTCAGCCAGCCAAAGGGACGACGAGCAAACTAACACGGAAGTATGAGGGACCATTCCGAGTAAAGAAGAAAGTGGGGGAAGTTGCTTACGAGCTGGAGCTTCCACACCATATGAACATGAAACACCCAGTTTTTCATGTGAGCCAGTTGAAGAGGTGTCGACTTGATTCAGACCATCCAGAGAGAGTTGAACCGACGAGAGGACCAGCTGGGATTGTGGACAGACCAGGACTAGAGTTGGAGAAGATTGTGAGTCTCAGGACTACTGGTGTTGGTTGCCACCGACGACGGGAATTTCTTTGCAGATGGAAGGATGCACCGGAGGAGGAAAGCTGGGAGACGGAGGATTCACTTTGGAGATGGAAGGACAAGATTGCGAGGTATGACAGGAAATTGAGGAGGAGAGCAGGAATTGTCGGGACGACAATGACTTCTGGTGGGGGAGAATGTGACGACCTGCGGCTCTGCACGGGCGTGCGGTGTGGCGACCTGCGGCTCTGCCCGGGCGCGCGCCCCTCCAACACTTGAAAATAGCAAAACATAAGGACGAGCGAACCATGAAAAGCGATGGTGAAAATGCGCAAAGTAGTGGGGAGCTCGCCCATTTATAAGGCAGCTTGCCTTATGTTCAGGCCGACCATTGGAATAAATCGTTGTTGGATGGGCCGACGATGGATTAGAATGAATGGTGGCGAGTTATCATATTTTACAACGTCGGCCAGGAGGAGATACGCTCACCTTGGAGGCGTATAAGTTCAGGCGACTTGTGACTCATTGGGATATCGCTCAATCACTCATACATCGATCTCAATGCACAAGGAACAGTGCGCACTTGGAGAAAAGGCGTAGCTAGTCGAGGAGTTGACGGATGAGCCCACCGAGTCGGGCAAGGCGAGATGAGTTTGGGTGATGGTCATCGGTGGTGCGCAGGGCGCCCGTGTTCTGTCGCATAGGTAGCCGAGTTGTGGTCGGGTGTGGGTCGGGCATGAGGTGCGCCCACCCGCCCAACGTCGGGCTCGTGTGATTGTTTATACATATCGGCACGGTGGTCATGTACGGGGTGTGTCCGCCCGCTCAACATCAGTTCGTGCAGCTAAATGGCATATTGACATGGTGCGTTAACGGTGGGCTGTGCACAGGCTGCGCTCGCTCGTCTAACAACAGATACGTGTGGTTGGGCTTGTATTGGCTGGTTGTGTGGATTAACGGTGGGTTCGGGCATGGTGCGCCCACCTACCCGTGGGCACAAGGGTTGGATGTTATATATTGTAATTCGGTGGAGGTTTGGCGAGACCGCCGTGTAGTCGTGCACGGGCGGGCACCCTCCCATATTGTAAACATTACAAATATAATAAAGAGGATTATTATTATATTGTTGTTGTATTGGTTATTATTGCTCATTTATTATTTCGAAATATCAATGGTTTATATATGTTAATTCATAACGGTTGTGAATTGTTAAGGCGTAGTTCGCAAAGTTATTAATGATGAAACTTCTTAATATCTTAGGTGGTGCCGCACCCGCCCAATTAGACAAAAAAAGAATTGGGGGTGTGACACATATGGTGGCAATGTCACTCTCATGTCTAGTATATTTTCTGCATGTAGCTCACATACATAAAATATATCTATAAAAAAAGCATTGATCTTGTTCTCATTATTATAACCGTCAGTCTATATCCATCTTAACCACATATGTAGTAAGTGTCCAAAGGGATAAAATATTTTAAAAAGTAAACTTCTTTTAAACTCCAATATTTGAAAAAGTTTTGCACCTCAAGCAATTCTTAATGCCCCATAAATTTTCGGTAAGATTGATCAATACTATATATATATATATATATATATATATATATATATATATATATATATATATATATATATATCTATATATATATATATATATATATCAAATTCTAATTATTTAAATTATATTTTAAAATGCATAAATAGATTCAATACCTTGAAAATTCCATTGGATACTTGGATTGGGTAGAATATACAACTTAAGCTTGTAATTCCATCAAACTATTTACTAGATTTCACATAAATTGACCTAAACCTATACCTCAAAAGAGTCTAAAATGTAGAGTAGTAAAACTACTAGAAATATTTTAATGGTAAAAATATATTTTTTGAATATATATATATATATATATATATATATATATATATATATATATATATATATATAAAGAAAAAGAGGTTGTATTTAATTTCAAATTCAGAAAAAAAAAATATTCGCGGATGCTTGTAGCATTCTATGGCATTATAGCCCCCACAAATTTTGTCTAGTAGATACAAAGTTGTCCCATCAGTGCTAAAATAGATAGTTCCCATAGCCAACTCTCAATGGAACATAAAATAAAAGAGGAAAAATTAAGTCACATGGTTTCCTTGAAGTATCCATATATTCCTGTATCCTGAATCTGCATTAAAATTTTTGCTTCACTTTGAAGGGATGTGTCTATATGATGTATCCATGTAAAATCCATAAACATATTCCAAAGCTAGTAGTTCCTATATCCTGAATCTACAATAAAAGTGTTGCTTCACTTTGAAGGGATGTGTTTGTATGATGTATCCATGTAAAATCCATAAGCATTTTCGAAAACTAGTAGTTCCTATGAAGAAAAAGTAGCACTGGTATCCAAAAAATCTAACATGTTGATAAGTATATTTAGACATGTCAAGGTGAATAACAAGATAAATTTGTACAAAACTTCATTGACCTCATGGATATGTCACTAAATCATCCTATTGAAATGTCATCAAATTTCTAGTTTTGTTCCCTATACACATGCATATATATATATATATATATATATATATATATATAACACTAAAGTTTCTCAATTTGAAAGAAATGTTTTGATATAGGGAAAGAAATATGTGGTTCTTCAAATAAATCTTTATGGAATTTCTATAGACATAGGCCTCGACAATATGCAGATGTTAAACATGTTGTGATAGGAACTTTAGAGAAAAACTATTTGCATAATTATTTGTGGAGTTTCAATTACCACATGAAAAAAAGAAATATTGTTTGTTCGAGATATATAGTCTTCCGCTAGCACCTCCCATGGGAGGGGAAAGTTGTGCATCCCCATCAAAGATGGCCTACGGCTTATCATTTTTGACGTGTTATCTATTATGAGTAGGCTATTTTATGAGTGTACTTGAAGTGAATTTGTAATGCTGAAAATTTTCAAAGCCACTATTAAGAAAAATTAACCCTTGTCCCCAATGATTGCTCCATTTCTTTCCAACCAAACACTTCAAAAAACCATGAGTGGGAGGGCCTTTATGGAGTCTTTTGGTTTATGACAAAGCCAATTTTTCGACTTGTACTAAGGGACACTCCCAATCCTAAACAGTATGAATCATATTTTTTATCTCAGACTAGGCTCTTCTAGTAAAAGGACAATGTATAAACAGGTGATGAATGGATGTAGCCTTTGAGAGACAAAGTGAGTGTCTAGCAAGTCATTGAAAAGACCTCCTCTACAATATGTCCCAAGATGGGGCTTTTTTTTCTTAAATAGTAACCACACAAACAACTTTGTTTTTAGGGGGTATTTGAATTTCTGTAAGTATTTTTCCCACTGAGTAGGTGGAGAATCGATGTAGTACTGAACACAGTACAAGTATCCAAAATTTGGCATGTATGAACCATGTGGAGCTAGTTATTGTATATTAGTTCATCCCCAGGTGGAGAAAGAGATATGAGGCTTAGGCAGAGTTGTGGTCATTCCCATTCTCTAGCCTGTAAACCTTCCAATTCTAATATATGAGACCAAATACACAATTGAGGCTCGATCGTCCAAAGATTTGAAATAAGAAAAAAGTCGTTTCTCATTTAGTATCTAATGACAGTCTTATATACTAAACATGCATTTTTTCTCCCAATCAGTGGGTCGTTTCTGATAATGATTTGTTATCTATCTCCAACACACCACTTGAGCCCTTTTAGAATAAAATTTGTTGCATCTCCATACTATAAAGCCATTATTTTTAGCCTTTGTAGGGGATTTGATCCTTTTCATTAGGGAGAAGGGATTGATTTACTTAGATTCCATGACGAATTCCCAAAGGCCTTGCCATTTAACCAACTTCCAAACTCCTTTAGCTACCAATTCCATGGAGAGCCAAGATAGTTTCTTCAATCACCAACCCCATACACCTTTTGAAATGGATATGGATGGCCAAGTAGTTAGGGAGAAGGGTATACAATCTTTTTTCCTAGCCCACAAGTATCTTAATGAGATTCTCTTTCTCCTGTTTAAGATCCATTTTGGATTCCAAGCTAGTGATACCAAGTATATTGTGATCACTGCAGTAACTTCCTTGCACAAACGACACCTCTCTTCCCATGAGAGTCGTTGAGTATACTGGATCATGTCTCCTCATTCAATATTTGCAATTATGTAGGCCTAATCATCTTTCGTATAATTATTAGGATTTAAATGGAAGACTAAGTATTTTATTGTCCTTCAAGTGGGTTAGGCTTTTATTCAAAAACCTATTGAACTTGAACGGAATCTTCTTGCTTGGGCTTATTCCCAATGAGGTCTTGATTTCACCTAATTTATGATCATATTTGACATTGGATTTTTTCTCAAAGTAGGGATTTTAATATTTTATTTGTGGCCTAAGTTGAATTTTTTTATTATTAATAATATTTGTAAATGTCAAATACCAATTTTATATTATAAATTGAATGAATTATGCATTTTCCTATTATAAAATAAGTAATTGTTTTTTTTATACTTTCAATTACTATTTCTCTTTCGACTTGGAATTTTTTATTATGTTTTACATTTATTTATTTTTAACTTTCTTCCTATATATTAGCTAATATGGACATTCAAATAATTTATTCAAGTGCTAGGTTGTAGTATTATTAATAAGTATAAGAATTATTTATCTCACATTCCTAAGTGAAAATATATTTTTTTTTCTATGTACATCTAAAAGATTTCAAAATGTGTTTCTAACTATATAAATCAATTTAAAAACCATGAAAATAACCCTATAAGACTTGGACTATGAAAATTAGACAACCTAAATTTGTAAATTTAACAAAAATATATCAAATATTTGGAAAAATTGGATAGATAATATTCATCAAAAATTTCCAATATATGGCATTCTCCTTCATATTCAATTCTAATATTAATAACCACTACAATTATTGAATATCAATCTTAATAATTATTTCTTTTAAAAAGACACATGTCACCAGAAAATTGAACATTGAAAGAATGACACAGAATTTCTAATTCACATTCAGAATGAAAAAAATGAGATACTTATGAAATTTCAAACGAATAACTATGATATAAATAATACATAAACAATGCACCCATTCACTATATATATATATATATATATATATATATACTATTTATTTTACATACAATAGACATAATCAAATTAAAATTAAAATTAAAATCTATATCACATTTAATTTTTTAATAATATACTAAATTATTTTATAATGGTTAAGTTTATTTTATTAGGAGATTTCACTTGTATTACATTTTTTTTTAACTATTTCAATTTATGTTGTAATAGTTTTTTACAATAATATGCTTATATGATTTACTTGTACTTTTTAATTTACCGCCAAACGCATGAAATTACATATTATTATCCATTTTTCCATCTAAAAAGAGATTGGTTTAGAAATATAGAAATAGTTTAAAAATAATATATAAATATAATATAAAATATATATATATATATATATATATATATATATATATATATATTATATATATATTTAAAACTTATTCAAAAAAATAAAGAAAATAATTATAATAATTATTTTAAAATTATGATATAGAATATTTTAAATAATGTTTAATATGTTATTATTTATTTATTAAAATAAATAAAAAATTATTAAGTCTGATTTATATTTATCTAAGTAAATCAAAATTTATTTATATTTTCCATATTATTAAGTTAATTAAATTTTTTTGAATGATTATGAAAAATAATGGTTGTTTCTCACTCAAATTCAAATTTTACACATTAATATATCTCACTCATATATTATATATGGTAATAAATTCAAATTTAAAGCTTAAATGATTTTGAAATTCAAAATTAAAAAATAAGTATATATATATATATATATATATATATAGGTTTACTATTTATTAAAAAAATTTAAAACAAAATTATTAATTTTTAAATCTTTAATATTCAAAATTTTATTTTAAAAACAATTTAAAAATATGTTGACTCCCTATATTGTATGAAGTCATGTAAAAAATTATTCAGAATGCTTTTTACTTCTATTTGAATCTCTCTACAAATATTGCTATTCAAACGTTAGGTTCGCAGATTATATAAATCTATGAAGTTGTGTGAAAATTTATTTCAAATTTTGAACAAATATTGTCACACCCCTGTTTATATATACATATGCATAAATAAAAAAAAATATTTAAATACCCAAAAGCATAACATATACATAACTTTATGTATTGCCACATGTTTATCTATGTGCCAACACCTATGCCATGCATCATTCGTAAATGTAAACTTACTATTCCATGCCTTAAATCCTGTGCAACATGGTATATATTTACGCCAGGGTATTAGGTTTATGTCATAACTTGTTTTATGGAGTAACTTTGACTTACAGCCGAACCTAATGTTAAACCCCCCCACAGCATACGGCATAGATTTATTGGGCTCGAGGTCTGGTGTCCGACCGCAGCCCTTGCAGGTGCCAGCTCATGGTTCACTTAAATGACCTCGGTCCCTCACAGGGCAGGTGGCCATACCGTCATGTGACTTTTCGGGCTCGGGTTCCTTGGCATTCCCGCTTCACTTTCCCGCTAAGCCTGAACGGCTGAGATCTCATCTAGAAAACGGAGGGCGAGGATGAGTCCGAGGGTTTCAAGTCATTACTTAACTCCTTTGGAGCGAACTCGGGGTTCATTTGCTTGCATTGCTCTGTCGGTTCCGTCTCTGTGTTTAGATGCTGGTTCGGTTTCCCCAAGGATACATTCACCGTCTGCAACCTCACCAGAGACCGTGAGGTGCCCAGTTCTGAATCTACTCAGGTAATTATCTTACGCTCTGCATTTACTGGTTATCGTTTTCTAATCCACTGTAAGGTAGCGGCCATTATTAATTTGTGTCTTTTCCTGTTGGCGAACGCAGGTGGAATTGTCAAACCCTTCCAGCGGTGTCGAGGTGACTGGTCTTCGACGGTCCAGCCTGCTCGGCGGATACAGGTAAGCTCTTATATAAAGTTTGCTTTTTCCTTCAAACGAGAGCTCAGACCCCTCGTTTCTGAGCTATTATTATGGTGTTTGTTACAACCGCCGAGGTTTGCCGTTCCATGCTTGGGGTTTACTGAGGTATTCTCCGAAGAGAACCCTCATGGTTGCCTTATGATTTAATCACTAGCTGTTTCAGGGTTCGACTGATACGTTATTGTTCCTGGCGGAACTCATGTATTTGGTTTCTTATAATTCATGAACTAATTTGGTTTTATACTGCCTCGCGGCATACCCGGACTTGGGTCTTTAAATCTGATGTGTAACCTCCAGCATCGGCCCTGGCCGCATGCTCATATCGGGGTTAGCAGAACCCGGTTCCTTTTATTTAAAGCCGTCTCTATTCTCGCTGTATATGCACATGGTTTCTCTTCAGAGGTACACTATTTGTATTATTCTGTTTTTAAAACAAATGCAAGAACATATTACTCTGTTCGAGCCCTCAGACGGCTTCAGCTTTTCATTTTGGATTATATGTTTGGCTTCTTAGCGATATTTAATTGATACATGACTGTTTGCTTATTTGGGTTGAATGTCGGCTATCATTGATTCTGCCTTTGTTTATGAATACGCTGTATATCACAGCGACGCTAGAACTCATAGTTTCAGTTAAGATATATATTATGGTTTCATATAACTTGTTCTGATATGTTCATGCGTTTCCAGACTTTGTTCAGCTTTTACTATTGACGCTCTCAAATATATATGGTGACACTACCATACTGTGTTCTTTATGTTATGAATGTCGAAATACACAGATGTATGAGGGTTTGTTTGCCTTTATCGTTTCTCATTGAACTAGCTTCGTTGTTATTTATTGAAACGCTGAGGTTATAACACTGTTTACAATCAGAGACAGAGTCTCATACGGCTGTAGAATGTATTTTGTTGTCTGGCTAATGTAATTATTTTCATATTTCAACTATTTCATATAACTCGTCACATACTTCTCTCTGTTCTGTCACAAAAGTTATAGTCCGGCTACAGCCGTGGTTTCTTTCCAAGCTCTGGGGTTTCCAGGCTCGTACTTAGTGGCACATTATATGTATGGATAATTTATGTTCAAGGTATTTCGGTCTATGTATTCCGGTATTGGCCTCTCCTGTGCCTAAAATACCTCTGTCATTCTGCCTGTTTCGTGCCATATTCTCTACCCTTAAACAGTCATTTAATAATCTAAACCTTTGTACTCCTTTTAATAACCGCAAAGTTAGATTTAGATCAGGTCTAACAGCTGATAGCCTATTCCTTCAATTAATACCACACTTATGCAGTTATATGTACATTGTAGCAGTTCTAAGAAACTATACACATTTCTTGTTCAACTACTGTGGGTCATTTGTAAGTTTCCCTTTTTAATGCAAAAAGGACTCTGAGGTTAGAAACCGTACCTGGTTCACCAGAGTCACAAATAGATACTCAAGCAAGTCACCTGTGCTTCGAGTCTGCTCGTCCACCCAGCCATGAGATCCATCTTCCAGACGGAATTCTCTCCCCCGAGCTATCTTGCAGGCCTCAAGCCCTCAACAAGATCTGTGCACCTTGTGCCTGGTTATCTGGTCTCTACCAGACTTAACCTTTTTTCTTGTATTTCTCTTTTCTCTTTTTCTCAGAAAAGATTTTTTCCTTCTGTCTGTCCCAACAGCACAGAACTTCCTCCCTACATCCAGGACCTTTCCTGTTTGGGAGGGCAGTTCCAATCAGTTATTACAACTGATCTCTTTTCTTTGAAATCCACCTCCCAGAGGCTGCCAGCATTTCAAGAAAATATTTAATTTATTCAATCATGTAGTTTATCACAGTTTTGTTTCTTTTAACATAAACAACAACTACTATATTGTCTTTTACCATAGTAAAATTCACATTTACATTTACTGGGGTCATTACATCTCCCCCTCCTGTGATTGGACATCGTCCCGATGTCTGTTTTCCTTAAACAAATTCGGGTAAGCTTCTTTAAGGAGTTCCTCATCCTCCCAAGTGGCCTCTTCAGGCCCATAATGCTGCCACTGCACCTTAGCTTGGAAAATAACCCGTTTCCGCAGCTGCACTTCTCTCCGGTCGAGAATGGTCAGTGGTTCGACCAGAACCTCGCCTTCCGGCTCGACCTGCAACAGCAACAGATTTAGTTATTTCCTTGTTTAAGAATAAAGCTTATTTAGAATGACCAGATTTAATTCTTACCCAAACATCCTGCCATTGAATCACATGTTTAGGATCGTAGACGTATTGTTTTAATACGGAAACATGAAAAACATTGTGGATCTTAATATGGCTTGGTAGGGCAAGCTGATAAGCTACTGGCCCCACTCTTGCCAGGATTTGGAAAGGTCCAAAATAGCGAGGTGCAAGCTTCGCACACCCACTCCACTGCAAGGTACTCCTTCTGGTTTGGATTCTTACGAAAACATGGTCTCCGACCTGAAATTCTTTGAACCTTCTCTTCCGGTCTGCGAAACTTTTTTGTCTGTCCTGAGCAGCCTTTAAGTTGTTACGCACCTTCTTCACCGTGTCTTCCATTTCTTTGAGCATATCCGGGCCAAACCTTAACCTATCCTCAGGTCCACCCCAACTTGAGGGTGTGCGGCACTTCCGCCCATACAGAACCTCAAAGGGACTCAGCTGTGTTGACGTATGATACCCGTTATTATACGCGAATTCAACCAGGTGGAGGTATTCCTCCCACTGGGTTGGTCGCATCATAACACATGCTCTCAGCATGTCCTCCACTACTTGGTTCACCCGCTCCGTTTGACAATCGGTCTGAGGATGATAGGCTGTACTAAAATTCAGTTGTTTCCCCAGTTCCGCAAACAATGTCCTCCAAAAATGATGTGAACTTAACATCACGATCCGAAACCTTCGGAAGTCCATGCAACTTGAACACATTTGCATGAAAATATGAGCAATTTTCACAGCTTTATACGTGGATTGTACCGGTATGAAGTGTGCTGCCTTACTTAACTTATCCACTACTACCATAATGGAATCATTATTTTTCTTTGTTCGAGGCAACCCGGTTATAAAGTCCATGGAAATGGTCTCCCATTTCCATTCCGGAATGGGTAAGGGTTGTAGCAACCCCGCTGGATGCAAATGCTCCGCTTTAATCTACTGACATTCTAGACATCGCGCTAGATATTCAGCTACTTCCTTCTTCATCTTTGGCCAATAGTATTCCTTTCGAAGTGCGACGACCATTTTCTGGTATCCTGGATGCCCGGTGTAATGGCTGATATGGAATTCATCTAGAATTAATTTTCTAAGACTATCTTCGTTGGGCACATACAGCCTTTTATGGAAATACAGCATTCCGGCATCGTCTAACTCGTATCCTTGTTGTATTTCCTTATCAGAAAGCTGTTGTACTTGCTGTTTAATTTGCTGATATACAGCATCTTGATCAGCTGCTAATTTTATCTTTTCAAGTAAGGTACTCTGCCATTTACTGACCGAAATTCTGCACACACATTGCACCTTTCGACTCAATGCGTCAGCTACCCGATTCTCCTTTCCCTTCAAATGCTTTATTTCAAAATCAAACCCACTTAAAAAGTCTGCCCAACGAGCTTGTCTCGTATTTAAGGTGGGTTGACTGAAATAATTTGTTAAGCTGTGATGGTCTGTCAACAACAGAAATTTCCTTCCCAAAAGGTAATGTCGCCACATTTTTAGTGCATGGATAACAGCTGCTAATTCCAAATCGTAAGCAGAGTACTTCTGCTCATGTTCCTTTAGTTTCCTTGATTCGTATGCAATCACCCTTCCTTCTTGCATCAACACTCCTCCCACACCTTCTTTACTTGCATCCGTACAGACCACGTAATCCTTATTAGGATCAGCTATACTCAAGATGGGCGCGGTGGTGAGTAAGTGCTTGAGCCGCTCAAAGCTCTGCTGACATTCTGAGGTCCACTTAAATATCTTTCCCTTCTTTTGTAAGGAGGTGATAGGGTATGCTACCCTTGAAAAGCCTTCCACAAACCTTCTATAATAACCCGCTAGCCCCATAAAGGATCTGATATCTGCCACGTCCTTGGGTATGGGCCATTCCATTATAGTTCTGATTTTTTCAGGGTCCACTGCAATTCCTTCCTTTGTGATCACATGGCCTAAGTATTGTATTTCCTCCTTGAAGAAATCACACTTACTAAACTTTGCATATAACTGATGTGCTCGCAAAGTTTGCAACACCACTCTAAGGTGTTCTTCATGTTCCTTCCTTGATCGTGAGTAAATCAGAATGTCGTCTATGAATATCAACACAAACTTATCTAAGAACTTGTGAAACACATTGTTCATCAAACACATGAAGGTAGCAGGTGCATTGGTCAAACCAAAAGGTAGCACCACAAATTCGTAATGTCCATACCGCGTTCTGAAAGCTGTCTTAGCGATATCCTCCTCTTTAATTCTGATCTGATGATAACCAGATCGCAGATCGATCTTAGAGAATACCGTCGCTCCCTTCACCTGATCAAAAAGTTCGTCGATCCGAGGCAAAGGATATTTATTTTTGATCGTGAGCTTATTCAGCTGACGATAATCAATACACATCTGGAAAGTTCCATCTTTCTTTTTGACAAATAACACTGGGGCTCCCCAGGGTGATACGCTGGGACGGATGTAATTCTTGTCTAACAGCTCCTGCAGTTGCATTTTTAATTCTGTTAGTTCTGGTACGCTCATTCGGTATGGTGCCCGTGACACGGGTGCTGCTCCCGGAATCAATTCAATGGTGAAGTCCACATCCCTTTTAGGTGGTAATCCCGGTACTTCCTCAGGAAAAACATCTGCAAATTCCTGTACCACCGGAATGTTGCCCAACATGGCAGTTTTATCCTTCTGATTTGCGTAACCCACCTGAATAGCATAAATTTGACATTTCTTCTTGATGCATTTAGCTAACTGAGATGTTGTAATGGGTCGAATCTGTACGGGATGTTTGATTCCTTGTAATTCCTGCTGCTCTCCACAGTCGTCCTTATAGTAAATGGTTTTTGTCTTGCAATTCACTAAGGACCAGTGTTTTTCCAGCCAATCCATCCCAATCAGGATGTCATATGAACCCAACGGTAGTATGTTTAAGTCTGCCACTATTGGCTGCCCTGCTATGGTTAAAGAGCAATTATTTATTTTGGCCAAGACTCGTCTCTTGGCTCCTGTAGCTAATTGGACCAGCCACAGATTTCTGAACTTTTCAGATTGTAACTTACACTGTTCTACTATCTTTGGGCTAACATAACTTAGAGTAGCTCCTGGATCAATAAGAACAGCTATAGAAAGGTTTGAAATTTTACCTTCAAATTCAACCATAGATGGCTGATACTCCGCTTGGCGGTCCTCCAAAGCTGCATTAATTCTGGGTACACTACGTGCCACGTCCCCAACGGTCGATGCTTCATGAATTTGGGATATCTGGTCCGTCCCCTTTCGCTGTGGGCAGTTTTTAACATAGTGAGGTCCTCCACAGCCCCAGCATTGAACTGGAGGTCTGGTCATCCCTTCACCTTCTGGCCTAACAGGCTGCTCACTTACTCTAGATTCACTTACTGGCCTAGCTCGGGGCGCACTTCTTGCTACAGATCTACTGTTTAATCCTTTACCAGTTCCCTTACTTCCATTGCTGCGACTTCCCTTGCTGCTTCCAACCATCCGACTGCTCTTTTTCTCATTCCATCTTTTATTTGAAGTATCCCCCTTCTGTTTATTCTGCTGGTAGCAGATCCTTGCTTTACGAATAGCCTCATCCATGGTCCTAGGATTGTCAAACTCAATCCTCTCTCTTATGTATGATGGTAAGCTGCTCACAAACCTTTGGACCTTAGCTTTCTCCTCCTTGATATAAGGTACATAACGTAGCAGAGAGGTAAAGCGATTAATGAACTCGTCCATAGTCTGCTGCCCCAGTCTTAAATCATGGAACTCTCTCGCTTTCTCATTGTAGAAGCGCTCAGTTAGGTACCTCTCTTTGAAGTATTTCTGAAATTTATCCCATGTAATGGTCCGTTCACTTACCCCCTTGACAATCTTGATTTCCTCCCACCACAAGGTTGCCTTACCTTGTAGCTGGAAAATAGCCAGTCTCGCCTTCAAGTTGTGATCATACTCATACAACTGAAAATATTTATTCATATTTATTAACCATGCTTCTGCTGCCTCTTCCTGTTCTCCATCGAAATGTGGGGGTTTAATCTTCCGGAATTCTCCCTGCAGCTCCATTTTCTAACGTTTTGAGGTTTGCTGCTGTGGTACATTATCAGAGTGATCCTCTTTGCCATCTGAATTTTCAGGTTCAATCTGATAGTCTTGTTCTTCTGTCATCCTCTGCTGTTCTGCGCTGGGGTTAGATAAAGGTGGGTTTTGCCTGTCTGACAGACTCTTCAGAATTCTTTCCTGCTCTACCGTCAAACGCGCGTTGTCCTCTCGCAACCGTGCCATTTCATTTTTCAACTCCTGAACAGTTTCCAGGATTGCAAGGTTGGTACTTCGGGTTTCCTCACCCAACTGTACCCACAACTCTGGATTTTCCTGAGGGTTACTGCCGTCTCCTTGCATTTTGTTACTTTTTCCTCTTTCTTTGGCTTAACTGCTAGCTGTTATAATTCTGTGTGTCACCCCTTCATAGACAGAACAACAGTTAAGTAAATTATCAGTTTTCATATATGCATGGTGTATGCTTCTGCACAGTGAAACATGTCATGTTTGAGGCCACAGTGTTGTAACTGGGCTCTGATACCAATTTGTCACACCCCTGTTTATATATACATATGCATAAATAAAAAAAAAAATATTTAAATATCCAAAAGCATAACATATACATAACTTTATGTATTGCCACATGTTTAACTATGTACCAACACTTATACCATGCATCGATTGTAAATATAAACTTACTATTCTATGCCTTAAATCCTTTGCAACATGGTATATATATTTACGCCAAGGTATTAGGTTCATGTCATAACTGGTTTTATGGAGCAACTTTGACTTTAGCCGAACCTAATATTAACCCTTCCCCACAGCATACAGCATAGATTATTGGGCTCGAGGTCTGGTGTCCGGCCGCAGCCCTTGCAGGTGCCAGCTCATGGTTTACTTAAATGACCTCGGTCCCTCACAGGACAGGTGGCCATACCGCCATGGGATATCTCGGGCTCAGGTTCCTTGGCATTCCCGCTTCATTTTCCCGCTAAGCCTGAACGGCCGAGATCTCATCCTGAAAATGGAGGGCGAGGATGAGTTCGAGGGTTTCAAGTCATTACTTAACTCCTTTGGAGCGAACTCGGGGTTCATTTGCTTGCATTGCTCTGTCGGTTCCGTCTCTGTGTTTAGATGCTGGTTCGGTTTCCCCAAGGATGCATTCACCGTCTGCAACCTCACCAGAGACCGTGAGGTGCCCAGTTCCGAATCTACTCAGGTAATTATCTTACGCTCTGCATTTACTGGTTATCGTTTTCTAATCCACCGTAAGGTAGCGGCCATTATTAATTTGTGTCTTTTCCTGTTGGCGAACGCAGGTGGAATTGTCAAACCCTTCCAGCGGTGTCGAGGTGACTGGTCTTCGACGGTCCAGCCTGCTCGGCGGATACAGGTAAGCTCTTATATAAAGTTTGCTTTTTCCCTTCAAACGAGAGCTCAGAACCCCTCGTTTCTGAGCTATTATTATGGTGTTTGTTACAGACCGCCGAGGGTTTGCCGGTTCCATGCTTGGGGTTTACTGAGGTATTCTCCGAAGAGAACCCTCATGGTTGCCTTATGATTTAATCACTAGCTGTTTCAGGGTTCGACTGATACGTTATTGTTCCTGGCGGAACTCATGTATTTGGTTTCTTATAATTCATGAACTAATTTGGTTTTATACTGCCTCGCGGCATACCCGGACTTGGGTCTTTAAATCTGATGTGTAACCTCCAGCATCGGCCCTGGCCGCATGCTCATATCGGGGTTAGCAGAACCCGGTTCCTTTTATTTAAAGCCGTCTCTATTCTCGCTGTATATGCACATGGTTTCTCTTCAGAGGTACACTGTTTGTATTATTCTGTTTTTAAAACAAATGCAAGAACATATTACTCTGTTTGAGCCCTCAGACGGCTTCAGCTTTTCATTTTGGATTATATGTTTGGCTTCTTAGCGATATTTAATTGATACATGACTGTTTGCTTATTTGGGTTGAATGTCGGCTATCATTGATTCTGCCTTTGTTTATGAATACGCTGTATATCACAGCGACGCTAGAACTCATAGTTTCAGTTAAGATATATATTATGGTTTCATATAACTTGTTCTGATATGTTCATGCGTTTCCAGACTTTGTTCAGCTTTTACTATTGACGCTCTCAAATATATATGGTGACACTACCATACTGTGTTCTTTATGTTAAGAATGTCGAAATACACAGATGTATGAAGGTTTGTTTGCCTTTATCGTTTCTCATTGAACTAGCTTCGCTGTTATTTATTGAAACGCAGAGGTTATAACACTAGTTACAATCAGAGACAGAGTCTCATACGGCTGTAGAATGTATTTTGCTGTCTGGCTAATGTAATTATTTTCATATTTCAACTATTTCATATAACTCGTCACATACTTCTCTCTGTTCTGTCACAAAAGTTATAGTCCGGCTACAGCCGTGGTTTCTTTCCAAGCTCTGGGGTTTCCAGGCTCGTACTTAGTGGCACATTATATGTATGGATAATTTATGTTCAAGGTATTTCGGTCTATGTATTCCGGTATTGGCCTCTCCTGTGCCTAAAATACCTCTGTCATTCTGCCTGTTTCGTGCCATATTCTCTACCCTTAAACAGTCATTTAATAATCTAAACCTCTGTATTCCTTTTAATAACCGCAAAGTTAGATTTAGATCAGGTCTATCAGCTGATAGCCTATTCCTTCAATTAATACCACACTTATGCAGTTATATGTACATTGTAACAGTTCTAAGAAACTATACACAGTTCTTGTTTAACTACTGTGGGTCATTGTAAGTTTCTCATTTAATGCAAAAGGACTCTGAGGTTTTGAAACCGTACCTGGTTCACCAGAGTCACAAATAAATACTCAAGCAAGTCACCTGTGCTTCGAGTCTGCTCGTCCACCCAGCCATGAGATCCATCTTCCAGACGGAATTCTCTCCCCCGAGCTATCTTCCAGGCCTCAAACCCTCAACAAGATCTATGCACCTTGTGCCTGGTTATCTGGTCTCTACCAGACTTAACCTTTTTTCTTGTATTTCTCTTTTCTCTTTTCCTCCGAAAAAATTTTCCTTCTGTCTGGCCCAACAGCACAGAACTTCCTCCCTACATCCAGGACCTTTCCTGTTTGGGAGGGCAGTTCCAATCAGTTATTACAACTCATCTCTTTTCTTTGAAATCCACCTCCCAGAGGCTGCCAGCATTTCAAGAAAATATTTAATTTATTCAATCATGTAGTTTATCACAGTTTTGTTTCTTTTAACATAAACAACAACTACTATATTATCTTTTACTATAGTAAAATTCACATTTACATTTACTAGGGTCATTACAAATATGACTATACAAACTTTTCACTCACAAATTATATACGCTTCGTTTTTTCCTTTTTCTATATGAAAATGAGAGGGGATAAAATATAACATGAATCATTTGAAAAGCTCTTAAATTTTGTGAATTGAAAATTTTAATGCAACTCTCTTGGTCTCAAAAGCTATAAAAGAAACCATTGAAAGTGGACCAAAACGTTAAAATTAAACCTAGAGTTTTAACGGAGTATACTACTAGTTGCAGTGTTACATATTAAACGTAAAATTTTAACGAAGTATACCACTAGTAGCAGTGTTACATGATCTGGCGCAGTTCAGGGTTCACTGTATCTGTCAGAAACTGCCGTCCAGTGAAACGTATTGTTTGCTTCTTTTCTGTTGTGACTGATTTAGTCGATGGGAAACGGAAGGTTCCTCCCCTTCTCCCAGCATTTGAAGTTGTCGTTTACGAATTTTTTATTTGCAAGTTGTTACGTGATGGTAAAGGAAGTTGACAATGCTTTACTTTACACTGGATGTTTGTTGTCGTAGCAATTATATATTAAACTGAAGATTATCGAGGGAAAGAGTTTGCTTTCTCGTCGGATTCAAGAAGTTCAGATGAATAATCTTATATCCTCTAATATCATGCCTGTTTTCACATAAGTCAGCCTCATCTGTATTTCTCAAAATTGTAAAGGAAAAGACATCTGAGACATTGAATCTTTCTGAATAAAAAATTAAGAGAATCAGCTTTTTATCAAGTAGCATCATCGATGTTTCCCCATAACTCAACTTGTATCTCTTAAAACGTGGAAGAAGAAAAATATTTGACATATGACATTCCTGGTGGATTATAATGACAAAGAAGAATAAATTATTTAATAAAATAAAGTTACTCTATCGTTATATCATGAGATTAGATGGTAGTGGTTTTCCCACTTGCATAATTTCAAAGTTTTCCACATTCATATTGTCAAACATTTGTATATATTTTTATGTTTAATATTTACTCAGAATGAATTATTTCATATGATTTATTTATTTCATTGCTATATCATGAGATGTTAGTGGTTCTTCCACTTGTGCATTTTCCAAAGTTTTCCACTTGCACATGCTGAAACATTTATATATAATTTTGTGTTCAATATTTACTCACATAAAGTATAAATGCATGAATTTCGACCATAAGTCCTAGGAATGAGAGCATTGAAAAAGATTGAGATTAGAGTCTTAAAAGATTATATATGTCATAGTAAATAGTAAGAATTAAACATTGTAAATTTAAATTCAGATTCAAAGTCATGATTATTATAATAATTAATGAGTTTATTTTTTAATGTGATATTATCTTAATATAATTTGAATTAAATAAAAAAATTAGTAATAAGATAAATTAATTAATTTGAATTAAATATAGAATAAATTAATAATAAGATAAATTAATTATTTTAATGAATTTATTTTTACCTTATTTATTTAATGCGATAATATTTTATTATAAGATAATATTTTATTTTTTATTTTTATTTTAAATTTGTTATAATTTTTTATTTCAAGGTTAATGTTTGGTTGTTTTTTTTTTATATATTAATTAGTGGAATTATGAATTTTAACAATTTTTTAAATTAAAATTTTGAGGGATTTAAAAAAGAAAGAGTGAACATATCCATCTATCAACTTTTTATATCAAATAATATTCTCTTTAAAGTCTATTAGTTAGCATCCCTAGTCATCTCCCATCAAAGTAAGGTCTAATACTTAGCATCCCTAGTAATCTCTCCTCAATGAATAAAGTCCAAGAGAAATGTTGTGAAATTTCTACATCATTTTACTAGCTCACCACCACACACACACCCCAAAGTTTTAAAGTTTTTGCACCAAGTTCCCTCTTTGCATACTCACATTCTAGTATTTTATGTGGTGGTCTATAATCAAGAATGTTAATTGTCTCATATGTTAATTATGAAAAAGATCATTTTTTTAAGGGATGGTAGGAACACAGAGTCCTTGCTAATCTCATAGGAGAAAGGAAGCTATTTTATGCTTGGGGCTTAGGAACATATCTAACAACCAACCCGAAGCTTATTGTGTAGTATAGTGGCTAATTTAGTGGTGGAAAAACATATAAAATGGCTATTTTCCTTGGGAGATTCCAACATAATCGTTAGCTCAATGATTTTGAAAGGTGCATCCCATCATAGACTTTCCTCAACCCCAACTAATGTGCATTCTGACGCTTAGAAACTTCAATACATTATCTTCTTTCATGTTCTATAAAGTCATAATCACCTAGTTGATTCGTTAGCCAATAAATATGTAAAACTAAAAATGGGGGTGATTTAGGAAAATTGTGTTCAAATTACCAAAGTGATTCCATGATTCTCTTATGTTAATTTAACGATAAGTACCTCATTTGTGTCATACCGTGTGTCTCTCATGTGTAATCTTATCCATCAAGATACAATAATAAACTCAATGATACCCAGAACACCCTCACACATTTCCAAGGTGGCAGGTATAGGAAGTATTAAGGCCATGGTTTTAATTCATTCTTAGATATGTGGCATAATGTCTAGTCTATTTTCATCCAAATATGAGGATGATAGACAAATCTATATATGCTCAATGTTTTATCTCTTCTTGATTTTTGTTTCCTCTCTATTTGTGTTAGATGTTCTTCACTAGATTCTTGTCAATGCATAGAATTTGGGTTTTTTTATACCTAATTTTTTATATATATATGGCTATCCTTGTCCCAATGTTTATTGTTTGAGGATAAAGTTTTGGGTTTAAATCCATGGCTCTTGTATCCTAGTTCTAGATTTATTTGTATGATTGCTCCCTCCAGCACTCAAACATTACTTATGGGAAGGATTTTGGTTTTATCTCTTCTTGATGTATGTTTACTTTGAAATTTCTCTTATCTATGGCTATCATCTCATTGTCTAGCTTCAAATTCTAGGAAAAAATATTAATCTTCAAGTTTCTATGAAATGATGTTAAAGGGTTTTTCATCTTACTTGTTTTGCAAGTCATGATCTAGAGGCCCATCTATGTATGGACAAAGATAATTCCATTATAAGATTATTCATCCTTCTTTCATATTATATTGAATTAATTTGGAGGTCTATAAAACTTTTGTATTTATCCTTATAATCTCATTTGAACATTATGGATCATGAAGATTTACTTTAGCTAAGGACAATCTTAAATTATCGTGACGACATGGTATAAGGAAACAAAGTCTCCATATTGTGTTCCATATACAAATCAATAAATATGATCAAATCGTTTAAATTATTTTTTTAATTTTCGTTCTGGAGACAAATCCTACTTCGAAATTTTGATAAACAAATTTCTCAGTGTGTAAATCTTGGTTAGTTGTACATTGATGTATTTCCTCTTTTTTTCATAACTTAAAAAATATTTTGATACACATTTATATCAGTTGCAATATTATATATAATAAGATCATATAATTTGATTTTAATATATTTATAGTTATTTTTATCACTATAAAATAGTATTAAATTTTGCATATAATTGCATAAATGACATTTTAATTTACTCTTTTATGCTTAAATATATTCATTTTAAATCCAATTGTATTAAGTATTGAGAGGGATAAAAATTTTGAATTGCATATTTTTAGATATATGAGTCAATATCAACTCAATATCAACTCAAAATGACATATGTGTATATTTACATTGATTTTTTTCTTAACTTTTATCTTTCTGTCACACACATGCACACTTCCATGGAATATTTTATTGGAGAAGTCCCCAAATACTTATGTGCATTTAAGAAATAGTACTTGATGTAATCTTTTCAATATTGAATACTAGCTTCGTAGGGATATCAAAATCAAGTATCTAATAAAGAAAATCATACTAATGAGATATATCAAATTACAATCATTTATTTTGTACATACAATTACAAGTATGGATAACTTGGTGGAGCAAACCCTCCCAATGTTTCCTTGCATTGTGTGAATGGTGTATATGATACTTGTTATTGGATAACAACCTATATGCATAAGTCTAGACAACCTAGGTAGATTCATCCTTCTACTTCCTTGATCATTATGAATTTTTTTTTTTGCTAAAGCAAGAGATGGTCCTTCTATTCACTAAGGAAAAAATTACAGAAATTACACAGGATACAACAAACTCCCACAAAGGGAGAGTGAAAACACAGAGGTTCAGACTCCCACAAGGGAGAGTGAAAAAACTCCAAGTTTCGACAAAACCTCCAAAACACAAACAGGAACCAAGTTGGGACTACCCTGGAACCAAAAGCGGGCAAGTGGAAACAAAGTCTGCTCCCCAAGACCCACCGAAGATCTGACTCCTAGCGATCTAGCAGTAAAAAAAGAACCCGCGCAGAGGCCAATCCCACAGTAAAACCCCAAGTAGCACGATCAACGCTGACCATTGATCTGATACTTCAGATCCAACGGCTGGTGTCCATATCACATGGCTTAAAAGCCCATAGAATAACTCGCGATGAAGGCGGTTTACTTTTCCCAACCTCCGCCACGTGTTGCCTCTTGAGTGGAATCACTAGATTTTGGAAACAACCGACTTTGGTTTAGATAGCACCTGATGTGGGTGGTAAACCACTGGTGGTTTTGTCTTGTTGGGCCCACTAACATGCACACCAAAAGGTGGTCGCAGATCTGCCTTCTCCAAATTTGATGGCCACAAAACAAATTGGACCTCACAACCGCTCATGTAATACCCAGTAAAGAAGGCGGTAAACCCTGTTCTCCCCCTTCCATGTTTCGTAAGTTGAATGGCATAAATTTTCCTCCGAGAAAACTTCAGAGGGTGCCCGGAGCAGGTCGTATATCTCAAGCAGTTTTTGACCCGGATAATATCTTCTTTTGACCTCCTGCACCTTGTACGAGGAAAGCCAAGCTAGAAGGATGGCCTCCTCCATGGAATGTCACCTGGAATCCATTCTCCTACGAGTAGATAACTACTGTCTCGATTTTTGCCTTTGTTTCTAGAAGCAACCTTGGAGAACCAAGAATGCAAATCCTTTGAAACACTGTCTGAAGTGAACTTATTCATCGTTGACATGAGATAAGATTTCGCCCCTTGAATTTTCCTGAAACTGTTATCTGTCACTGAGGACCCAAGATGAACATTCCTTCTTCATCTTGTCATCTGTTACCTCCTCCCACCAGTAGCAGAAGTCGATATGTTTGTTTTGAACCCCCTCATTGGCAAGCCAGTCTGCAACTTTGTTGGCTTCCCTACGGACATGCACCAGCCTAAGAGTTCGTAACACCCTTAGGTGTGATTGGATTCTTTGGTAGACTTGCAAAAGCCACCAGTGGCTTGAGATTTTCTCAGGTGCAGCTCCGGCATTAACCCTCTTCACCGAATTTATGATTAATTCTGAGTCAGCCTCAATGATGACATTGTGAATGTTGTGCTTGAGCAATATTTCTAAACATAGTTCCATCACCATGAGCTCAGCCATATTGTTGGTTGCTTTTCCTATATAACTATGGAAGATGACTAGAATGTTTCCTTCCTCATCCCTCAAGACCCCTCCATAACCTGCTTCACCCGGATTTCCTTTAGAGGCCCCATCAATGTTAAATTTTAAAAAACCATGAGAAGGGGGATGCCGGGAAGCTTTTCCAGCAGAGGTATTCTTGTTGATTTGCATAGAACACTGAGGGAGATGGACCTTAAGCTCTAACTTTTCCAGGATTCTGGCCTCTCTTTGTCCTATGAATTTTCCAATATCAGCACCTCCCAGGATATGCACAGACTCTTTGAGTTGTTTAAGGTTGATCATTATGACTTGATCATGGTAAATCAAATCCTTTAAATTAGCCTTTCGAGCAATTAAACCCATGACAACAACTTATATATATATATATATATATATATATATATATATATATATATATATATATATATATATATTCTTTAACATTACATTATAATGGTTGATATGATATATGATTTTTTTTCTTTAACATTACAATATAATGGTTGATATGATTTATAGCTTCAACTTTAGGCATATATATCATACATTTATTTCATATTAGATTTTATTCATATTAGGTTGTAAAATGTACCTCACTTATTTCCTTATCATAACTCATATACAAAACTATATCATTCCTTTTCTAAATGAGAATGTTGAATAATTATATTTTTTTACCATTTTTATTATATTTGATTTCTCCCTATGAATTCTTCCCTACATTCTTAGAAGATATAGTAAAATAGTGGATGTAGAATAATTTCACTCACTTAAAAGGATTTGAATTGGGAAATTCTTAGCATAGAGCTATCTAAATCCCCAACAACATTAGTGATAACATATTCAACAAATCCCTTGAGCTTAAATATTTGGAGTATCTTGTTTCATGCTAAAACACTTAAGTAAGAGTGATATTGCTTATACTTTGCCAACCAAAATAAAAACACATTATGAGTAAGAATTAAAGCTAAATAAAAGCTATAGCAACTTTTAAAATTTTGGAAATATTATTCGGCCCTTAAATCTTAAGCAATAGTAAAATTACTTATACCTTACCAATCTTAATTAATTTATAATTAAAAAACACATTATAAAAAATAATTAAATCTAAATAAAAATGATAGCAACTTTTCTACCTAACCATCCAAATTAAATCACATAATTTTAAACTATTATAAAATTTCAAAATCAAACTTAAATAAATAAAAATAAAAATATAACCTAAACTTCAATATTCATATTTTCCTTAAATCATTTTTAATCAATTTTAAAGTTAATTATTACTAATTTAAAGCTAATTAAAAATCAATCCTGAAAAACTAAAGTACTGATTTTAGAAAATTATTTATAATAAAAGTGCAACAACTCAATTTCTTTCCCATAATTCTCTTGGAAACCAATGGTATACCATTAGAGGTAACAAGTATCGTTGAAGTTGACGGTTTATTTCCTGACACAGGATAGTGCATGCTGTATCATTACCACCGTTTACAATAAGTCATAATGGTTCCTTGCTCCTTTCTTAGAAAAAAATAGTTCTTTCGAGAACCAACTGTTCGTTGAGTTAGTCTCGTTGGTGGGTGCAGTTTAATCCAACTTGGTTGACCATTTGCACTTAAGATTTCCTGGTCATTTGACCAATAGACGTGAAGGTACATTTACACGCGTAAAGCAAGGTGAAAATACTTTATTTCTCGAAAATCCTTATCGTCCGAGGGTCCTGATTTGCCACCCATACTTACTTTGAAGGGAGGCACTCATTAATGTAACGATTCATTGAATCGAAACTTCAACAAACTCTTATTGAACATTATAAGGAATTGATATAAATAATTTTATATCATGCAACATCATGGCATGTCCAAAATATTTATAAAATGTGAAAGAAAAAGGTTTGTTATTAAACATTGAATCTCGTCCATAAAAATAGAAAATAACGTTCCAATTGTTAAATTGAAAGTAATGGATTATTTGATGAAACGAAGTTAGAATATCCTTGATGTTTCAACTTTTAACTAATATTCATATAATTTTCTTTCTAATAAATATTCCTAAGAAAGATTACATAATTCATACAAGAAGGGGCATAAAGATATGCCATGTTTCTTATTGGGAGTATACTCATTGGGAACAAATATTACGATAAATTTGTTTAAAGTGATATAAGATATTACTAGTAGATTTATAAATTTTAGATTTAGTTTATAACTTAATAAGAAGACGAACTCGAACTAATTGTAAATATTTAAATGTTTATTCACTATAAGTGATATAAGATAAGAGATGTTGTAATATAAATATTTAAAGGTTGATTCAATATAAGAGATATAGTATAAATATTTAAATGTTGATTCAATATAAGAGATGTTGTAGTGATTATAAACGACTATAAAAATTTAATGCCGATTCAAAATAGAAAAAATGTTATAAAATAAAACATTTAAAAAAAAATAATAATAAAACATTAAAAATAGTAAAAAAATTAATTTAATTTATTATATTGTAATTTTATTTTTATTAATAAAATTACAAATAATTTTTTTTAGAAAAAATCATAATATATATATCTCATTAAAATAAATTATAATGGTAGTAACATATAATTAAAAATAAATCATATTATAATCATAAACACAAATATTATTTATAGATTGAATTTTTTTTATCATATAAATCAAAATAATAATTCATATTAATAAATATTATATTTCAAAATTTTATATTTAAATTTAACTAATAAACATATAAAAAATCTATTTATCTCAACAATATTATGCATATTACATCAAAAAATAATTATAAAAATTATAAAATAAGTAGTGATATGTATTATTATAGTTTTAATAAAATTAAGAATAAGAATATATGTGTGAGAGAATAAATATAAATATTATCCATTTTAATTCAGAATCTACTCACAATAAAGAGGAATTAAATATCTTAAGGTCCAAATCTTTACTTATGTTTTGCAACAACAAAAAGGAAGTTTTCATTTTGAGATATTTGACCCCTCTCGACCTTTGGTAGAACCAAAATTAAAATGGTTCCATGTTACTATCCATTTACAATCAATTGAACTTCTTTTAATTTTTATTCTTTTACAATCAATTGAACTTCCATTAATTTTTATTCTTTTACAATGATGGTTCCTACCCACTTTATTCTTATTTTTTGATTCTATTTTTTTATTATTATTAAAATAATTAAAATAAATAATAAGAAAAAGATTAATTAACTACCGTAGTTAAAATTAGATTTTATTATAATCCCTCCCTGTGTAAAAATGACAAAGAATATATTCTCCTTATTAGTCGTTGCCATCTCGCAATGGCGTGGGACTATAGTAATTGAAAAGATATAGTTAATATTAGTTGAGTTGTTTGCTAGCGTCTCTTCATCGAGTATAATCAAAGCTTTTAAGTCAATAGTGATTTACCGTCTTATTGGCCTCTTCCCGAAGTAGAGAAGTTGAAAGCATATATTATCTTGGCTTTGTGTGGTTCATTTTTCAAAGTTGTCAATTAATGCTAGCATTAATCTAGCCACATTAATCTAGTCGTATGAAATACTACCTCTCGGATATTGTCTATGCGGGAATTGTTGTGATTAATGGGCTTTCCCTAGGCATTTATTAGTCTTTGAAGTTGACAGTAGCAATGTCTTTGAAGTTGCCCCCTGTTATTGCTATGTCTACTTTGTGTCTACTCAGCGCTGCACGTTGTTGTGGTGTTTATGGAACAGAAGTTGAACTGGTGTTGGCACTGCTGCATGTTGCTGTGGTGTCTACGGATGCAAGGACCAACAAGAGTGCCCCATGTAAGCACAGGATGACGAGAACCAGGCTCATCATAGTAACCCATAGTGCTTACACTGTTGTGGACCACAGGAACACGAACCCTTACACAGACACTAACCCACAACAGAAAAGACAGGATTAGTTCAGGTCCCAGGTTCAGATCCAATTCCAGGCATGAATTAAGTGCCTTTTGAAGTTTACTACCACGCTAGCGAGGAAAGGCTTCCTAAACACTAGTAGTTCCAATTCAATATAGTAGCTAATCCATTTGGGGATTCAGAACATATACATTCAAAGTTATAGGCGGGCTACCCGGTTCCAGTACTTAAGGTAGCAGTATGAAAGGTTGCAGTATGTAAGCTACTCTGTTTGCTACCTTTGTGCCTTCTGCTACTCTGTATAAGCATCAATACTTGTTTTCCATGAAGCTATGCTCTGCTACTGATGGTGGAGGATATGGTGCTATTTCTTTTTCTGCTGCGAAGCCTAGAATAAGAAATGAGTGAACATAACAGGTGGAACATAAAACAAAATAATACCAAGAGCTTTATAGGCAGCTCAAACCAAGTGGTTCGATTGCAACCGGAATGTTGGAATTCCTATCTCATAATCAAAGATTCCCACCTCCTGCTCTGGCAACTCTGACTATTTGATTGTACTGGTTTGTGCATAGTCTTAGCTGGGTTGGTTCGCGTTTCTCCAGTAGACGACTAACACCAAGAACAGTTCCTATTGTATGCTAACAATACTTTCAGCAAGAACCATCCCTCTATCCATGCAATAAATCAATATGTCTATACAAACCCTTCTGTCCCTGCTTGCTGTCTGTCTAGACAAACCTTTAAATCCCTCCCTCGCTAGCATGCTTGCATCCTTGGATCATGGCTATACCTTCCTTCTATCTGCAGTAACCCTCACTCGATCCTGGATCCTCGTTGTCTTCACAAGCCCTTGAATAAAGAAACAAATCCATCCTTCTATCTTCACAAACCCTTCCTTCCGCGAAATCCTTCTGTCTGGACTAAGCAATAAATCCATATGTCCTTCCATCCTTGTGGTAAAACGTTAAGGAAGCTTTCGAACACGTTAAGCAAGTTGTGATGTATTTGAAAAAGGTAGATGTACATGTCAAACACATGCACGCTCCACCTCAAGTCTTCCGCGGGTGGAGCTGGAAGGGGGCCAGCCAGACTCTCCATGCATATAAAGGTGCTTGTGATTACACCATCTGAGCGAGACTATGAGCATTATTATTTTGATAAATTCATCTATCTCTATCATTATTTCCATACTTATGAATGTTTGATCATTGTACATCCCCTTTCTTGCTTTTGTTGGTTCCCTGAGCCCAACCCCCACTTTTGTCATTTCAGGAGTCGGGTTAATCCCCACTTGGCATTTAGGACTAGTCGATGAAAAAAAACTTGGCTTTCTGATTGCTGGATGGTGAGTTGGTGAGGTTGCTGGATGGTGGTGAGCTGGCAGGCTTATCTCGCTTGCTTGCTAGATTAACACGGCCGCTTGCTGCTTACTGTGAGAATACACCTTGGCTAGTCCAAGAACTAAGGATGGTCAAACCCATCGTCTGGTTGTTGAATCCCTGGCTGGGAAAGGACCCACAGCTTCTTACTTTAATGCTAGATGGAGCTAGCTGAGCCAGGAAGGTAGGACCATAAGTTGTCTATCTCTAGCCTTCCCTTGTATCGAATAGAAACTGTTCTACTAGGGAGGCACAAGCCACATGCCCCACATGCCTTTGATGTCCATAGATTATATCCGTAGTGGTGTCAGACTTCATGAAGTGGGCATGCTCTAGTGCTTACTCATCAAGGATACCTCAAATGGAATGTTTCTCTGTGCTTGTAGATCAGAGGAAGCATCTGCTTTCAGGTTGAGTGGGTCACTTCTTGCTGGGATAACACAGGATAGAGTATTACTTACGTGATTCTTGCTTGCGTAGGGGCTTACGCTACTAGTGGGACAATATATGTTGATAGTGCTTCTTGCTTGCTAGCAATTTTGATGTTGCACAGGGGGCTTATGCTGCGGGTGAGACAATATATGTCATTAGAGTTTTTGTTGTATGTGAAGGTTTTATCGAGGGTTTGCTACTTGCCATCTAGCTCTTCCTCCCTTGAACTAAATTTCAAATCTAGATCTTTAGATTATGGTGGCCCTAGTCTGATAGCTTTCTTCAAGCCCTATGCAGGGACTAGCTGCCTTGCAGCTCCTCTCGTTAAACATTGCAATCCGTATTTTGAAATAAACACTCATAATTATTTTCTCAAAAGGGATTTTTAACTCAACCCGTTAAAATTTTTATGTTGACATGGCTAAGGAAACGTGTGGTTTACTTGGTATGAAAATATAAAAAATGGTCGAGGAAATTTTTATTGAGTTTTGATGAAGTGATCTCAAATAGTCTTCGATTATTAAGCAATCAAAATAAATTATTCAAAGCCAACGTTGAAACAAACTACGTGTAAGAAACTTTAAATAGGTTCCACTAAGTATATAAGTTCTTGAAATGAGTACCCTGAGGGATCTAAGGATGCCATGATAATTAGAAAAGGCCAGGAGAGGGACACGTGGTAGAAGACTCGAAGAGAACGATTTAATAAGTCGATAAGTTTAAGTATTTTGATAAATTTACTTATATTTTTAAATTATTTATTTAATAATATAAAGTTTTAATATTTACTTTTATTATTTTAAATGGTCTATTTTCTTAATTTAAAAATTATTAATTATTTATTTAATAATATAAAGTTTTAATATTTATTTTTAATATTTTAAATGGATTAATTTATTTAATTTAAAAATTTAATTTAAATTTTTTATTTATTAATAAAATTATAACAAAAAAGAATTGTATTAAATTTAAAAGTGAATTTAATAAACAAATATAATTTGTCCATATATTAATTTTTTATGTTAAATAATGTCTCTTTGAGATCTCCATTGGACTTTTTTTCCATTCATGGATAACATCGAATGCCAATTCTATCAAAATTCTAAATAGTTTCACAATCTAAACACTATACACATTAAGCTTTAACTATATTCGACCTCTACATGCTATATTTCTACATGCTATATTTCAAAATTTTATGTGCATGTCTATAACCAAGAATGCTAATCAAGAATGTTAATTGTCTCCCATGATAACAATGAAAAATCATTTTTTTGTAAGGGTTCGTACTAGTAGTAGGAGGATCCTCATTAATCTCACATTAAAAGTGAAATGTTTTATGCTTGGGGCATATGAACACTATTTAAGAATGAAGTAGAAACCTACTCCTCGCTATAAGGATAAACATTAGGGATGGAAAAACACATCCAGTGCTTATTTGTAATGATATATTCCAATCTAATTGTTAGACCAATGATCAAGAAAGGTCCATCTTATCTTAGTTCATTTAGCCCAACTAGAGTACATTACGAGGATTCAAAATTTCAAGAAATTATCTTTCTTCATGTTCTCTAAAGTTACAATCAACAAGTTGATCTTTCTTCATGATCTCTAAAGTTACAATCAACAAGTTGATTCAATGGCCAGTAAGGGTATAAAACTAAATCTCGGCCGATTTTTTTTAAATGGTTTTCAAACTACCATGGCTATCCCATAACCCTTCCATGTCAGTTCAATGAAAAATACCTTTTTCATATTAAACAAAGTGTCCCTCATGTGAAAGTTCATCCATGAAGATAGATCAATAAAATTGATGACCTAACACCCCCTCATAATTGTCTAAGTAGCAAGGAGATTAGGTATTGAAGCCATGTTTTTAATTCATTTTTAGATAGGTGTTGTTGACACCTAATCATTGAGATTGGGTGAATATATGTACTAGCACAGCCGTATTTACCAAGGTCAATATGGTTGATATAAGCCGATAGGCCAACTGATTATTAATAACTATATAAATATTAACAACCACACACACACATATATATATATTAATTATTATAATAATAATATAAAATTATAAAAATAATAATAACAATTATATTGTATTATAATAATAATAATAATAATAATAGTAATAATAATAATAATAATAATAATAGAGGATAATAATATAATAATAATATTATATTATTATTATATTATTATAACAATAATATAAAATAATAATAATAATCACAATTATATTGAATTATTATTATTATTATTATTATTATTATTATTATTATTATTATTATTATTATTATAACTCATAATAATAATCATGATTCAATAATAGTAATTATGATAAGTGAATTATTATGTGTAATTTTTTAAAGACCATTCTAGAAAAGAACTAATGAATTCAAACCTGTTGAAGAAAATAAGATTTTTCATAGGAAAATGATAATGATAAGGGATTACGTACATCCCTTACGGGGATAAAGAGGAAATAATTCCATGTAGAGTGTTTCAATTTGGAACGAAGATTCAATATTACTGGATCCTTATGGAACAAAATATATTACCATGCATGATATGGAAGGAACGCAATAATTGATTCTTAAGCATTACCATTATAGCCCACTTCTCCCCCATACTACGAGTGAAAGGGAAAATGTAAAAACTACCATTAAAGCAGCCCAAGTTATACTGACTATATCCATACGGATCATGTTCTCTAAAAAATAATGATTTCATCATCGAGATGATAAGGGAACTATTAACCATAGTGCAAAGTTGAAGTTGAAATGAATGGTCCACCTTTGCATTCTGAACATTACTGACGTTCGAGCTGATATGAGAGATCAATAAATCCATTTGTTCATTGACCAACAAGTTACTATAACTAACTCGAGGGTCGTACATTCACGACATAATCGGGATCAAATGTACGTGACTCACTATCTATATTGGTAATATGTACCAATATGTCTCCAAAGGTTCTGTAATGGAAATACAGACTTTTCCTTCCATTTACTTACCTCAACAAGGCGACACCCGGATTCGAACTGGGAATGGAGGATTTGCAGTCCTCTGCCTTACCGCTTGGCTATGTCACCGAGATATGGGAATCCCATGGACAGATCGAATCTTTTTTCCTTTCAAGTCATTCGTCCGTCCTTTAAGTATAGTATGAGATGTATGCTAAAGTCAACCATAAAGGAAATGGATCTAATTTGTTCTCCGTCTTTCTTTCGATCTGACTATTTTCATTAGGAAATTTTCTAAGTGAGATTAACATTTAAGAATGGTTTGATTCATTCGTTCATAGCTCCATTTCACGTGGTTGGAAGAAAGTATCAAAGTACCTCTTCCTTATCCTTTTTTTTTTTAATTGGAAGTATATCTGGATACGGGTAGAATTTCATGGGATATAGTGAAGATTGAATATACATCCGAATCTTTTTTGTCGGATTGATCCATATAGATCAATCGGGAATAATTTAATAGATTTTTCTACAGATGGGAAACTTCCAATGCGATTAGATGAAACCATTTATGATAATTAATAAATATATAAATAATAACAATGATATTCTTATATATTTATATATTTATGATTATTATATTTATATTATTACAATAATATAAACTCATAGTAATATTAATAATATTAAATATTAATAATTCATAATTAGTAATATTAATTATTCATAATAATAATAATAATAATAATAATTTTTTATTATGAGCTTTTATTAATTCAACTATGTCTATTTTAGTATTTTTAATATTTATCTTAGCATTTGTATACATTGGGTTTATAATATTAGTCTTTTTTTGTTTATCATGACCCAAGGATTAATACTAAAAACCCAATGGATTATGAACTAAAGGGAATAATATTAAACATAAAGGACTAATATTATAAACCCAAGGAATTAGTGAACCCAGTGGATAAATATTAAAAACCTAAGGAATCAAGAAGTGCAAGGGATTGATATTACAAGTACAAGAGATTAATAAAGATGACCATGATTGACCATGGTTGACCATGTTTGCCTATGATTGACAATGGTTTACCATGATTGATATTATAAACCTAAGGGAATAATAAACCCAAGGGATTGATATTATAAACCCAAAAAGCAATAATAAAACGAAGGGATTAATACTAAAACACCAAGGGATTATGAACCGAAGGGAATAATATTAAACCCATGGGACTAATATTATAAACGCAAGGAACTAATAAACCCAATGGTTTAATATTATAAACCCAAGGAATTAGTGAACCCAATGGATAAATATTAAAAACCTAAGGGATCCAGAAGCACAAGGGATTGATATTACAAATACAAGAGATTAATAAAGATGACCATGATTGATATTATAAACCCAAGTTAATAATAAATCCATGGTTGACCATGTTTGGCTATGATTGACAATGGTTTACCATGATTGATATTATAAACGTAAGGGAATAATAAACCCAAGGGATTGTTATTATAAACCCAAATGAATAATAAACCTAAGGGATTAATACTAAAACCCGAGGGATTATGGACCCAAGGAAATAATATTAAACCCAAGGGACTAATATTATAAACCCAACATTCATAAACCTAAATATAAATATTAAAAAGACTAAAATAAACTTGATTTATTTTCATGGTGAGACAATCCTTGTCACAATGTGACATTCAACCACGGTTGACCATGATTGATATTATAAACCTATGGGAATAATAAACCCAATGGATTGATATTAAAACCCAAATGAATAATAAACCCAAGGGTGTAATACTAAAACCCCAAGGGGCTATGAACCCAAGGGAATAATATTAAACCCAAGAGACTAATATTATAGACCCAACATTCGTAAACCCAAATGTAAGTATTACAAAGACCAAAATAAACATGATTTATTTTCATGGTGAGACAATATTTGTCAAAATGGGACATCCAACCATTGGACTAATATGGTAAACCCAAATATAAATATTACAAACACTAAAATAAACATGGTTTATTTTCATGGTGAGACAATCTTTGTCAAAATGCGACATTCAACCATTGGACTAATATTATAAACCCAACATTGGTATACCCAAATATAAATACTAGAAAGACTAAATTAAACATGATTTATTTTGATGGTGAGACAATCCTTGTCACAATGTGACATTCAACCATGGTTGACCATGATTGATAATATAAACCTAAGGGAATAATAAACCCAAGGGATTGATATTATAAACCCAAATGAATAATAAACCCAAGGGATTGATATTATAAACCCAAATGAATAATAAAACTAAGGGATCAATACTAAAACCCCAAGGGATTATGAACCCAAGGAAATAATATTAAACCCATGGGACTAATATTATAAAACCAACATTGTTAAACCCAAATATAAACACTACAAACACTAAATAAACATGGTTTATTTTGATGGTGAGACAATCGTTGTCACAATCCCTTATTGATAATATAAACCTAAGGGAATAATAAACCCAAGGGATTGATATTATAAACCCAAATGAATAATAAACTCAATGGATTAATACTAAAACCCCAAGGGATTGTGAACCCAAGGGAATAATATTAAACCCAAGGGACTAATATTATAAACCTGAGGGAATAATAACCCAAGCGATTGATATTATAAAACGAAAGGAATAATAAAACTAAGGGATCAATACTAAAACCCCAACGGATTATGAACCCAAGGAAATAATATTAAACCCATTTGACTAATATTATAAACCCAACATTGGTATACCCAAATATAAATACTAGAAACACTAAATTAAACCTGATTTATTTTGATGGTGAGAAAATCCTTGTCACAATGCGACATTCAACCATGGTTGACCAATGATTGATAATATAAAGCTAAGGGAATAATAAACCCAAGGGATTGATATTATAAACCCAAAATAATAATAAACCCAAGGGATTGTGAACCCAAGGGAATAATATTAAACCCAAGGGAATAATATTTTATTTATTTTTTATATCTAGCTGAATCGGCAATGGCGGTGGTATCATACTCATGTTACATGACGTCGAATCCCACCGGTTGCCACTATAACAGCTAGGAGGAACCGTCCAGCCCACAAGGAACGACCCCTCAGGGTAAGACAAGGCTTGAACCTGTGACCTACATAGTAGCATGAATGAATTAGCAGACTGTTCACTAACTAGGAGACCAAACCCCTGTGGGCCCAAGGGAATAATATTAAACCCAAGGGACTAATATTATAAACCCAACATTCGTAAACCCAATTATAAATATTGCAAAGACTAAAATAAACATGATTTATTTTCATGGTGAGACAATCCTTGTCACAATGTGACATTCAAACATGGTTGACTATGGTTGGCTATGATTGAGGGATTAATATTGAACCCTAAGATTAATATTATAAACCATATGCTTAATATTAAATTGTAGGAATATAAACTGTATTAAAAATATTAGAAACACTAGGAACAATATTATAAACCCAATGGATTACTAAGCCCAATGGATTAATATTAAAAACCCAAGGGATTAAAAGCTGAAGGGAATAACATTAGACCGTGGGACTGATATTATGAACCTTAGGATTATTATGAACCCTAATTTAATATTATGAACATTAGGATTAATATTATAAACCCAAGATATTATTACCATAAATCCAAGAAATTAATATACATAAAGTATTAATATTATAAACTAAATGGATTATAAAGTGAGGGGAATAATTTTAAACCCAAGGGATTAATATTTTAAATGTAAGAGATTAATAAACTCAAAATATCAATATTAAAAATCCAAGTGATCGATAAACCCAAGGGATTGATATTAAACCCTATGATTAATATTATAAGCCCTAGTATCACAAATTATAAAGCCAATATTTAGTATTACAAACTAAATATTAAAAAGTCCTAATATTATAAACCTTGGCTATGATTGAATATGGTTGGCAATGATTGATTTTCATATTGAGACAATCGTTGTTAATTAAATGTCATTAATATCAATAATTAACATTAAAATTAATATTTATAAATATTAACATTATTAAAAGTAATATTCATATACATATTAATTAATATTAATAATAATGAATATTGAAATTAATATTAACTATTCATATTAAAATTAAATTTAATATCAAATTTTATTAATATTATCGTTAATATCAAAAGTTGTTAATATTATCTATAGTTGTAATGTTTTTTTTGCTAAAGCAAGAGTCGGTCCTTCTATTATCTTGTCACGAAAAATATATTACATAAATTACAACGCACCCAAAGAGGAAGCAGCCTGAAAAAGAAAGCAAATCTTCCGGCATAGGGAAGAAAGGCAACAACACGAGAAACAGGCCTAGGGCCCAAGAAAAACCAAACTCATGGCCTCCACCGCCCTGAACGAAAACATGAGAACCCGAAAAAACAATAAGCAGACCCAAAGAGGGGAATATAGACTTTATCAAGAAGATTTCCGATCCACTGGGGTTCACCCGGACCCACTAACCTGCTCATCAAATGTAAGCCATTGATCTACAGCTCCAAGATCCAACGGCTAAGGGTAATATCAGGCGGAGAAGAAGCAAGAGGAATACCCGCCTGATGTGGGCGGTATTCTCTCTCCTCCAAAAGCCACGTGTTGAATGATGAGTGGTATCACATCCATTTCTGGAAAACCATTTTGGGTTTCGAGGGCATCTGATAACTCAAAAAACGCTTTGAAACCCGATAACACAAAACCATTCATTGGACCCAAAGAGGGGAATGGAGACTTTATCAAAAGGATTTCGGGTCTGTTGGGGTTCACCTAGACCCACTAACCTGCTCATCAAACCTATGTCGTTGATCTGCAGCTCCATGATCCAATGGCTAAGGGAAATATCGAGTGGTGAAGAAGCAAGAGGAATACCCGCTCGATGTGGGCGGTACTCTCTCTCCTCCAAGAACCACGTGTTGAACGTTGAGTGGCATCGCATACATTTTTTGGAAACCATTTCGGGTTTTGAGGACACCCGATAACCCAGAAACCACTTTGACACTCGATAACCCAAAACCATGGAAACTCTGCACCTGCCGCCCTCCATTCGTCTGAGCCACCTATTAGGACAGATTGTCATAATTTTCCTAGCTGCCCGCTCACCAACTGAGCTCCCAGCTGCCCCTCTGAGAAGGCAAACTATGGTGTTCCTCTGCGACACCCGAGTATGCCCAACCTCAGGTTGTCTTTCTATCAAACCTCTGTCGTCCATTTATGAATGGTTAGCTGTTAGGTTCCCTGTCTGTGCTGATACTACTCCTGTCAGTGATGGCCAGAGTGTAACAACCCTCACACAGTTGACCTGTGGGTACCGACTCCCATAAACAGTAGCTATTGTCTCATGTGCATCTCACCCCTTCATTGGCTAGCTAGTCTGCTACTCTCTTGGCATCTTTGCACACATGAACAAAACTCAGAGTTATTAGAATTCTTAGGTGTGATTGAATTCGGTAATAGACCTGCAAAAGTCTCTAGTGTCTCGATACTTTGTCAGGTGCAGTACCCGTTCTTAGCCTCTTGACTGAATTAATACTTATTTTCGAGTCAGCCTCGATGATAGTATTATGTAAATTGTACTTCATCAAAATCTCCAAGCATTGCTCCATAGCCATGAGTTTAGCCATATTGTTGGTGGCCTTCCCCAGGTGACTGTGACAGATGACTTTTATGTTGCCCTCTTCATCCCTTATGACTCCTCCATAACCAGTGTCTCGAGGGTTACCTTTTGAGGCTCCATTTATGTTGAATTTTAAAAAACCATGAGGAGGGGGTTGCCAGAAATCCTTTCCTTCTGAAATATGCTTTATTGTCTTATTTAATCCCTGAGGGATGTGAGACTATAGTCCCAATAGCTCCAAAATGTGAGCATCCCAATGACCTAGGGGCTTTCTAGGTGATTGCTTCCAAAGGGCATTAACCATTTCTTTGAGATGTTTTAGGATTTGTGCTGTGATGCTTTGAGATGGGCCAGATTTCCCTTTGAAGATCTTGTTGTTACATTCTTTCCAGACATTCTAGATCAAGAATCTTAGAATCAGAGCCCAGGTTGTATTTACCATCTCATTGTCCGAGAAGTCCTTTCTCCAGTTCTTCAATGTAACAATGATGTCATTTTCGTTCCTAAGGTTGAGGTGAAGGAGAAGAGGTTGAGAAGATAATTCATAGTTTCCTCCTGCAAGCCACATAATTGACATCTTGATGGACCAACAAAACCTCTCTTTCTGAGTTTTTCCCAATTTAGAATCTTTTCATGTTGAACCAGCGACCTGAACAGTTTGATCTTCGTCTAGTGTGGGTTGTTCCATAGGTATTTCCACGTCTTGTCAGGGCTTGGGAAGTTAAGTCCCATGGCTATTCTTTTAGCTTCTTTGAGGTTGAAGACACCCTCATTATTTCTACCCCATGTTAGTAGATCATTCGAAGTTGAGGTCAAAATTTGTCTCTTTTCCAAAATGGATTCTAGTGATTTAGCTTGGGTCTTCAAAGGGGTCTCCTCACTATAGTCTGGTAACTTCCAGATTCTCCATTTACCAGTGTCCCTCAATTGATACCAATAGTCACTTACTTTTTTCAGTCCTTTGTTGATGGTGTCAGTTTGGATGATATCTAGTTCCTCTCTACCAAGGGTATTTTCCTGCTGCCAGTTGTCCTCCCAAAACCAGGCAAGATTTAAATTTTTGATCTCTTAGAAACTATGTTTTTGAACCAAAGCTCTATTCTCCAAGGCCTTGTTCCAAGTATGTGAACCTGATGTGTCCTGTCATTCTTATGTGGTCTATTTCCTACCAATCCATTGCATATTTTTGTTTCTAGAGTTTAGCCCAGGGGTTTCTTATTTCCTTTAGCCATGTCGACCAAAGTTTTGCCCCCAAAGCTTTGCTTAGAATATCTAGGTCATGAAGAACCAAACCACCATGGGATTTTGGTTTGCAGAGCTTGTCGCAAGCTACCAGAGCCCATTTATTTTTCTCTTCCCGTTTTCCCCGTAGAAAATCCCTTTGAATATTTCTAATTTGTTGTAAGACTCATTTTGGTGCCAGAAGGGATGAAAACATGTGGATTGGGATGGTTTGAAGTACTTCCTTAGTGAGGACTAGCCTCCCTGCTAAATTCAAGGATCTGCTTGTCCACTTGTTGACTTTGTCCTTCAATTTATTCGTTAGAGACTCCCAGATGTTCTTACTCAATGGTTTGTCAGTGAGGGGTGTTCCCAGATATTTGAGGGAAGAATATCTCTTTGAAAGCCTAGAATTCTAGAGAGATTTCTTTGAATTGAAATAGTAATATTGAAAAAGAAGACCTTTGATTTTGTGAGGCTTACCACAGTACCAGCAGATATTGCGAACTCATACAAGATTTGTTTGAAAGCTTTGGCTTCCTTAGTACCACAGACATTGGCCCTGCAACATAGTGTCATCCACAAATTGTTGATGGGTCAAAGTTCTCCCATTCTAAGTGAGTCTAAGTCCCTATATTCTTCCTTCCTCCTTCGCAGAAGTGATCGCTCTGCCCAATCCTTCCAACATGAAAACGAAGAGGAAGGGGGAGAGAGGATCACCTTGTCTGAGGCCTCTCAATGGCCCGAAGGTTATGGATGGAGAGCCATTAAGAAGAATTGAACAACTGGCAGTGGTAACCAGTGCCATGACCCATCTTATCTAGTTGTGGTCAAAGCCATATGCTTTAAGAACTTCCCTGATGTAAGACCAACTTAGTTTATCATAAGCTTTCGCTATGTCCAGTTATATTATCATACCTGCTTGTTTATTGGTCTTGAGTGAATGCACCACTTCATGAGCTTGAATGATATTGTTTAGAATTTGTCTACCTTCCACATATATAGTCTGCTCCTCTCACACAAGTGTTGGAAGAAGGGGTTTGAGTCTATTAGCAATTACTTTGGAAATGATTCTGTACACCACATTGCATAAAGCTATGGGTCTGAAACTATCTAGAGTAATGGCATTTTCCTGTTTGGGGATTAAGGCAATGAAGGAATCATTCAACACTCTTAGAAATATTTTAGAGTTTCTCGAGTCCTCCACCACAGCCAGAATCTCATGTTTGACTATTTCCCAGCATGTTTTGAAGAAGTATATATTGAAACCATCTGGGCCTGGAGCTTTCCCATTGTGCATCTGTTTGACTACTCTATTGACCTTTCCCTCCATCACTGGCCTATTGAGATTATGATTGTCTTCTCTGATTACTAGTTTTGGAATATGCTGAGTAAATATTTTAGTAAATTGAGATCTATCTACCATGGTCTCCTCTGCAATACTTTGAAAATGTTGAACCAGTACAGTTTCCATTTCCTTATGAGTATCTTGCTCTATTCCTTGATGATCTATAAGTTTTGTGATCCTGTTATTAGCCCTGTGTGCCATGGTGGACTTGTGAAAGAATCTTGTGTTTCTCTCACCTTCCCCGATCCATTGCACTCTGGATTTCTAGCTCCTGAATATTTCCTCCTGCTGGCATCTGTTATCCCATTCTTGTTGAACTGAGTCTGCTTGCATTTTCCTTTCCTCTGTGAAGCCTTCTGTGATGAGAATTTGTTTAATTTCCTGTAATTTCTTTTCCACTTCTCCTTTGGGTTTGAAGATGTTCCAAACTCATTTTTATTCCATTCTTTGAGCTTTCCCTTGATGTGTTTGAGTCTATGATGCAGTAGGAACATTTTGTGCCTTGGGTGGGTATTTCTTCAATCCACCAATTTCCAATGTTGGTGAGGAAATCAAGGTCAGTGAGCTAGACATTTTCAAACTTGAAGGGTCTGTTCCTCGGGGTTCCAATAAAGGAAGCTTCTATTTGGATGAGCCAGTGGTACGAGCCTCTAAAGGGAGGATGAAAGTTGTTATGATACGACCGGTCAAAAGGAGATCCTCCGAGATTATGAATCTGTCTAATCTTGAGGCTACTTGGGAAGTTCCCCCTCTTTTGTTGTTCCACGTGAAAATGCCATTTATTGTATCCATATCCACCAGTCTCATATTGGTAAGGAAGGCCTGGAAGGCTATTGAGTCTCTCCCAAGTGTTCTAGTTCCCCCTTTTTTCTCTGTGAGAGATTTGATCATATTGAAGTCTCCCCCCAGTATCCAGGGCATTGCTGGATGTCTTTCTCTCATTTCCTCCAGAGAGGTGAGGAGCCTGAGTTTATCATCCAGTAGTTGAGGACCATAGACATTAGTGATCATGTAACAATCCTTGTCTCCCACAGGTTGGATAACCAAAGAAAGGTGGTTTCTAGATGCCTCAGCATCCAGGATTCCAAATTTCTGAGGATTCCATAGAGTGAGAATTCCTCCAGCTGAATTAGCTGCTTTGACTTCTAGATACTCATACTTAATTAGCCATTTGCTATGCTTTTCTCTAATCTTATCTACTGAGCATTTTGTTTCCTGTATGAACACCATATCTGGTTTTTCTTCTTTTATTCTGTTACTAAGATTTCTTTGTTTTCTTTTACTCCCTAGTCCTCTAATGTTCGAGGTTGTAAGCTTGATAATGATGGGTTTGTAAAGGAGTAAGTGGTGAGATATTTCATCTTACTTGAATTAATCTTGAGTTTTCCACACTCTATTAGCAATTCATTTTGTCTCTTCCTTCCTATTTTCTTGCCTGGGTTTTTGGTGGAGTGTCCTGTTATTATCCTTTCGACTCCTATAGGGTTGTGTGAGACCTATTGAGGAATAGTTGTTGTACTCTGTCAAACTCCTCTTGTGGTAGAGAGTCAATTCCTTTGTTGCTTCCCTGCTCTAGAAACTTTTCTAGTTCAAGGTTCTCCCTCTCAAGGATCTCCTGTAGGTCTTGGTCCTCCGTACCACCTTCGCTTGGGGTCATCTCATGGTCCCTTCCAAGTTCCATAATGCTCGGTGGGTCCACCTTTTGTTCATTGTGTTCCTGTATGATTTCCATGCTGTCCTCTTTTTCCTTCTCTTTTTGATAGTCCTCTAGTTTCTTGTGCATTCTATTGTCTTCTCCTTCTTCTAAAATTTCAAAACTGTTGTGACTTTGTAACTTTCTTTCACTAGGTTTCTTTTGGGACTTTTTCCCCCTCCTTTCCCTTTGCCTCCCACTTTGGTGAAACCTTCAGGGTCTTTTCCTTTGTTGGTTTTCGGGTATTCCTCCCTTTTGTTAAGTGGGCAGTCTCTGAAGAGGTGCCCATGTTCATGACATTTACGACATCTAAATGGGATGTGTTCATAGTCAACTGCCTGTACCCATTCCTCGTCATATACTTCTAGGATGACTTCATCTGGGAGTTCTCCTGATAATTCCATGTCTACACATACGTGAGCAAAGGAGGTGTATCTCCCTCACAGAGTCGCCTCTGATATCTTTATAAAATGCCCTAGTTTGTTACCTATAGATTTTAAAGATTTTGGCATCCAATAATCTAAAGGTAAGGTGTATAATCTAATCCATACCAGGACCGATGTGAACATTTCTCGCTCCGGAACAAATTTCATCACCCAAGGTCGCATTTAAAGGCCCGTGATAGCATAGAAGTAGGGTCCTCCTCTGAAAACTCTGTCTTTGTCCTCTAGGTTAATGAAAACCACTCTGAAGAAACCCTTGGAGCCAAGATGTAGATTTATTGTTACCTTCGGTTTCTAGTTGTTTCTTATACATATGTTCAGCACTTTCTCTGTGGGCCATATGCCCATGAACTTACAGATGATCGCATAAGTCGCCATGTGTTCTCTATGCACCTGTAGTGCAGGATCATTTAAAGCCACCCAAGGTTTAATGTTAGCCTTTGGCTTGCAAGGTCCCGTCATAGACCTTTTCTCAGTTCTCTGACTACTATCACTATGATTTGTTTCCTTCCTAGCTTCCTTGTGGGTCCCTTCCATTTCATGGAAATTGCTGCTGCCCAACTTGTGAGTGCCCATTGTCTTTGTCTCTGTCTCTAATGGTTTCCAGGAATTGTTCAAACTCACCTCTTTACTTCTTTTCGAAACCATGTTACTATAGGAGGGAGTGGAGCTCCCTCCTCCAAGACCCTCCTTTGTTACCAGCTCGTTCCTATCGCCCTCTGTTCAAAACCCTAATGCTTCAAAGCTCAAGTTCTACCATCTATAGTTGTAATGTTAATATTATTAATAATATTAATATTATTAATATTAATAATTAAAACTAAAATCATAATTTAATTAAAATTCCTATTAATAATTAACATTTTTATTAGTGTGATTTAAACGTTATTAATTTTATATATTTAAATTAATTATCTTATATTTATTTATTATATTAATATTATTAATTTTGTAATTGTAAACAATAATTTTATAAAAGTATTATTATTTTTTATATTATGATTAAAAGTATTATTATTTTCTTATATTATGAATAAGTTTTTATTGTTATTATTGATTGTTGACTCAAATTTTTGAAGTTAATGTCAATATTGATCAATATAAATTAAACTTAATCTTAAAAATTTAATATAACCAATATTATAAGTTCTAATATTGAAAACATGCAATATTGAAAACATTAAATAATCTAATATTAAATTCTAATAATACAAACCTAAAAATTAAAACATAATAATCTAAACTTAATATAATGTCAAAACATATTAATACCTAATATAACATAAAAAAATATTAATATTAAAATAATAATATTTTAATAAAATTAGATTTAATTTTGTTATTAAATGTAGATATTTATATTGATATCATTATGAATATAATTAACTATAATATTAATAAATTGCAGGTTTTTTATCCAATTTAACGAAATAATTCAATTTTCTCAAAACAAAAAATTGTATGTTTTAAGAATATCTTAAGTAAAGATATTAATAATATAAATCTAAAATTACTCATTTTCTTATACTCATTTTCTTATGGCCCCTCTCAAATTTAATGTTTTCTTTAAGCTACATTTCATGCCACCATTATCTTGGTTTCCCTGTTTATGAAAACAAAAGATTATATATTTTTAAGATTTAGTAAATTAAAACAAAAAAATAATATTTTTCAATTATTATTACATTATTATATTATTAATCAGTTGAATATAAATAAACCGACATTAAGGGGTAATTATGAAGTGTGGTTGTTTAAATAAGTTTTGAAACATAATTTTACATGTTCAAGTTACAAATTATTTTAAAACGATTAGTTTTTACCATTTTAAATATTATTATGTATTTGCATTGTTATTTTTTTAATATTTTTTAATTTTACAATTAAGTTTATATATTTGTAAATTTTCAAGAATGAATATATTAAAACATAATAATATAAATTTAAAATGATTCATTTAATTATCTAGACTGTAGATCAAGTTTATATATGTAATATCCCTATCGTAATCAACCCTGCATAAAAGTAATTTTAAATTACGAATCAGTTAATCAACCCTATGTAAAAGTAATTTTTATATTACGAATCAGTTACAACTAGTTCTTGATGTTGGTAAAATGGATTGGGGATGATAACACAAGGGGAAAACGACAATCTGAGTGGGCTGCTGGGGGTTTTTAGTTCTAGATATTATGCACAACTTCGAGGAGGAAGGAAAACAAGATACGAGGGAGGAGGGCATTCAATGAATCCTTAACGTATGATTCGGGGATTGAGGAAATGGTACCAGCCATGGCCATGGAAAATGGTGCATGATGATGGGAGCACAGGTTCCAGGCCAGGGAGAGCATCGTTGCTCTTCGAAGTGTTGGATGAATCCCTCGGGCTCTATGAAATTTGTGTGGACAGACTCTCGAAGCTCCCTGTGGAAGGAATTCTTGAACGGGCTACTTTCTCATGAGTTTTGGTGCCCCTGGTTTTGAGGTTCCCTCCAAATTTTGTGAGGCAGCTGAGCAGCAAGGCTCGTTGAAACTGTAGCAACATCGATATGCGCAGGTGGTGGCGGCTTCTGTCACAAATATTCCATTGTCTTCGGCCCCTGCGAACATCGGGAAGCCCTTCGTTCTCAATTGAATTAATAGTGTATGGACCAATGGCGCTCTGCTAGAGAAGGATTTTATTACCCCGATGGAACCCTCGTCATCCATTCCGTGGTCTTAGGTGGGATGTTGGGTAGAGTTTTAATCTGGAAGTCATTTTAGTCGTGACTGTATTACCTCAAGAAGCACTTGATCCACAATGCATTGCCCAAGATTTGTAGTCTTGCATCACATCAGAGTGTTTGCAGTGCAAGGATCAAATTTGTCCCACATTATTATTGAAAGGAAGTTCTTTCTCCGTGTTGAAGGTGATGGAGGCAAGGAGGCTACCATGCATAAGATAAGTAACTTGCCACTTTCTTGAAGAAAAATATAGGAATATTTTATATGTTTTCTTGGTAGAGAAAGTATTTGAATGCATGCAGTAAAAGATTTAATATTTTATATGTTTTCTTGGTAAAGAAAGAATTTTAGTGCATGCAGTAAAAGAATGATTATTTTATATGTTTTCTTGGTAAGAAAATATGTTAGTGCATGCAGTAAAAGAATGATTATTTTATATGTTTTCTTGGTAAGAAAATATGTTCATGCATGCAGTAAAAGAATGATTATTTTATATGTTTTCTTGGTAAGAAAATATGTTCATGCATGCAGTAAAAGAATGATTATTTTATATGTTTTCTTGGTAAGAAAATATGTTAATGCATGCAGTAAAAGAATGATTATTTTATATGTTTTCTTGGTAAAGAAAATATGTTAGTGCATGCAATAAAAGATTGAATATTTAATATGTTTTCTTGGTGAAAGGATATATGCTAATTGCATTGTGATACTAGCTAATTTCTAAGTTTCCTGTGAAATAATTATGCATTACATGCATGATAGAATTAGCTAATGATGCGCTTCTAGGATCATAGATATTCATTTCTATAGTTTTCTTTTTAGAAAAGTGTGCATACTTCATGTATGAAAATGATGCCTTTTATGAGAAGATCTCTTGAAACAAAAATAGAGTTTCCTATTTTTGAAAGACATATGAATAGTGTTCATATCATATCAAGAATCCATACTTGTTTCATGAAAAGATTATGTGCATTGAAGTAAAAGTAATTGTGTTAGGAAAAACACATGTTGCAGGCACATAAGGGTAGCTATTGTGACTGTGGAAGTATGATCTTGTGTGTACGTAGAGAAAGTGATTATGTTAACTTTCTTGAAAACAATAATCTCTGGAAAAGTTTGTCTTGTTAGATAAGTTGTGTTGATTTGTTGATTTTTGGTGCAAAAAGGGTAAGTTAACCTTGTTATTTTATCTTGATAAAGATGGATATCTAATTAATTTCTTGAAAGGGAAGCATGAGAAACCCTCATAGAGGAAGATAGAGAAATGAGGTTATAATGACTTCCTTAAAGAAAGAAGTATGTGGTTTGTTGTATGAAATGATGGTAGTATTCTAGTGAAGGGAATAAGTGTTGCATACATTAAAGAAGGGCTATTATGATAAGCTATGGTATGCACAAAAAATAGTCATTGTGATATAGAGTTATGTTCTTTGTATGTTAGAGAAACTATGTTGAGTTATCGAAAAACTACTGTGAAAGAACACTTGTGCATAAGAATAGGAACAACAGTTTATTACATGTAAGAAGATATAATCACTGTGTTATACATTTTAGTAGAACTAATGGGTTAGATCTCTTAAAGAGAATTATGCATTAGTATGAATGAGCATTGTGGAAGTAAAACAAGTATTTACTTGAATATGTGTACTAGCTAATTAGTATGTCATGCTTGCTCATGCACATGAGTAGATGTTAAAATAATCACTTTTAGAGGTTGATTAGTGATTGATTAATATTGTATCTAATATTGTTGCCAAAGCTTGTTGACGACAAAATTGACAGGAAACGTGGATATCTAATTAATTTCTTTAAAGGGAAGCATGAGAAACCCTCATAGAAGAAGATAGAGAAATGAGGTTATAATGACTTCCTTAAAGAAAGAAGTATGTGGTTTATTGCATGAAATGATGGTAGTATTCTAGTGAAGGGAATAAGTGTTGCATACATTAAAGAAGGGCTATTATGATAAGATATGGTATGCACAAAAAATAGTCATTATGATATAGAGTTATGTTCTTTGTATGTTAGAGAAACTATGTTGAGTTATCGAAAAACTACTGTGAAAAGAACACTTGTGCATAAGCATAGGAACAATAGTTTATTACATGTAAGAAGATATAACGATTGTGTTATACATTTTAGTAGAACTAATGGGTTAGATCTCTTAAAGAGAATTATGCATTAGTATGAATGAACATTGTGGAAGTAAAACAAGTATTTACTTGAATATGTGTACTAGCTAATTAGTATGTCATGCTTGCTCATGCACATGAGTAGATGTTAAAAGAATCACTTTTAGAGGTTGATTATTGATTGATTAATATTGTATCTAATCTTGTTGCCAAAGCTTGTTGACGACAACATTGACAGGAAACGATGGCAGTTGGTGCTAAAAAGTGATGTTTAAGATTGTGGTAGGAAAAGGATTAATGGTCCATGTAGCTAAGTACGAGTTGTGGGAATTGTACATTGCTAGAACAATCATGCCACAAGGAATGTTGCATGTGGCGGTATGTAAGTAAAAGATTACATGGAAATTGTATTAGCTTTTAGCTAGTTATGTGACAACTTAATGATAATTCATTGTAATAATTTTATAACAATGGTTAAGGGATGGAATCCCTTATAAGCCATTGAGTGAGGGGTGAAATCCCTCATGAGAATTTAATAATAAGATTAAACGTTTGCTGGTTTTCACCCTACGGGGTTTCCAGGGTATATCGGTGTTCAATGGTGTGATTGCCTTTTGTGTCAGTTTGATGATGTTGAATCCTTGATGATGATGATTCTTTATTTGATGTGATAGTCATAATGTCCAAAGTATGTGATTAATTAATATGGTTAAGGAAATCATGAAATGGATGCAAGGTTCATGAGACAGTTTATGTTATTACACTACCACAATGGTGGTTAATGGTTATGCAACTTACTGTCTTTTATTGCAATTTACTTGATGTACTAATGTACATTATATCTAATGGTTAATGAGGAATTGTGGAGTTGTGAATTGGATAATTACTTGTGGGTAATTTGTATAAAAAAATTCTAACTTCCTGTTTTTACATGCAAGGTTACCGGGGTATGTGACAAGTGGTATCAGAGCTAAAGGTTGTAGCACTGGTGCCTTTGGGAATTGGTAAGCGGAAAGGAAATTGAGGTACGCCATCAGTGGGCATTAACTCAGGTATGAGTTTAACCATTCACATATTGATTTACGTAGTACACTACTTTTGGCATGATAAGTGTGATTTGTGTTTAAACTGCTTTGAGTAGTAAGTAATAAAGTTGCTGCATAACTATGTTCATGACATTGGATTCCTGATGAGGATAAAAGACAATAAAACTTTTGTCGCACTTAAGAACAATATTGAACACTCATTGAGGAAAGTGACAAACAACTACCAACTTTTGATTTGCAAATATGGCAATAACAATGATGCATTTATTGAACAAGATTGAAGTTACAATGAATGAAATTTAATGAGTCAATGCATGAATATAAATTATGGGGAACATCCTTGAATAGGATGACAAATTGTTTTAAAAGAACATTAGAAGAACCCCTTAGATATTGAAAATATGCAATGAGTCAATTAGTGAGACTTGATGGTAAACTAATTTTTGAAGAATTTTTGCCATGGTTCCATTAAGATGATTAGTAGTTGTGATTAGTTAGTGTTGTATGACTAACTAATAGCACTTATCTGCATGAATTGAATTTGATTTAAGCTTATCACAATTCACAAACAAGTGATTGTGGTAGTTACTTCCTGTATTGGTCTGTTGATGGCAATACATTGTGGGAAATTGGAAATGTTTAGATTGTTACCTCAACTATCATTTGCATTTACATGGTGATAAATATTTGCATATACTTTTATGCATGATATTTGGATGATAGTATTGTGCCGCAAACTAAAAAGATTTGGGAAGTGAATACTTGTTAAAGGATGCATATGTATAACTAATGTTGCTAATGGGATTAAGTAGTGGTAGCTTAATGGCAACAAGAAAAACTCATCACGTAAAATGGTGCAATGAGAATTGCAATCATAAATGAGAAAGAATAAGGTTATATAATATGCATGATTGTGTTATTTGAAAATCAGAATGCATACAACATGTATGTCAATTGTGTTTCCTATCAATCTAGGTGTTGTGGACCCATGTTGAGGGTTAAGTGTAAATGCATGGTATACATGCGTGTTTGTTTAGTTAAGATAATGATTATATGGTTCATTATGTAAATTACTTTTGGAAAGAGTGATAAAAGAGAAATTTAAGATGCCAGATAGTTGAAAATAATTGTGAAAGGCTAGAATGCCTTGGGTTGATGGCAGTTACCCGCCCGGAGGGGTTGATGGTACTTATCTGCCCAGATTTCCTCTCCCTAGAGATAAATGATCTCAGTAAGGGAAAAGAGTTTATGTGGTCATTAGAATTCTTGAGCTGGTTGGCCAGTGGAATTCCATGATAGACCTGGTAAGGTCTCTATCAAAGAAACTGTCTGGATATGAAAATGACTCGATATGGTTGTGGAAACTAGTTCCTATGGGTTGGGAATTATTTACCCTATTATGTTTCTCATAGCTAAAGAAATTAACTAGTCAGTTATATGTTATGTTAAAATTCTATATATAGTTGTGTAAAAAATGTCATGCACATTTAACAGGAAATGAGCTTAGTGCTCAATAAGGAGTTATTGGAAAATTTTAATTCCTTTATTGTGTTACTAATCTTGTGAATGTCTTAGTAGGGGCTAAGACAATTTTTACTTGATGCAGTGATTGATTGTTTTGATGATTAGAGAGCTAGGTGCTCTTTTGGTACTTTTAGAAGTACTTTGTGGATGTCTTTAGTGAGAGTTAATTCAGTGTGCATGTGGAGCAGTGATGAGCTCTTTATGTACTTGTAAAAGTACTGTGATTTAAAAATCATCTAACATTGCACAATTGATTGATAGTTAAAAGTATTTCATTTGACTCACAATATTATGACTAATGCGATTGAATTTGTTTGTCACATATTACAGGATTACTTACCATGGAGAGTTGATGGGTTGGCCAACCACTATTAAAATGCTTACGTGAAAGTGCTCATGATTTTCAAGAGTAGATGGTAAGTAATGGTAAGTTGATATAGTGTTTGGTTTTTGAATTTGAATGAGGGCCAAGTGGTGGCAATTAGAACTTGAATATTTTTGAAGTTATGAATGCTTATGAATATTGATCTTTCTTATGATTATATCATTATTATTTTGTTTGTTGTCATTTCTTGGAATGAAATCTTTGATTTTAAAGAGGAAGGATCACATTTTGTGTGGTTTAGATGGTATATCATGAGTAAAATCTCAAGTTCCCAACGAGAGATGAACACCGAGGACGGTGTTCTTGTTAAGGGGGGAGTATGTAATATCCCTATCGTAATCAACCCCGCGTAAAAGTAATTTTAAATTACGAATCAGTTAATCAACCCTCCATAAAAGTAATTTTTAAATTATGAATCAGTTACAACTAATTCTTATGTTGGTAAAATGGATTGGGGAGGAGAACAGAGGGGGAAAACGACAATCTGAGTGGGCTGCCTGGGGTTTTTAGTTCTGGATATTATGCACGACTTCGAGGAGGAAGGAAAACAAGATATGAGGAGGAGGGCATTCAATGAATCTTTAATGTATGATTCAAGGATTGAGGAAATGCTACCAGCCATGGCCATGGCAAACAGTGCATGATGATAGGAGCATAGGTTCGAGGCCAGGGAGAGCATCACCACTCTTCGAACTGCCAGACGAATCCCTCGGGCTCAAGCGAAATTTGTGTGGATAGACTCTCGGAGCTCCCCGCGGAAGGAATTCCTGAACAGGGCTACCTTCTCAGAAGTTTTGGCGCCCCTGGTTTTGAGGTTCCCTCCAAATTTTGTGAGGCAGCTAAGCAGGAAGGCTCGCTAAAACTGTAGCAACATCGACATGCGTAGGTGGTGGCGGCTTCTGACACAAATATTTTGTTGTCTTCGGCCCCTCCGAACGTCGGGAAGCCCTTCGTTCTCAACTGCATTAATAGTGTACAGGCCGATGGCGCTCTGCTAGAGAAGGATTTTATTACCCCGATGGAACCCTCGTCGTCCACTCCGTGGTCTTAGGTGGGACGTTGGGTAGAGTTTTAATTTGGAAGTCATTTTAGCCATGACTGTATTCCCTCAAGAAGCACTTGATCCATAATGCATTGTCCAAGATTTGTAGTCTTGATTCACATCGAACTGTTTGCAGTGCAAGGATCAAACTTGTCCCACATTATTATTGAAAGGAAGTTCTTTCTCTGTGTTGAAGATGATGGAGGCAAGGAGGTTGCCATGCATAAGATAAGTAACTTGCCACTTTCTTGAAGAAAAATTTAGAAATATTTTATATGTTTTCTTGGTAGAGAAAGTATTTGAATGCATGCAGTAAAAGATTTAATATTTTATATGTTTTCTTGGTAAAGATGGAATTTAGTGCATGCAGTAAAAGAATGATTAGTTTATATGTTTTCTTAGTAAGAAAATATGTTAATGCATGCAGTAAAAGAATGATTATTTTATATGTTTTCTTGCTAAGAAAATATGTTAATGCACGCAGTAAAAGAATGATTATTTTATATGTTTTCTTGGTAAGAAATATGTTCATGCATGCAGTAAAAGAATGATTATTTTATATGTTTTCTTGGTAAGAAAATATGTTCATGCATGCAGTAAAAGAATGATTATTTTATATGTTTTGTGGTTAAGAAAATATGTTAATGCATGAGTAAAAGAATGATTATTTTATATGTTTTCTTGGTAAAGAAAATATGTTAGTGCATGCAGTAAAAGATTGAATATATAATATGTTTTCTTGGTTAAAGGATATATGCTAATTGCATTGTGATTCTAGCTAATTTCTAAGTTTCCTGTGAAATAATTATGCATTACATGCATGATAGAATTAGCTAATGATGCGCTTCTAGGCTCATAAATATTCATTTCTATAGTTTTCTTTTTTAGAAAAGTGTGCATACTTCATGTATGAAAATCATGCCTTTTATGAGAAGATCTCTTGAAACAAAAATAGAGTTTCCTATTTTTGAAAGACATATGAATAGTGTTCATATCATATCAAAGATCCATAATCGTTTCATGAATATATTATGTGCATTGAAGTAAAAGTAATTGTGTTAGGAAAAACACATGTTGCATGCACATAAGGGTAGCTATTGTGACTGTGGAAGTATGATCTTGTGTGTACGTAGAGAAAATGATTATGTTAACTTTCTTGAAAACAATAATCTCTTGAAAGTTTGTCTTGTCTTGTTGAGTTGTGTTGATTTCTTATTTTTGGTGCAAAAAGGGTAAGTTAACCTTGTTATTGTATCTTGATAAAGATGGATATCTAATTAATTTCTTGAAAGGGAAGCATGAGAAACCCTCATAGAGAAGATAGAGAAAGGAGGGTATAATGACTTCCTTAAAGAAAGAAGTATGTGGTTTGTTGCATGAAATGATGGTAGTGTTCTAGTGAAGGGAATAAGTGTTGCATACATTAAAGAAGGTTATTATGATAAGCTATGGTATGCACAAAAAATAGTCATTGTGATATAGAGTTATGTTCTTTGTATGTTAGAGAAACTATGCTGAGTTCTCGAAAAATAACTGTGAAAAGAACACTTCTGCATAAGCATAGGAACAACAGTTATTACATGTAAGAAGATATAACGATTGTGTTATACATTTTGGTAGAACTAATGGGTTAGATCTCTTAAAGAGAATTATGCATTAGTATGAATGAACATTGTGGAAGTAATACAAGTATTTACTTGAATATGTGTACTAGCTAATTAAAATGTCATGCTTTCTCATGCACATGAGTAGATGTTAAAAGAATCACATTTAGAGGTTGATTGGTGATTGATTAATATTGTATCTAATCTTTTTTCCAAAGCTTGACGACGAAACATTGACAGGAAACGATGGCGGTTGGTGCCAAAGAAAGTGATGTTTAACATTGTGGCAGGAGAAGGATTAATGGTCCATGCATATAAGTACGAGTTGTGGGAATCGTACATGCTAGAACAATCATGCCACAAGGATGTTGCATGTGGCGCTATGTAAGTAAAAGATTACATGGAAATTGTATTAGCTTTTAGCTAGTTATGTGACAACTTAATGACAATTCATTGTAATAATTTTATAACAATGGTTAAGGGATGGAATTCCTTATAAGCCATTGAGTGAGGGGGAAATCCCTCACAAGCATTTAATAATAAGATTAAACATTTGCTGGTTTTCACCCTACGGGTTTCGAGTATATCGGTGTTCAATGGTATGTTTGCCTTTTGTGTCAGTTTGATGATGTTGAATCCTTGATGATGATGATTCTTTATTTGATGTGATAATAATAATGTCTAAAGTATGTGATTAATTAATATGGTTAAGGAAATAATGAAATGGATGCAAAATTCATGAGACAGTTTATGTTATTACACTACCACATTGTGGTTAATGGTTATGCAACTTAATATCTTTTGTTGAAATTTACTTGATGTACTAATGAAAATTATATGTAATGGTTAATGAGGAATTGTGGAGTTGTGAATTGTATAATTACTTGTGGGTAATTTGTAATAAAAAATCTAACTCACTGTTTTTTACATGTGAGGTTACCAGGGTATGTGACAATATATCACATTATCAATTACATTAGAACATTAAAGTAGAATAGAATGATCAAAAGACAATCAACCAATTTACCACTTATTGACTTATTGCTGGTTTTTGCTGCACTTAATATTTGAGGATTCCTAGGTCTTTTTACATTGAACTTAATAATAAAATTCTTGGTTGCTTGTAATTGTGTGGTAATACTTTTTAAAGTAGTCAGGTGAATTACTACAAAGATATAATCGGAAGCATTTTGTAAAAGATAAAGGCAGAGGCTTCAAGCACTTTGTAGCATTCAAGAAACCTTATTTCAAGTAACCGCTTAAATACGCCCTCTGCAACGAATTTTGAGGTTCTTTTCTAACATTATCGCTAATTGAAATCGCCATAGAGCCTATGGTCACATTAACATGTGGTTCCCATCTCCTCCGATATTGATTAACCTCAGAACTCAAAACACATTTAACTACACCAAATAAAACCTTCCGGTCCGCCCCTTTGTATGTCGCATTATTTCTCTGACGATCATAT